>JAVBJF010000319.1:0-413819 GCA_033439095.1 Pseudococcus viburni
GAGTTTCGCCGAAAGGTCTATTGCGATTTGCGCAAACAACGGCGAAATTTAGACTTCGTATTATAATTTCTCGTCTGCTATTTAATTAGTAATCTACTACGAGCCAAGTTTGTCTCGCATGAGGCGTAGTATTTGACGAGACGTCGCCTAATTCGATCTTTTTTGTAATATAGTTAAAAATTAAAGAGAATCAAGAACGAGTTGAAAAGACTAAAATAGCTCGGAAGCAATTTCCAAGTTGAAGTGTTCCAGTGTTTCAGAATGTTTAACGAATCGGAATTTCGAATGAATCGTATTAGCCATGTGTACGAATAATTAAAATATGCAGGTTTTTTCACCTACGACTAAATATATACTGTGGTATATCAGAATAGGTATTAGGTACCTACTAGAGACGAGCACGATGCCGCTTATACATATACTCTCTAAATCTGAATCAGTCAAAATATCGCTGGTTCAATTTGTAACAGTAAATTATTTTTCAGACAACTGATTAATCAGTGATGTTTTTCAACATGCATAATACTGTAGAATCAGTAAAATTTCAATTTTAACTGAATGATTCAGTAAAATATCACCGATTTATTTCGTACATTACAAAATCTACTACTGAATCAGTAAAATTTACCTTTTTTTTTTACTGGATGAATCAGTGAAAAATTACTGAAGTTTTGGTAGTTTTTCTACTGATTCAGAGATGATTTTTTTCTTTTACTGAATGAATCAGTGAAGTTCTACTGATTCGGCAGTAACTCAATTTTGTACATTTCAATCAGTCATGTTTAACTGCAAACCAGTGAAAATTGACTGAACAACATTTACAGTGGAAGAAAACACCAGTTGAATCCGTTAAATGAAAAAAAATTACTATAGAATCAGGGGAAATTACTGAAATTTTGGTAGTTTTTTAACTGATTCGAAAATAATTTTTTTCTACTTGATGAATCAGGGAAATTTTTTTTCAGTGAATTTGGCATTAACGTGATTCTGACCATTTCATTCAGTCATTTTCACTCAATTTTGACTTTAAACCAGTGAAAATTAACTGATTCAAATTAAGAGAGTAGTCTGCGCTGTAGCGATGATATCGGTTTCAACACGGCATCACTTGAAACTGGTAGCGTCAACCAGGGGTGGAAAGTTGCATAATAAAAATAAAACTTTCAGCTTAAGCTTTTGAATTTTAAAATAAGGCTTTAGCTTTTGGCTTTCGACTTTACAAGTGGGATCGACTTTTCCATGTTTAACTTTTTTCAGCTTCTAGCTTTCAGCTTTTGACTTTTAGCTTTCAGCTTTCTGAGCTTTCAACTTTTTACATAGGACTTTCAGCTTTTAATGCAATGTGATGCAAAGCAATAATTTTTTGTAAAATTCATTTTCAATGTTATACCATTCTTTACAAAAAATGTTTTTGAAAATGGTGTATGTCAATTGTCAGTAGCATTTTCTTTAAAATAGTTACTTTATCTCCCATTTCTCCCTGCATAACAAAAAAAATTGACAATTTCACATTTTAAGATAAAACAGCTTAAAAGCCTCAAAAATGAAGCTTTCAGCTAGCTTTAGCTTTAGAACTTATGCAGCTTTGGCTTTCAGCTAGCTGTTCAAAGCAGTCAAATGATCAGATTTTTTTAGCTTTTGGCTTTAGCTTTAGCTGGCTTTCCACCCCTGGCGTCAACATTGTAGGGCATCGTATCCTGGTATAGTAGACATCACAAATATCGACAGTGTTGTAATAAAAATTAAAAAATCCCTTACTTTTGATTTTAAATGGAGATAAGAGTATTTTGCAGTACAAAATATAAAGGAGTTGACTTCACCTACTATGCGTCATACGCAGGGTTGGTAAGCCAGCCGAAAGCCTAAGCCGAAAGCTGAAAAAAAGCTGTAAAATCTTGGGTTTGAAAAGCCAGCCGAAAGCTTAAGCTATAATATTTGAAAAGCTAAAGCCAGCCGAAAGCTCTATTTTTTCGGCTTAATTTTTTTCAATTCTGTGTTTCTGTTTCTGTAAAAGTGAAATTCATATCAACATTTTTAAAATTTGACAAAATTCAGATTGGGAAAATTTACTGCATTGATGAAAATTTAAAAAAAAAGAATCAATTTTTAGCAAAATAATAAAAGTTTTGAAAAAAATCAATTTTTAGCAAAATATTTGAAAATTGAAGCGAAAAACCAAAAGCCGTAAGCCGAAAGCCGAAAGCCGAAGCCGAAACTGTATTATTTTTTTTGAAAGCTGAAAGCTGAAGCCGTATTATTTTTTTTCGTAAGCCTAAGTCAGCCAGCCACATTTTTTAATACGGCTTACCAACCCTGGTCATATGCATGAATTGATGATGTCTATGATATGCCAACGCTGGCATCTCAGGTATTGACATCGTAGACATCGTCACTAAAAGTAGTGTAGTAGCACAAAAGCTATATACTGTACAAGGTCTGAGTGCTGGCAAAATGACGTAACAAACGTGGTAATTTTACTACATTTCTGATTAGTTATTCACAAGTTTTCACTAAATTCACAACATTTTCAATTTGTTTACACCTTTCTGTGCATGCGCAAGAAATGTACACACAAATAAAAACATACAGAATCAATTTGAAGTGAGAGAAATCCAGAAAAAAATTACCACGTTTGTGACATCATTTTGTCAGTACTCAGGCCTTGTATACAGGAGGTTTTGAGAAGTGGAATCACTTGGGAGGTATTCACCGCTTACGATGAGTAGAGTATTCACAATGTCGCCTATCGTTACACACTTTTAAACTACTAAAAGTGGCATCGTGCTCATCTCTAGTACCTACTTAACAAAAATGTTCAAGTGTGATAATTGAAACCAGATTCAAATCGTTTTCCACTCCTTCCACTCTTTTGAGATAACAATTTGGTCAAACCTCTCAAAACGTAACAGTGTGTACCAGTTGATTTATTTTCACCAGTAGAGCACGTTCCATTTTGTATTATGTGTATTTTTAATGTGTAATTTGTAACTTTCCAAGTTTAACCTATGTGGTTATGAAACCACGTTTTTTTCGGATATTCATTTCGATTTTAATTGTTTAAACTGAGTTAATTTGTTATGTATTTTTTTATTTAGGCCAAGATTTGGGCCTAAGCCCAGGTAAGCCGAGATAGAATATGGGCTAAAGTAGTGTGTCTACAACGATAGTATTTTCTTAGAGCTTTTAAAATAACTTTCGAGTTATATTTCGCTGATCTGATAAGAGTATTTTTAGGTCTAGATTTAGAAATAGTTCTAGTACAGATTTTCTTAGCCAAGAGTATACCATTTTGTACAGTAAATTTATCAGGTATTTTACTTGGATTTATCATGGGTTTTAACCCTCAGCACTTTGTGTCTTATTTTAGGACCACATTGTGCGATATGTCTGACGTATTTTGATAGGTAGCAGCTCTAGGCTGTAGAGACACGTCTGATATATGGATAGGTGTTGAAGTGCTTTGCCTTTGTAATGACCTAACCTATTTGCAGCAGATTCGTAAAAATTCTGCTTTCTATTTGGTTTTTGAGATCTTTATTTTCTATTTTTTTTTACTCAATTAAGTATTTTTATTTTCTGGGTCATTCCATGTTAGTTCGTTCAAGAAGTGGAAAGTGGGGTCGGCGATTTTTTTGAATTTTCACATGTGGGTAGAGCTGAATGAGAGATAACGAATGGCGTGTCTTTTTGGAGGGCAGCCATGAGCACTCAAAGTTTTGAGGTAAAGTTCGATATGGTAAATTTCTAGCGTGGATAACTCGAAAACTATGGTGGATAAAAAGTTGAAACTTTTTCTAATGTGTACGGCCTTCAAAGAGCTTTTTGGTGATTTTTTGGAAATCAGGGTTGCCACTTTTTTTAATACCAAAAATTAGCTGCAAAAGTTCCAAAAAATATATCAGGGTGTCTAACAAAATTTCAAAACCCCAAAACAGGACAAACAGGACCTTCAAAAGGACCTTTAAAAAATCGGTTCTGATCAATTTTTGTACCCCCCCCCCCCAAAAAAAATCCTATTCTGGCAAAAAAAATTGAAACGAATTTTTTCAATAATTGTTAGAAATGAGCAAAAAATTTATTTTAAAAATTCAGGGAGAAGGAAGATAGAATAAAAACAAATCTTATCCTGTACCTATATAAAAAACAAGAACGAACATTAGATAGTAAGGGTAAAGTGCCCTAACTTTGACCGCTTCCTAATTTCGACCATCGGCCGATTTCAGCCGCTATGGACGCAATCTACACGAAAAAAATTTTTTCATGTTCCTTTTTCATAGATGAACAATTTGAGACCAAAATCACAACTCTACAGGCTAAATTAGTGGAGAAAATTGCAAAAAACGAAATCGCATAGGTGAAAATTTTTTTTTACGTATTCTTTGATCTCAAATTATGAATATTTTTTAAAATAAATTCTACCAAATAATTGTGCATTGTGAAGGGGCATGGTGTCAGATTTCGATAAAATCATCGTTTTTGAAAACAACTGGAGGTAGGCAACAAAAATTTTCACCAAAGTTCAAATTGTTTGGGGTGCCCTAATCTCGACCAGCTGTACTATCTTATGTAATCTGTTTTTTGAATGCGATTTTGTTTTTTTCTGATTTTCTCAGCGAGTTTTGGCTGTAGGGTTGTCGTTTTGGTCTCATTTTGTTTATCTGTGAAAAAAGAATATGAAAAAATTCTTTTCGGGTAGGTTCCGCTCTATGCGGGCGAAATCAGCTGGTGGTCGAAATTAGGAACCCAAAATTTCAAAATCAATTTTTGAGTTCCCTCAGAAAAAAAATCGCAAAAAATACAAAAAATGATTGTATCGGCTCAAAATTTTAGGGAGTGGTAGAAGAAGGATCAGGGTATTTTTTAAGCCATTTTCGACGTTTCTACCTCAAAAAGTCTTCGATTGGTGAAAGTTTGAAAAAAAGTGGTCAAAATATGGCAACCTTACCCTTAATACTAAAAAAAAAAGTCCCAAAAAAATTAGCTATTTTTTAATTTTTTTAAAATTTTTTTCAATTACGATTATTTATTGAATTTTTTTTTCTATTTTGGCGGGTGGAATTTCAAAATTGTTACAAAACAGGACTTTTCCCTGAAAAAGCCCCAAAACAGTACAAAAACAGGACAAACAGGACCACTCAGCCCAAAACAGTACAAACAGGACAAACAGGAGTTGTTACGACACTCTGATTATATTATATGGTACAATTTCACGTGCTGGGTAACCTACTTAAGGGTAAGGGCGCCCAATTCCGACCACTTTTGCGAAAACCGCCACCAATCGAAGACTGTTTGACCTAGGAATACCGTAAATAGCTTAAAAGATAGATCAAACCTTCCCCCATATCATACTAAAATTTTAGGGCCCCACGATAATATTTAGTATTTTTTTTGATTTTTTTCCCGAGACACCTCGAAATCCAATTTTGAATTTTTGGTGCCCTAATTCCGACCACCAAAAAATTTTTGGTACCCTAATTCCGACCACTTGCAAAAATGTACTAATAAGCATGCAAATCGTATATTCGAAGTACAATTAACATTTCAGAGTGTTAAAATGAGCAAATTAAGTAATATAAAACACATGAGAATCATTTCTTCGACTCTAAATTGACTTTAGTCATTCGAACAATAAGTATAGACGTACATTTCTTTATTCAAATAGTCCTCCGCCGCTGCGTCACACACCTCGAGGCCCCATCCATAACATTGAGCGCACCTAATCCATCTTGGGTTTCAACATAGAATAGGTAACTTTTCCCTTAACGTCCCCGTTTTCATATTACAAGCTGGGCTTAAACGCATCAAAAACATATATTTCGACTCCTAACATGACATTTTTCAAAATTTTTGGGGTTTCCCTCCTCGGGAGAGGTTCCCAATGAGCTAGGGTCAAAATATGTTCAAATATGAAATTAGGATATCAAAAAACATTTATTTTGACACCCAACACAACATTTTACAAAATATCAGATTCTGCCCCCCAGGGGGGGGGGGTTGCTCATGACCTAGGGTCAAAATAAATTCAAAAATAAATTCAGCACATTGAAAAACATATATTTTGACACCCAACACAATATTTTTCAAAATTTTGAGTTTTAAACTCCCCAACGATGTAAAAATTAACACGAAAAACTACGGGTGGGCGGAATTAGGCACCACCTTCATTTTTGATACTTGATAAAATTTTAATTATTTACCTGCAATTTATTCAAAAAACTTTTATTTTATGAAAAACTAGACACTTCAACGATCACAAATATATCTTCACATTCCTAAATTACTCAAAATTAATATATTATTTTTGACTTTGAACATTGAAAAAAAAAACGGCAATTTGACATGCAATTTCTTCAAATTGGATTTTCTCGGCGAGTTTTGGCTTTATGGTTGCCGGATTGGTCTTAAATTAATCGTCTTTGATAAAGGAACACGACAAATTTTTTTTCAGCGAGATCGCGCTATTAACAGACGAGATAGGTGGGGTGGTCGGAATTAGGCACTGGTCGGAATTAGGGCACCTTACCCTTATTGAAAAACTGAGATGGCGTTATTTTCTAAACTTGTTTTAAAAAATTTCAAAGTTAATGAGAAAACATAATTTTCTACCCTAAGCGCTGAAAACTTCCTAAACTGGTTAAATTACATTGTTTTTACCACACTTTCATCGTATATTAAAAATTTGTCCACAAAACCATTTTTATCCAGTCGGTAACGGCAGAATTCGAATTTTAAACGTATTATAAGAACATGAAAATTGGCGAACGAATCAAGTTTCTAGTTTTGAATGTTATTTTTGGTTTTTAATAATATCTGTTCATAATTATTAATTAAACACTATTTTTATGTAGGACTGCTATTAAAGGGAGGAAGTGATAGAAGGCCTACCTTTTGGGTAGGTAGGTACATAGCAGAGCTGTAAGCGAGGCAGTCATTTCTACCCGCCTGACCGCCTCGCTTAAAAGCGGGGCGGTCATATGACCGCGACCGCGTACGTTCGTACCCGCCTGACCGCTTCTACCGTGTTTTTCAAAGGCGGGTAGCGGTGTTGACCGCGGTCTAACCGCCTGACCGCCTTATACTTACAGGATTTTCGTTGTATTGTAATCACACGATAAGCTGATAAACAGCCTTGATTATGACTCATCATACGAGAACATAACGAAGAATAACATGAGTGAGTAATGAACAGGAACAATTTCTGTTTCCTTCCTCACTTAAATGCTTACCACTGGAGGTACGACTCAAGATACGCGTTTGAGTGAAGTGTCATTTTAAAGAGGATGAAATTTGACACAATCGCCTCGCTTACACCACCTATCGAGGACTTCAATTTTTTGAGATATTTTAATGTGAAGTTCAATCAACTTCACATTAAAATATCTCAAAAACTCAAAATCCTGAGTGGGGGGTGTAAGCGAGGCGATTGTGTCAAATTTCATCCTCTTTAAAATGAGCTAAAAATGAGAGTTCAATATTGCTGCAGACTTGAGTAATCGCCTCAATTCTGACAAGTAATAAGGCGATATACTAGTATCGTGTTTGCCAAAAAAAGCGATATGCGGTCATGATCGCCTGACCGCTTTTTTCAATGCGAGCATACCGCCTTAGGACCGTCACCGCATTTTAGCGAGGCGGTCGACGGTCTGACCGCGGTCACTACCCGCCTCGCTTACAGCTCTGGTACATAGTATTCAAGATCGGCTTGATAAAAATAGTTTTGTGGAATAATTTTTAAAATGCGATGAAAATGTGGTAGAATGCTCGGTTGAAATGGAAATTGAAACCGCAAGTCAACACATGACAACGGGATCAAGCCAAAGTTCGACGAGGGCACAAAATACTGAAAATACACCATCTACCGATGAAGAAGACCCAGAAGAGGACTTCATGATCTGTAACGAAGTTTTTCGCGACAGCTCTGGATACTTACACTTGTTATCTGTCGAACAACTAAAACGGTGTTTTAAAAAACAGAAAGAAAACATTTCTTAAATATAACTTTGAGAGTAACTATTATATTATGTACCTAAAAATCTACATATTATCATAGCTATACCCAGGTTCGTAGATATTTGCTAATAATTAAGTATTATTTTTGCTTTTTCATTGATATTTTGTGGAATGTATTGTAATTTAAGGATCAAAATGAAGACCAAGAATTTTACTTATGCAACAAAAACAAACACAAAAACAACCTCGGGCGAAAATGACGACGACTATTCAACAGAAAATTTGTATACAGGTATCGCAATATTAATAATTATTATTTCCACCATTTTTGTGACAATTCATTTGTACAAATTTTTCCGGACTAGAATACCTCAGAACTTGGCAACCAAAAATATCACCTGGTACTGTTTTCTTTTGTTATTATTCTATGTTTGGATATGCTTGGGTGCCTTTCTACTGGAGTTAAACATTATAACACTTGATTTCTACATTAATGGCAATCTACACATGATGCTTACTCTGACTTGGACAAAATTCATAATTGCTGTAGATCTATGGCTGTGTTTTCGCAACACAGCTTTGTATCTGCAACGCTCTTTAGGTTCTCAGAATAAAAAATTCATCATCTACTGCTTTTCAAGTGTGGGTATACCATTGGGTGAACTTTCTTTATGTTTTATCATGGACAGAATTCAGTACTATATCATAGAATCCGCCTTCATGGTTACGATCATTCGTATCGTACGTTTAATTCCTATTGTTAGCGCATTTTGGTATATAAGATCAGCCACTATAGATAAAACCGAATTCTGTAAAAAAAATTCACTTCATTTTCGTCTTCTTGTAATGATTGGCGCGTACTCATCCGTTTTAGTTATCGCAACTACAGCTTTAAATGTAATAGATTTATTGGACCATGATCCGAATCGCTACGTTCGAGAAGTTGTATACACGATCTTCAAGTATTTCGAAATTATCAGTTTTAGTACAGAAGGATTCGTGATTGGAATATGTTTCACTTTTAAAAAAGGTACATTTCAATCTTCTGCTGATTCATGACTATTGACTAGAGTCCACATCATCAAAAATATAAAAATCTCAAAGAGTACAATTACATAATTTATTTAGGGTCATACGATGTCAAACGGGCCAAAAGTGGCATCAGTATTTTTTGATTCAACAACAACAATATTTATTCCCACGAGATAACTGGAAGGTGTAAAATAAACCTGAGTAATGCCTATTAGTTTAGATTCACATCAGACCTTATTTGAATGATGGAAATGCAAAACGTACTAAGTGCCATTTACGTAATTGAGATTTGAAAAAGTTGCTGGATGGATATGAAGGATCAGAAGGGAACCTGAACAAGATTTTTGTCAAGTTTGAACATTCTGAATGCTCAAACTTAACAAAACCCTAGTTCAGGTTCCCTTCTGAGTGCTTCTGACCCTCCATATCCATCCAGCAACTTTTGCAAATCTCAATTACGTAAATGGCACTTAGTACGTTTTGCATTTCCATCATTCATTTATCGTACTCAGTTTCATTAATTTGATCATTTTTGATTTTATGTATTTTTATAATAATTAAAAAATGGAAAAAGTAATAAATAAAATATTGTTTTTCCAACTTGAGTAGTTTTTGTTGCAACAAATTATCCAAATACAAAAAGCAGGACTTTTAGCGAGAGCGAGACATTTCCTAACCTCCCTCCCTTCATTCATTTGAGAGGCCATTTTACTGGAAGTCTTAAAATTCATTTTTCACCAAGAATTTTTGATATTTTGAGCATTTCATGAGAAAAAAAAATGGAAAAATGGAAAAAGTACGACTAAATTCGTGTTCAGCCTATCAAAATACCCAAATAAACATTCTGATCTGAATCATTTTAATCAAATTCTAAAAATTCGTTTTTTCATGAATTTTATGCAGTCGATTGTGGAATACCAATGAAAAAAGTGAATTTCAGACTTCATCTGAAGTTGGTTTTTTCATTTGGTGATTTTTTTTCTCTTCAATAATACAGCCCCATCTTCGAAGATTTTCAAATACCATAACTTTCCGAAAATCATAGGGTGGGTCGAAAAAAAAGAGATTTTGTTTTGGAAAAGTTGACCCTCCAAAAGATTAATGAAATCGAATAACGTCTTCTGATCGCGTAAGAACCTTCAATTGCTTGAAAATTTATCAAACTTCAATGTAATCAAAGATTTCAAACTATTAAAAAAAAATTCTGAATCGAATAAAATCAATTTCAGAGCTTATTTTAGGGACTATGTAGAGCAAAAAGCGTATTTTTAAATTTCCCTTTGAAAAAATCAGTGTTATATAGATTTTTTAAATTTTGTTCTTTAATTTCGTTCCACAGATCAGGGATGCAATAATAGGAATTTTAAAAAGCTATAAAACATAAGGGGGTTTTCAAAAAAAAGTTTGATTCAACTTTGAAACCCCATAGCACGAGCATAAAATCTTGCCATGCACAATAAAAATACATTCTCCAAAATCAAGGACACACTGCATCTTAAAACTTGTATGCAATAATATCAAAATAACGTACGTAGAGAACGTGAAAAATTGTAAAATTTCGTAATGGTCGCAATCTTTGATGAGGAGGATCGAAGGATATTGAAAATAAAAGAAAATAGGCTCTTGTAGTTCACGCCAACGTCATGGAAATTGAGAAAAAAGGGATCTTTCAGCCTATCAGAAATGTTATTTTACACCATATATCCAAATTTCATCAAATTTGATTCAATAGTCCCCGAAAAATCTTGCAAAAACCGTCATCAAATCTTGCGTTTCTTTCAAATTCAATAAAAATAATTATAAGGCCTTAATGACAATTGAAACTTCCAAATGCTTTTATTTTCTTCTTTCTACGTTCTAAAATCATATTCGTTCGTTATTTCATCATTTTATCACTTTATAATCCGAAAAAACGAAAATTCGGGTTTGCGCCTTGTAAGTTGCAGATAGACCTGAATTAATTCCCGCAAAGCGTAAAAAAAAGCGTAGGGCACCCTCTTAAGGAAATCAGCAAGAAAAATTATGGAAACAATCGGCGAATTTAACAAAAAAAAAAAGAAACAAAACGAACCCCCAGGCAATTTTATTGATTTCTTACCATAATTTTATTCGTTCAATCATTTTTGTTTCTGCTTCAAGTACACATTTTTGTAATGTAAAAGATGAATAAAACTATACATCATGTGACCTGTTTATCCACAAAATGAGTGAATTCCAACAAGAAATATTTGAATCAGCAAAAATTTTTTTTTCAATCTCATAATTTTTGTAATCTAAATCCTTTCCTGGTTTTTAACCCATTCTGTCTGAGGCCACCGGTGCGGTGACCAAAGCACACTAGCTCCTAATTATTTTTGCCAAAAATGGGATTTCGACGATCTAAGTCCAAATTTATTCTAATTTCCAAATTCAACTTTTTTCATTTTCTTTAATTCTATTTTTTTTCAAAATTGTATCCAATTTTAAAATTTTTCCAGCAGTAAAATTTTTCAACTCAAATTTACTCAAAATTTTTTCAAATTCGAAATACTTTTTAAAATTTCTTCCCATTATGGAGTGGAAAGAAATTTTTAAAAACATAAATAAAATTGAGAAAGAATTTCAAAATTATTGAAAAAAATCTACGAGTTGGAAGAAAGTTAAAAACAATATGAAGTCAACAAAATTTCTTTTCAATCAAAGTTAAAAGTTTTGAGAGAATTTAAATTGGAAACAATTTTAAAATTGGGAAAAATTGGAGAAAATTTTAGTTTTAAACATTTTTTCAACTTCAATGTTTTTTTTTGATTTTCAAATTTTATAAAAATGTTTCCAACTCGAAAAATGGTTCCAATAATTAAGAGCTAGTCAACGAACGAGAGAACACAGGTTTGATTCCCATTGGCATTAAAAAATTGTACTGCTTATCGCCTTTGAAAAAAATTCGAATGAAATTCGAAAAAAATTCTGATTTAGGTACGCTGATTAAAGCACCGATGTGCCGAAACGATGGTATATTTTCGTGTAACTTGGTAATAAATAGGGCTGAGATTTTTATGATATCGCATATTTGATAGCGTGATAGTAGATACTGCATATCATGCTTTCTTTTGCGATTCATGCATTTCTACGCCGAATTATGCAATTTGATATCGCATATTTTTGCTTATTTCGACGTAATTGCTTGAAAATGCTTATTTTAGCCAAAAAAAGGCCCTTAAACCGCTTATTTAACGCTTATTTCGACCGTTCTCGCATATTTGAAAAAAAATCACTAAAAAACAGCATAAAAGTTGAAATTTTGAGCTTAAAAAAAATCAACACTTCAAAATTTAAAAAAAAAATTTAAGATTTTGTCTGTGACTTGTCGAACGAGTTTTCGATTTGTAGTCGCATCGTTTTCACAGAAATTTTAAAATAAAAAGTTCGATGTTTTTTCTTCTCATAATTCATAATTTTATAAAAGTTCGATGTTTTTTCTTCTCATGATTCATAATTTTATAAAAGTTCGATGATTTTCTCACTTGACTTCTTTCCTTATTCTAATTTAGTAATTTTGATAGCATTTCTGCATTCAGATTAAAAATACCTACATTTTGATATGCTGCATGGTGGGGTTTGATAGCGCATATAAATGCTTTTTTAGGCAATTTTAATCACTTTTTATAAGCGCTTATAATCGATTTGATAGCGCATAAAAATCTCAGCCCTACTAATAAATAACACAAATAATTTCTGTTGAAGCAAAATTTTTCGAAGTTCGAATTTTCAATGTAAAAAATCATTGAAAGTGAAGATGGCGCAGACGTTCTCTAACAGTCCTAGAAGTGGTAAAGAGATCCTTTACGCGCCCTAGAAGCGACCAATGAAACTTCAGCTGTTAAGGCTTATCGTTATCACAATTGTGAAATCACGTTGTTTACGCTAAAGTTGCGGTACAATTATGATAAGTGATTTTACAGAACACTTTTTTCACCAGCGGATCCAGATAAAATAAACAACTGTGTCATATTTGTTCTTTTCGTCATTTTTCAAGCTCCCTCCCCCTCCCCACCTTCCATACAAACTATTATTTCATTTCCAACCTTGAAAGCATTTTCTAAAATAAAGTCGATAGAATCATGAAAAAGTACTTACTCGTTCAAATATAAGTCTAATTCAAGCAATGAAAGTTTGTAACTCACCTGAAACAAACAAAAAAACAATCGCTAATTAATATTGATAAATACGTATTATGGAACTTGATTTTTTCAACAAAAAAAACTCCAAGAAACCCTCTGAAAATATAACCTTTTTGTCCATCAAATATGCCGGATGCCGGAAACGCTTCAAAAAATGTTAAAAGTGGTACCCACTAAAAACCATTGTCCAAGTCGTTTTTATCCTAAAATTTCCGTCGAGTATAAAATCTTACCATACCCCATAAAAATATATTCTTCAAGGACAAAGTGCGTCTCGAAATTCGTATGCAACATTAAAATAAAGTAAGTACATAGAGAACGTGTAAAATTGTAAAAATTCGTATTGGTTACAATCTTTGATGAAGAGGGTCGAAGGATGTCGAAAATATAAGAAAAGAGATTCACGCCTGCGTTATGGAAAAAAATCACGTGCTTGAATTTTAAAAATAATAAGGAAATTCTTCAGCTGAGTTGCCAGATAACGGAAAACGTACCTAAATTAGTAGAGTCTTTTCACACAACTATAGGTAACTTGTTTTGAAGATGTTATCCGTCAATTACAAATTAAGACTTGGAAGGGGGTATATTTGGTATAAACTTCTCGTACCTACCTACATAAATAATTTTGTAGATGTATTTGTACTTCAGTATACCGATGAAAATTCCAGGCGTCGATACGCGAGTGTTCGGTTCAATGCATTATTAAATTTTTCAAAAAAATATGTCGTCACTTTTAGTATAGGTGCTTTTTATGTGATGTAAAAATTGCAAAAACAAACAATAAGTAAAATCGTTTTTGAACTCGAATATTTTTCGTTGTCACGAGTGATCCAATCACGAAGTTGAACTGGTAGACTGGTAGGTATCAAAAAATAAGTACCTAGCTACCTACATAGAAACTCGCAGTAGTATAAGTTGGAACACATTCTTTCCAAAGTACCACACTTCCACCCGAAAGAGTTCGCTCAACTTTGATATAGAAAATTAGAAATTTGTTAGTAATCGTTGTTTAAAACCAGGCAAAACCTCAATATCTTATTTTCTAATCTAATTTTCAGTTAGAATGAAAAAAAATTTGTATTGCCTTATTTTTTTTACATTGATGGAAAAGCGCAGCTTTAAAATTTTGGATCATTCAAGGCAAATGTATATATAACAAACTCATTTTTTCTCATAAATTGTATACAGAGAAAATTGAAACGCCCCTGCTTTTTTTTCAAGGTCGAGTGACTGTGGAACATCCTATTATACTAAAATCACTTGCATCTATTTCCAATAAAACATTCGCAAATTTTTTAGAATTTTTGTCTAAGTACTGTTCGGGTATAGTCGGTTCCCTGTTCGTGTTTGTTTCGTTTGTTATCACGAATAGTTCGACTTGGTGTTTTTTTTTAGCGGTATAGCGGTGCATAATTATTTTTTCTAATTATGTTCGTATTGTAAAATGGATTCGTCAGATCCAACTGTCTGTAATAAATGCAATAAACGTTTTAGTTATAAGAGTGCTTGTGTACGCCTTATAAAAAGTGCAAAGTGCAAAGGAATGAACAAAAATCGAAGTGTCGAACGTGAATTTATATGTAACCAGCAATAAATCTTTTACTTGTAAAAGGAACTCCACTGAACATATTGTGAATTCTAAAGAGAAAGACTGATTAAACTTATTCATTATCTAACATTGTAGTATAATTATCGTTACCTTCAAAGGACGATTTTAATTACGTGTACGTGTGTAGTCGTGAAATAAGTACTCGTTATGTTAAGAACCTTTATTCCTTATGACCTTTTTTCCAATAAAATTTTATATTTCAGCCTTTCAGGCTATTTTATATAACGTAAAATAAAAAAACTTTAAAAAAAACCACGTAAAGTCGGTGAGCCAGTGCAAACTTTATCAGTGATAACAAGACCAATCGAATGAATACGAATGAACACGAAGTTGACTTGTCAGAAAAATAAAATTCTCAAAAATTTGCGAATGTTTTATTGGAAATAGATGCAAGTCTAAAATCCACTTTCCGAACTTTTCGAATTTTATTTTCCATGGAGGCGATCACAGTTAGCGGGCGTAAAATTTTGCCAGCGTCGAAATAAACATTGCTGGTTGCCAAATTCCATGGAAAAATTTCAAAATTTCATCTAGGAAGGTAATTTAGTAGGTAAGAAAATTATCTCAGAACCAATCAGAAGTCAGAAAAAATGAACAACTGTTGGTTAACAATGCAATTAATTTTTTTTTTTAAATTAAAATTATTTCCTTTTCGAATTACTTTGCCATCAATATTCGGCTATTTATTTTTAGAAAATTTAGTCAGTTTTATGAAATAGGTAGGATTTTTAGTAGGATTTGTTGTAAGTACCGTTTTTTGTTTTTTTTTTTTCTTAGTACCACGTACCAATTCAAAATTTAGTTTTATTGTCATGAAAAATCAATGAAAAAAAGCGAATTTCGACATTTAAAGTAAAATGATCGCGAAAAGGGTGTTTATCGGGGTATTTTGACCTGTTTAACACGAATCCGATGTTAGTTTTTTCATTTGTTTCCAGAAAATTTTAGAATTAGTACGCTATCACTGTATTCCTAAATTTTTTCCAGGAAAATTTTTTACCAAAAAATATGGATTTTGATTCGAAGTTACAAATTTTGGAAAATGATGTAGAAGCTGAATAATTTGGGGAAAGAGTTTCCTCGAAAGAAGTAGGATATTTAGTAGGTAGGAAAAAATATATAACAATTTCGAAGAGTTGAATATTTCTGGGGTTTTCATAAGTTTCTACTGTTACCTTTTTTTTTTAGTTCACGTCTGGCATGCCAAATGAACATTTTTTACAGGCTTGTACAGAATCGCAATAAACTTCCACAACCAAAATTTCAGTCCCAAATTATCATGGGAGGGACCGGGAGTTATAGGGTTTGAATTTCAAAAAATCATCTAATATGCACCGAAAAATTCCTCCATATGGCATTTAGGAGATGAATTTTATACCACGAACTACCCTCGGTATAGGTCATCTGGAGATGGGGTACCTGCCTGGATCAGCGGGTACTGCCAAAAAACATTAAAAATCAAATCTTGGAACTTTGAATCAAAAATCAAAATTCGTGCTAAAAATTTGATCTGATGAGGAAATGATTTCTACAAAATATTACACCAAGACTGTCACAAAAAAAAAACTTCAGATGGCCTATGGCAAAATTAATTAGTGGTAAAAAAATTACATCTTAAACGCCATAAATTGCAGAGTGATTTCAATTTTTCTATTTCTCACAAAAACTCAAAATCACTATACCCCCATCCCATCCGAAGGATGGGCTAATCCCCTAGTTTTGAAAAATTTTCAGTTTGAGTATGAAACTCACGCAGGAAATTGAAAATTAATAATTTTGATGTGAACTTATTTCCTAAGAAAATGTTCAGCTTTAAAATTTTGAATCATTTAAGGGAAATGTAAATCGAAGCAACTCAATTTTTCTCATAAATTGTATACAGAGAAAATTGAAACGCCCCTGTTTCTTTTTCAAGGTAGAGTGATCGTGGAACTGTTTGAAACATTTTCAACTTGAGGTAAAACTCACTCAGGAAATTGAAAATGACTAGGTAATTTTGATGTGAACTTATTTCCGATTGAAGATTGAAATTTTCGGCCTTCGGGGATGGGAATATTGGTCACCTTTCTAAAGTGGATTTACATGAAATAAACATTTTAGAAATACCTATCAATCGCATTAGCTCTATAGGTACACAAAAGGAACAATGATGGGTTATCCGATTAAATTTTAACTTATAACACGTAATTTTCAGCTCACGTACCTTTTTGTTAATTGATACGAGTATATTTCGAGATGGCATGCGAGATGTTATCGTACACATGCACATTTTACCGTGTGCTTAATTAATTTCCTACCCAGCATCGGTAAGAATGCCAATTTACAAATAAAATCTCATATTTCTTCATTGCAATTTTCTAAAATAAATAATCGAAATTGAGGAGAGGAAACTTCGCGAGTAACCACCTACAATCCTACATATACATATTATCATAGCTATACCCTGGTTAGTAGATATTTCCTAACAATTATTATTTTTACTTTTCATTGACATGTTGCTGTATGTATTTCCATTCAAGGAGCAAAATGAAGATCAAGAACGTTACTCGTGTGAATAAAAAGAACCCAAATTGGGATGCAGATAACGACGAAAATTTCACAGAAATTTTTATTATCGTATCGATTATAATGATTATTATTTCCGCCACTTGTGTGATAATTCATCTGTACAAATTTTTCCGGACCAGAATACCTCAGAGCTTGGCAACCAAAAACCTCACTTGGTACTGTTTTCTTTCGCTCTTATTTTATATTTGGGCATTCTTGGGTGCCGCTTTATTGATGTTCAACATTTTAACACTTCAATTCTATAATAATGGAATGATGCACATGATGTTTACTCTGACTATGACAAAATTCATAATTGCTGTAGATCTATGGCTGTGTTTTCGCAACACAGCTTTGTATCTGCAACGGCCTTTGGGTTCGCAGAATAAAAAATTCATCATCTACTGCATTTCAAGTGTGGGTATACCTTTGGGTGAACTTTCTATATGTTTAATCATGGACAGAATTCAGTACTATATCATAGCATCCGCCTTCATGGTTACGATCATTCGTATCGTACGTTTAATTCCTATTGTTAGCGCATTTTGGTACATAAGATCAGCCACTATAGATAAAACCGAATTCTATAAAAAATTTTCACTTCATTTTCGTCTTCTTGTAATGATCGGCGCGTACTCTTCCATTATAGTGATCATAATAATAGTTTCGAATGTAATAGATTTGTTGGACCATGATCCGAATCGCTACGTTCAAGATGTCGTATACACGATCTTCAAGTATTTCGAAATTATCAGTTTTAGTATAGAAGGATTCGTGATTGGAATATGTTTCACTTTTAAAAAAGGTACATTTCAATCTTCTGCTGATTCATGACTATTGACTAGAGTCCACATCATCAATAATATAAAAATCTCAAAGAGTACAATTACATAATTTATTTCGGGTCATACGATGTCAAACGGGCCAAAAGTGGCATCAGTATTTTTTGATTCAACAACAACAATATTTATTCCCACGAGATAACTGGAAGGTGTAAAACAGACCTGAATAATACCTATTAGTTTAGATTCACATCAGACCTAATTTATAGTACTCAGTTTCATTAATTTGATCATTTTTGTTTTAATGTATTTTTATAATAATTAAAAAATGGAAAAAGTAATAAATAAAATATT
Source organism: Pseudococcus viburni (assembly GCA_033439095.1). NCBI lineage: Eukaryota > Metazoa > Arthropoda > Insecta > Hemiptera > Pseudococcidae > Pseudococcus > Pseudococcus viburni. The sequence goes on from JAVBJF010000319.1 coordinate 18,435, forward strand.
GTTTTTCAACTTGAGTACCTAGTTTTTGTTGCAACGAATTATCCAAATACAAAATGCAGGACTTTTAGCGAGAGCGAGACATTTTCTAACCTCCCTCCCTTCATTCATTTGAGTGGCCATTTTACTGGAAGTCTTAAAATTCGTGTTTTACGAAGAATTTTTGAAATTTTGAGCATTTCATGAGGAAAAAAATTGGAAAAAGTACGACTAGATCTGCGTTTAGCCTTCAGCCTATCAAAATTCAAAATACCCAAATAAACATTCTGATCTGAATCATTTTAATCAAATTCTAAAAATTCGTTTTTTTCATGAATTTTATGCAGTCGATTGTGGAATACCAATGAAAAAAGTGAATTTCAAACTTCATCTGAAGTTGGTTTTTTCATTTGGTGATTTTTTTTCTCTTCAATAATACAGCCCCATCTTCGACGACTTTCAACCATACCTTTCCGAAAATTATAGGGTGGGTCGAAAAAAAAGAGATTTTGTTTTGGAAAAGTTGACCCTCCAAAAGATTAATGAAATCGAATAACGTCTTCTGATCGCGTAAAAACCTTCAATTGCTTGAAAATTGATCAAACTTCAATGTAATCAAAGATTTCAAACTACATATTACAAAAAAATTCTGAATCGAATAAAATCAATTTCAGAGCTTATTTTAGGGACTATGTAGATCAAAAAGCATATTTTTAAATTTCCTTTTGAAAAAATCAGTGTTATATAGATTTTTAAAATTTTGTTCTTTAATTTCGTTCCACAGATCAGGGATGTAATAATAGGAATTTTAAAAAGCTATAAAACATAAGGGTTTTCAAAAAAAAGTTTGATTCCCCTTTGAAACCCCATAGCACTAGCATAAAATCTTGCCATGCTCAATAAAAATACATTCTCCAAAATCAAGGACACACTGCATCTTAAAACTTGTATGCAATAATATCAAAATAACGTACGTAGAGAACGTGAAAAATTGTAAAATTTCGTAATGGTCGCAATCTTTGATGAGGAGGATCGAAGGATATTGAAAATAAAAGAAAATAGGCTCTTGTAGTTCACGCCAACGCCATGGAAAAATAATCTATTGTTTGATTTCAAGGGTAAGGAGATTCTTCAGCTAAGTTGCCAAATAACAGAAAACGTGAATAAGTCTTGTCGTTTCATATAACTGGTTTTAAAGATACTACCTGTTAATTACAAATTAGAGCTGGAAGGGGTTATATTTAGTTTCAACTTCTCGTACATAGATAATTTTATAGATGTTGAATTCGTACCTATTCGTACTTTAGTACACCGATGAAGATTCTAGGCGTCGAAACGCGTTTGTTCGGTTTAATAAATTATTGAATTTTTCATTTTTCAAACAAATATTCTTAATATTTTGTCGTCGTCTTTAAAAAAAGATCAATGTACTATTTTTGTGATGTAAAAATTGAAGAAAAACCAATAAAAATTGTTTTTCAACTCGAATATTTTTCGTTGTCACGAGTGATCCAATCACGAAGTTGAACTGGTAGACTGGTAGGTATCAAAAAATAAGTACCTACATAGAAACTCGCAGTAGTATAAGTTGGAACACATTCTTTCCAACGTACCACACTTCCACCCGAAAGAGTTCGCTCAACTTTGATATAGAAATTTGTAAGTAATCGTTGTTTAAAACTAGGCAAAACCTCAATAGCTGATTTTCTAATCTAATTTTCAGTTAGAATGAAAAAAAAATTTGTATTGCCTTATTTTTTTTTTACACTGATGGAAAAGTGCAGCTTTAAAATCTTGGATCATTCAAGGGAAATGTATATATAACCAACTCATTTTTTCTCATAAATTGTATACAGAGAAAATTAAAACGCCCCTGTTTTTTTTTCAAGGTCGAGTGACTGTGGAACATTTTGAAAAATTTTCAGTTTGAGATGAAACTCACGCAGGAAATTGAAAATTAATAATTTTGATGTGAACTTATTTCCTATGAAAATGTGCAGCTTTCAAATTTTGGATCATTTAAGGGAAATGTAAATCGAAACAACTCAATTTTTCTCATAAATTGTACACAGAGAAAATTGAAACGCCCCTGTTTCTTTTTCAAGGTAGAGTGACCGTGGAACTTTTTGAAACATTTTCAACTTGAGGTAAAACTCACACAGGAAATTGAAAATGACTAGATAATTTTAATGTGAACTTATTTCCGATTGAAGATTGAATTTTTCGGGGATGGGAATATTGGAATATTTTGGTCACCTTTCTACAGTGGATTTACATGAAATAAACATTTTAAAAATTCCTATCAATCGCATTAGCTCTATAGGTACACAAAAGGAACAATGATGGGTTATCCGATTAAATTTTAACTTATAACACGTAATTTTCAGCTCACGTACCTTTTTGTTAATTGATACGAGTATAAGGGTAAGGGTACCGAATATGGACCGGTTCCCTAATATGGACCACCCACCTATCTCCTCCGTTTATGATGCAATCTGGCGGAAAAAAATTGTATCTTGTTCATTTTTCATAGAGAAACACAATGAGACCAAAATCGCAGCCCAAAAGCTAAAATTCGCGGAGTTACAGCCAAAAAAAGATTTTCCCCTATGCTAAAATTTTTTCAATCAACATTTTGATTGACAATGTGACAACTTTAAATAATGTAATTCAATGTGGTTTTAATTTTAATTTGTAGTCCAGAGTTGTGAGTTTCAGTTGTGATAATTAGTTTTAGATTACGTTTACGGTAAGTTAAGTTATAATTTTTCAAAAGAAATATTAGGACACCTCATAATTTTTTTTTTGAAAAATTGTAATTGCATCGATAAGAAGACGTATACATGCAGTTATTGTCTTAATTAATGTTCTACTTTACTTGATAAATTTATTTGACTCGATTAAACAATTTTTTTTACGATTTTTTACCCATTATTTTCGTTTTATACGACCGGTCCATATTAGGAACCCAAAATTTCGATTTTCGTTTTTGACACTTTTTGGGAAACCATTGTTTTGGTCAACTTAGACTTTATGGTGGGGGTTGAAATTTTGGGGAATAAAACTAGATAGATGTGGCTACATTTTAAGCCATTTACCTCATTCCTATCTCACTCCTAGCGCCGTAGGCATTGAAAATAAAAAATGCGGTCCATATTAGGGACTCTTACCCTTATTTCGAGATGGCATGCGAGATGTTATCGTACACATGCACATTTTACCGGGTGCTTAATTAATTTCCTGCCCAGCATCGGTAAGAATGCCAATTTACAAATAAAATCTCATATTTCTTCACTACAATTTTCTAAAATAAATAATCGAAATTGAGGAGAGGAAAATCATTCTGAAATTTATTATTTCCGAACAAAAATTACGAATTGAACGGTTTTAGTAAAATTTCCGCACCACCAAACCACCATTCATTATCACTGAGTGTCCAGGGAATATTTTTAACATGACATCCTCGCTGATCAAGGATTACTTAAACACGCTGTTAAGGTAGAAACATTCACTAGAGTCAGAAACGTATTTCTAGTTGAATGTGCTTATCAAATCGCAATTCTATCTCTTGTTGTGCGGTCAAATCAAACGAATATTTTCTCGCATTTTACCTACATTAACAAAACGCGTTGATTATTCCCATCATATGTAGAATTATCGCTTGATACACTTGTTATCTGTCGAACAATTAGGACGGTGTTTTAAAAAACAAAAAGAAAACATTTCTTAAATATAACTTCGCGAGTAACTACCAGAGGCCTTCCGAAGCGATATGCTCGGGGGGGGGGTGAGAACTTCAAATTTGCCAACTAATTTTTTTAAATTTGCCAACTAATTTTTCCAAATTTGCCAATTGATTTTTTTAAAAATTTTACCAGTGCTAATTTTTCTCAAAACATTGCGGAAACAATATTCATTAAAAAAAATTATTTAGGAATAGAAATTACCACTTTTTTGGCACATATAAAAACAGATTCAAAAATAATAATAACAAAAAAATGTTACAATCTCAAATTTTTTTCCCTGGCCAATTTCATTGTAGATGAAAACCCCTTTGGAATTGTCTTATTTGTCTCGAGTGAAGCAAGGGTGAGAAATTTCAAGAAAATTTAAAATTTAATAAGAAATATTTTGTACTTAACGTAGCATTAATATGAATAGCCGATGAGAGAAATGAAATTGGCCCGAGTGAAGCGAGGGCGAAAATTTTAGAAAACCTCAAATTTAAGGTGCAATAAAACAATATTTTGGATTAATAAACTTAAATGAAAAATTGGCTGCTTTTACTTTAACAAAAGAAATGTGATAAGGCCGAGCACAACGAGGCCAAAGCTTTTGAATTTTGATTTTTAAACATCGAATATGAGTTTTAAGAAGATAGAATGTAATAAAAGTAGTTGAAATAATTTTTAGGAAAAATACGAAAAAAATCACTTTAGTAGGATTTGAATTAAGTATTTTAAAATTATGACAGAAAGGCCGAGCGCAGCGAGGCCGAAGTTTTTGAAAAATTTTTATTTGTGAGGTAATTTCAGTGATGGGTTGAAGAATTGTGATTTGGATCGTGATTTTGGGGAGTAATTTCAGACTTGGATTATGATTTCTGAAAGGAGGTCCTCAAAAAAATCGTTCTGAGGGCTTACTTGCCCTCTGCCTCTTTAAGTGAGACCCTGCTTAACTATATCTTACTTGAACCGTTGAACCTAAAAGTACATCTACATATACCTATTATAAAAATCAAAATCAACTTTGAGAAAAATTAAAAACTTGAAATCGTGTTTAGAAATCAAAACGTGAAGTTGCTTCATTAAAAAGGTTCTAAAATCAAGTTTTAGAAAAATTGTTTGAATGAAATAATTTTTAAAAACTTTACAGTTAGATTTTTCAAAATGAAAAAAAATGGATTTAGCCCGAGCGAAGCGAGGGCGAAAATTTTAGAAAATCTCAAATTGAATGTGCAATAAAATAGTGTTTTGGAAGAATAAACTTTAATGAAAAATCGACTGCTTCTACTTTGAAATGATTAAAGCAGAAATATACCATGGCCGAGCGTAGCGAGGCCGAAGCTTTTGAAAAATTGGATTTTCAAATATCAAAAATAAGTTTTAAGGAGAACAAGAACAATGAAATTATTTGGAATAGGTACCTTTGAAGAAAAATGCGAAAAAATCTCTTTTAAATTAGAAGTACAACTATACAAAATTTTTTTGGTTGACGAGTAAAAATTTTCAAAATGCCAGATAATTAATCATTTTTTTCCTAAAAAAACATTTATTACAACGGTTTAATTTTTCGCTGGGAAAATGATAAATTTTCAGTTGGAAAAGGTTGGGAAAATGACTAATTTTCCCAACTTATAAGTGAAAATTTTTTTTGATTTCCGACTTTTAAAATAGGTAACCATTTTATTTATTCATTTTTCATTTAAAAAATAAATACCAATCGTCCCAACTGACATTTTTACTCATCACTTGGGAGAACGACCGATTTTGAGTTGGAAAAATAACCAATTTTGAGTAGGGAAAATTACCAATTTTGAGTCTGGAAATTTACCATTTTCGAGTTGGGAAAGTTACCAATTTTTTGAGTTGGAACAAATGAAAATTTTGTTGATTTCCAACTTTTAAAATAACCATTTTATTTATTATTTTTCATCAAAAAAATTAATTCCAACTGTCCAATTTTCCCAACTGATAGGTATGTTGAAATGTTCAATTTTCCCAACTCACGAGTAAAAAATTTCCTCAGGGGAGGAAGTTAGCCCCTTATCGGTATGTCACTAATCTAACAAATCTCACATAGGTACCTACGAAATTTTCTAATGAAAAATTTACAACACTGCCATTTTAAAATTGTTTTTTTTTTCAATTTCAATATTTCACAACTTTTCTCAATTTTTCTCACTCGGGCTTTTCTGCCAACTTTTTGTCAACTTCACCCAACTTTTCCAACTGGAAAATGCTTGGGGGGGGGGTGAGACACCCCCCCCCCCCCCCCGGTCGGAAGGCCTCTGGTAACTACCTACAATCCTACATATTATCATAGTTATACCCAGGTTCGTAGATATTTCTTAACAATTATTATTTTTACTTTTCATTGACGTGTTGCTGTATGTATTTCCATTCAAGGAGCAAAATGAAGATCAAGAACGTTACTCGTGTGAATAAAAAGAACCCAAATTGGGATGCAGATAACGACGAAAATTCCACAGAAATTTTAATTATAGGTATCGTATCGATGATAATGATTATTATTTCCGCCATTTGTGTGATAATTCATCTGTACAAATTTTTCCGGACCAGAATACCTCAGAGCTTGGCAACCAAAAATCTCACTTGGTACTGTTTTCTTTCGCTCTTATTTTATATTTGGGCATTCTCGGGTGCCGCTTTAGTGATGTTCAACATTTTAACAAATCAATTCTATGATAACGGACTTATGCACATGATGTTTACGCTGACTCTGACAAAATTCATAATTGCTGTAGATCTATGGTTGTGTTTTCGCAACACAGCTTTGTATCTGCAACGGCCTTTGGGTTCTCAGAATAAAAAATTCATCTTCTACTGCATTTCAAGTGCAGGAATACCTATAGATGTATTTTCCATATGTTCAATTCTCGACAGAATTGATTACTACTACAAAGTATCCGCCTTTATGGTTGAAATCATTCGTGTCATACGTTTAATTCCCATAGTTATAAGATCAGCCACTATAGATAAAACCGAATTCTATAAAAACTTTTCACTCAATCTCCGTCTTCTTGTAATGATCGGCGCGTACTCTTCCATTATAGTGATCGTATTAACAGCTTTGAATGTAATAGGTTTATTGGACCATAATCCGAATCGCAACATTCGAGAAGCCGTATCTTCGATGTTCAAGTATTTCGAAATTATCAGTTTTTGTATAGAAGGACTCGTGATTGGAATATGCTTCACTTTTAAAAAAGGTACATTTCAATCCTCCACTGATTCACGAATAGAGTCCACATCTTCAAAAATATAAATGTCAGTGAGTACAAGTACGTACATAGGTAATTTATTTAGGGTCATACCATGTCAAACGGGCCAAAAGTGTCAGTTTTTTTATTTTACAACTGCATAGGTTTACAGAATGGAACCTGAATCTATCTCCATTTTGATCTGACTAGAATTGTTTTAATCTTTTTGTTCTCCTAGTTGGTCTAAGGAGTCCAATTTATTTTTTTTAGGAACTGCCTCATATACTTTGCTGAAATATGCTCAGAAGAATCTTTGCGATGGATAGAAATAATAAAAATATGATGAATGGCGCAAACCGGAGATCATGACGACTCTTTTTGGCGGAGTTATGGAACTTTGAAATTTTACAAAATGGCGGCTATGTAGTTGAAAAATTCCTCTTATTGTCTTACATTCGAAAAGGGAATCGACCTATATTGACTGATGACAAGATGACAAAATCAGTTCTACCACTTCTGGAGATACAAAAAACCGATTTAAAAGCTTTGAATTTAAAAAAAAAATGTATGCCCTTCATTACATAAAATAATTAAATAATGAAAAAGTTCACAGTAATAGATCTTTCTCGTTTCTACGTACTTACATAGAATAACGTAGGTATCGAGAATATACGTATGATGGTGTTTTTTGATTTCTGCGAGAACAAATCTTCTGAATATTGTGACTTATGGTATTCAGTTTTCAAAAAAAAAAGTTCACATTTTCACGATTTTCTTTTACGTAGTACCTATTATCTTACGAGAAATATGAAAAAAATCCTGCCCCTTTCAACATTCGAGCATTAATTTATAAGAAATATTTTTCGACAAAAATGCAAGTTTGTAGCAAAAATTATTCTTCGAAAAATTCGAAAAAATCTATGACCTTACCTTTTCGCTCACTTGACATACTCAAGATCTTAAATGATATTATAATTATGTAACGAATGACGAAATTAACAACAACAATATTTATTCTCACGAGATAACTGGAAGGTGTGATACAGACCTAAGTAATATCTATTAGTTTGGATTCACATTAGACCATATTTATGGTACTCAGTTTAATCAATTTAATCATTTTTGTTTTTTATGTATTTTTTTAAATAATTAAAAAATGGAAAAGTAATTAATAAATATTGTTTTTCAACTTGAGTAGTTTTGTTGTAACGAATAATCCAAATACAAAATGCAGGACTTTTAGCGAGAGCGAGACATTTCCTAACCTCCCTCCCTCCCTTCATTCATTTGAGTGGCCATTTTACTGAAAGTCTTAAAATTCATTTTACACCAAGAATTTTTGAAATTTTGAGCATTGCATGAGGAAAAAAAATGGAAAAATGGAAAAAGTACGAATAGATCCGCGTTCAGCCTATCAAATAAACATTCAGATCTGTATCATTTTAATCAAATTCTCAAAATTCGTTTTTTTCATGAATTTTATGCAGTCGATTGTGGAATACCAATGAAAAAAGTGAATTTCAGACTTCATCTGAAGTTGGTTTTTTCATTTGGTGATTTTTTTCTCTTCAATAATACAGCCCCATCTTCGAAAATTTTCAAATACCATACCTTTCCGAAAATCATAGGGTGGGTCGAAAAAAAAGAGATTTTGTTTTGGAAAAGTTGACCCTCCAAAAGATTAATGAAATCGAATAACGTCTTCTGATCGCGTAAGAACCTACAATTACTTGAAAATTGATCAAACTTCAATGTACTTAATCAAAGATTTAAGGTGCAGTGGGGCAATTGCAAACCACTTTTTGATTAGTGACACTTTGCCGGTTCACTGTGCCGGCTCTATGGCACCAATCAACCTGAAATTTCTGTCACACAAACTTCAAGGGGTTCTCTATTGGTGGGAAAAATTTCGTATCATTTAGTTTATAAATTTATGAGAAAATAAAATTTAAAAATTTTTCAATTGTGTTTTTGCATTTACCCCGCCATGGGGCAAATGCCAAATCGTAAATTATATCTGAAGGTGCTCATTTTTTTTCAGTTTTGATGGTCAAATCGGAATCTACGTAAAATTTACTACCTTTTAATATACTCATTACCTTCGTTTGATCAAAATTTGTCGGAGATATCCACGAAAGAAAGAATTTTTTAAAGAAGTGAAAAAATCTCATTTTTTATTTTTTTTTATTTTTTTTTAATGAGCTAAAAATTGATAATAACTTCCAAAAACGCAAAAAATGGCAAAATTTTGTAAGTAAATATCAAAAATTTAATATAAATTTTCACACTTTTGAAGGACTAATATTCTTTTTTTTGTATTTTCGACCCATTTTACATCTAAAAATCGTTTAAAAAATTCTGAGAGTATAAATAAAATGATAGATATTTTCGATTTTGCAATTGCCCCCGCATGACCTTTTTCGGGGTAAATGCAAAAACGCATTTTTCCGCTAATGTAATGAAAATTTTTCAAAAATGATAGTCTTAGCTTTAACTTAGATCTATTAGTATAATTAATCAACAAAAATCAGTTCAAAAAAATTTTACTTTGTACGTTTTTGTCCATTTTGAAAAAAACTGATTCAACTTTACTTATGAGTGATTTTGACACATGTTGATAAAAACATTTCCAAAAAGCAAATGCGTGCACCGATTTCGTTCAAACTGAGTGAGTATATACAGGCGCGCAACCAGACCTCTTTTTTGGTGGGAGCTAGAATTTATGAGAAAAGGAAGGGGTGCAGACCTGGGGGGGGGGTCCTCGGAACTTGCGTTTTTTAGAGGACTTGCCATGGTTTAAAAAGTTGAAAATTGTAGTCTTTTTACTGTGAGGACCTTAGAACAAATCGAAAGTTTGCATAATTACGTCAGATATTGACATTCAAAATATCGCAAGACCTTTTTTTGACTGTACATTTTCCCCCTGGAGCCCAAATTTTCTCTGTATGGCTCTAAGGGGGTGTAGACTCGGCTTAGTGACTATCTATTTTCATGAACCATTTTAGATTTTTTTCCCTCTTGAATTATAAAAATGAATTTCATTCAAAACAACGGAGTACGAAGGGCATTCAGAAACAACTGGAAGTGAATTTTTTTAAAGCGGGATCAACATCTCATACAGGTAAAACGAAGGAAGAATCGTGTAAATTGAATTTTTTCTATCTATACAATCCTTTAGTCTCATCCTAGAACTCGTTTGGGTTGATTTAGGGTAGTGGTTTTGAAGACGTGTTGATTTTTGCTTCCAAACTAGCAAAACTGCGAAATTCTTCGAAAATTAGGGTCCTCGAAGACATTTCTTTAGATCGAGGAATAGAGAATAGCCACGGGAATCCAAATCCGGAAAATTGGCTCCCTGTGACTTTTCTCTATTCTACGAGCTAAAGAAACGTCTTCGAGGACACTAATTTTCGAAGAATTTCGTTGTTTCGCTTGTTCGGAGACTAAAATCAACACGTTTTCAAAACCACTACTCTAAATTTGCCTCAAACGAGTTCTGCTATGAGACTAAGGGATAGTAAGGGATGGTATAGAAATTAGAAAAAGTTTCAATCTGCACGATCCTGCCGTCCATTTACCCGTATGAGGTGTTGCCTCTTCAAAATAAGTTAATGACAGTAGTTTCGGGATGATTTTTGTATGTAACATTCGCGTTTAGCTAAATACTTGTATAGTATAAGTGTATACATAACAAGAAAATCAAAACATTACAAAAAGTTTGAGGGGGGGCTTTAGCCCCTTAGCCACCCCCCTTGATTGCGCCCCTGGGAAAAATAATCACTTGTTTGATTTTAAAGGTGAGGAGATTCTTCAGCTAAGTTGCCAAATAACAGAAAACGTAAATAAGTCGAGTCGTTTCATATAACTGGTTTTAAAGATACTACCTGTTAATTAAAATTTAGAACTGGAGGGGGCTATATTTGGTTTCAACTTCTTGTACATAGATAATTTTATAGACGTTGAATTCGTACCTATTAGTACTTTAGTACACTGATGAAGATTCTAGATGTCAAAACGCGTTTGTTCGGTTTAATAAATTACTGAATTTTTCATTTTTAAAACAAATATTCTTAATATTTTGTCGTCATCTTAAAACAAGGATCAATGTACTATTTTTGTGATGTAAAAATTGAAGAAAAAACAATAAACATCGTTTATCAACTCGAATATTTTTCGTTGCCACGAGTGATCCAATCACGAAGCTGTACTGGTACACTGGTAGGTATCAAAAAATAGACAGAATCTCGCATTAGTATACTAAGTTGGAACACTTCATCTCAAAGTACCACCCTTCCATCAGAAAGAGGTTCACTCAACTTTGATAGAGAAATTTGTAAGTAATCAATGCTTAAAACTTGGGAAAATTACAAAAGCTGATTTCTTAATATAACTTTCAGTTAAAATGAAAAAATCATTTTGTATCGCCTTATTTTTTTCTAATTGATGGAAATATGCAGCTTTAAAATTTTGGATCATTTAAGGGAAAGGGTATGGCCTGATACGGGGTGAATTTGGCCCCAGGCGCGTTTGAACTCTTAAACACCGAAACAATTTTCATAAAATTTTGGACCCTACCCCCTCTCTATCAGAATTATGACCATTTTATTGCATTATTTTCAAGAAATTTTAATTTCAGCGGAAGTGAAGGAAATTTTTTGTTCTTTGGCACAAAGTTAAATCTCGCAGAAGTGTATTTACGATAATTTTTTCAACAATTTTGGTGCACTCCTTCACGTTTTTTCGGGTATTTAAATTTTTTAATCGTAAGAAACACCACATACGCGAAGAGCGACCATCCTGAAAAAATTTCTAAAAAATAGGTTTTTCATGTAGAATTTTACCATGTGTTTGGTTTTGGAGATTTCTTTGAGCTAAGGGCCGAAAATCGCAAAAACCCTTACAGAAATGTTGTTATTTTAACAGATTTTTCAAATTTTGAGCGTTTTATACAGGAAGAAATAACCAAATAAGGAAATATACTTGTTCAGCAGATCAAAATACCCCGGTAAACACTCTTTTTCGTAATAGTTTTGATTAAAATTTTAAAATTCACCTTTTTCACTGATTTTTAATGAAAAAAAAGTGAATTTCGAGACTTCGAGTAAAACGATCGTGAAAAAAGTATTTTTCGGGGTATTTTGACCTACTGAACACAAATATGGATTTGATTTTTTCATTTGGTGATTTTTTTCCAGAAAATTCACCATGTAAATTTTGGGGTTAGGAGACAAAACTCACAAAACATATTTTTATATTGTCAGGTAGAACCTGAAAATAGGATCCTCTGAAAAAAACATTTTTTTCGAACACCCGCTCATCTTAAAATGAAGGGGGAAGAATGGCAAGTGTGCGGTTCGTCTCAAACCTGCATTTTTCGCAGTTTTTTTTCTCAGCAACAAAAAATTTTGTAAAGCCTAATTTGTAGAGCATGAAAAAAGAAATATTTTTTGTCTCTTGACATTTTTCACCCGGTTAAATCGTCTCCGAGTTATCAACCAGTTTCGAAAATTTCGAAATGGATTCATTTGGAATGCATTTTTAAAACTTGTCTAAAACTCAAAGATAATTGAACTAGGGCAAAAATGTCAAGAGACAAAAAATATTTCTTTTTTCGAGTTCTACAAATTTGGTTCTACGAAATTTTTTTACAGATAGGAAATGCGAGTTTTGATTCTAAGCCATGTTTTTGACAGTGATTTTAGCCTTGAAAACGTGAAGTAAGGAACAAAACGTCCATGTCCCGTTGTAGAGCGTTAAATTCTATATCAGAATCAATCATAAAAACAATATCGATTTTTTTTGGCAAATGTGAGTTTTGTCACTAAACCCCTCTGTATCAAGAAAATTGAAATTTTCCCGTTTCTTTTTCAAAATCGAGCGACGCGACTGTGGAACTTCTTGAACCGTTTTCAATTTGAGGTAAACTCGCACAGGAAATCGAAAATTAGTAATTGAATGTGTCACAACATAAAGGGCATAACTCAGCACATGTCCTTTTTGATGCGACAAGCGACTCGTATTCCCTAAAGTTTTCTCTATCCAATGAGCCCCCTCCCACCTTCTAATATGTTTTCCTCGAAGAAATATGGCGTTTTTAAAATGCGAAATTCGCAATTTCGGTACCTAGCTACCTACATTACATGTTTGATTTTCGAGAATTTGCGTAATGTTTAATTTTTTCACTACGCAGATGATTGTAAAATTTTAAAATTTTAATGAAGTGTTTTTTTAGTTAATTTTTCGTCATAAATTTGAAAAAATAATAAAATTCGTCTAAAATGTATTTTTAGCATTTTTGTATAAACAAGAAAATGAAAAAAAGTTGTCATTCATCAAACTACGATATATCCGCTCCCTGAACAGATAATTTGAAATTTTTTTCACGAAAGTGTTTCTTTTTTCATTCTCATCAACTTTTGTATGAAGATTCTTTTTTTAATTTTCACTTCCGGAAAAATTATACGTCATCAAACTTAGAAGGGTCGAAATGAAATTTTGTCACAACAAAAAGGACGTATAACTCAACCTTTTGTTTTCAATATAGAAAAAATAGAAGACATATCAAGTGATGGGCGAGCTGTTTTCTTGTAGCAAAAAGATAAAATTTTAAGGTAAAAGTTTTCCCCACCTCAATTCCTTAATTATTTAGTATTAAAAAAAGTATACTCAAACTTCAATCGCGATTTCCCAAAAACTTCTGAAATTTAATATTTCCAAACAAAAATTATGAAGGTTTTAGTAAAATTTCCCGCACCACCAAACCACCATTCATTATCACTGGGCGTCCACGGAATATTTTTAACACGACATTCCCGCTGGTCAAGGATTACTTGAACATGCTGTACTGTACAGGGTCTAAGTATAAATGAACCGGGCAACGTCTGCGTAAAAATTCACATTCTTTTCTTTCCTTTTTTCCCGTTTCGTTGCGTTGCACCACTGATATAATTGTTGTAGTACGCAACGAAACGAAAGCAAGATTAAAAAAAGTGACAAAGTTTAATGTAAGGGATGAGTCATCTTATAAAATATGCAGGTAAAAGGTGTGAAATACGCAGTTGAAATGCCCACGCGATAACATTACATGAATCTTTTTTTTCAACATCAGAATGCCGTAATCTCGAACGTAAAATTATCAATTCTTTGAAATTAAATTTTTTTATTAATTACAATTATTGACAAATAAGTGATGAATTTATCATTAAAAATTTAATTCATCAAAATTACGATTTTTGACACTTAATAAACTTTCTTTCAGGGTAGGGATTTTTGCGCAGACGTTGCCCGATTCATTTATAGACCCTGTATAGGTAGAAAGAGTCAAAAACGTATTTCTAGTTGGATGTGCTTATCAAATCTCACTTCCATCTCTCTTTGTGCGGTCAAATCAAACGAATATTTTCGCGCATTTTACCTAAATAAATTAAACGCGTTGATTATTCCCATCATATGTAAAATTATCGATCGATGCACTTGTTATCAGTCGAACAAATAGGACGGTGTTTAAAAAAAAAGAAAAAAACATTTCTTAAATATAACTCCGTGAGTAACTATAGTGTAGGCGAATAAGCACAATTTTAAAGAAAAAAAAACATTTTTAGCTAGCCAAGATTTTATCGCCAAAAATTGTCGAGGGTGATCCCCTGACTAACCTCTAAAAAGTCCGCACCCCCTAGACCCCGTGCTAAATTTTTTATGGAGGCTCCACCCCCCTCAAAAATGGGTTTTCCCGAATAACTTCTCAGGATTTGGTTTTACGGCAAAAGTAGCTCAGTACTTTTTTGTTCTACACTCAATTTCCAACATTTTTTGTATGAAATTTTTTTTTGTACGACCAACAGCAGAGGAGATAGAGAGTCCGGAAGGAAGGGGGTTTTGGAAAATATGATATAATTTGAAAACGCGATAATAGGTATAAAATCGTACTAAACTGTATATTTTGGGTATGAAAATAGTAGTGTTATGTAAATTGATGGTATTAATACAACTTGACCCACCTTCCCCTCCTTATGTGCCTACCCCACCTTACCCACTTGTTTTTATTTAGCCTTAGTAATATGACTGAAGGGTTGGGAGGGGTGGGCATATAGGAGGGGGAAAGATTATCAAGAAGCATTTTTACCCTCTCCCCCTCCCATGTGTCCACCCCTCCCCACCCTTCAGTCATATTACTAAGGCTAAATAAAAACAAGTGGGTAAGGTGGGGTAGGCACATAAGGAGGGGAAGGTGGGTCAAGTTGTATTAATACCATCAATTTACATAACACTACTATTTTCATACCCAAAATATACAGTTTAGTACGATTTTATACCTATTATCGCGTTTTCAAATTATATCATATTTTCCAAAACCCCCTTCCTTCCGGACTCTCTATCTCCTCTGCTGTTGGTCGTACAAAAAAAAATTTCATACAAAAAATGTTGGAAATTGAGTGTAGAACAAAAAAGTACTGAGCTACTTTTGCCGTAAAACCAAATCCTGAGAAGTTATTCGGGAAAACCCATTTTTGAGGGGGGTGGAGCCTCCATAAAAAATTTAGCACGGGGTCTAGGGGTGCGGACTTTTTAGAGGTTAGTCAGGGGATCACCCTCGACAATTTTTGGCGATAAAATCTTGGCTAGCTAAAAATGTTTTTTTTTTCTCTTATTCGCCTACACTACTACCTACAATCCTACATATTATCATAGCTAATAGCTATACCCAGGTTCGTAGATATTTCCTAACAATTATTATTTTTGCTTTTCATTGAAATGTTGCCGTATGTATTTGCATTCAAGGAACAAAATGAAGATCAAGAACGTTACTCGTGTGAATAAAAAGAAACCAAATTGGGATGAAGATGACGTCGAAAATTCCACAGAAATTTTTATTATAGGTATCGTAACGCTTATAATGATGACTATTTCCGCCATTTGTGTGACAATTCATTTGTACAAATTTTTCCGGACCAGAATACCTCAGAGCTTGGCAACCAAAAATCTCACTTGGTACTGTTTTCTTTCGCTCATATTATATGTTTGGGTTTTCTCGAGTGCCTTTTTATTGACGTTTAAGATTTTCACAGATCAAATCCTTAGTAATGGAATGATGCACATGATGTTTACTCTGACTCTGACAAAATTCATAATTGCTGTAGATTTATGGTTATGTTTTCGCAACACAGCTTTGTATCTGCAACGGCCTTTGGGTTCTCAGAATAAAAAATTCATCATCTACTGCATTTTAAGTGCAGGAATACCTTTAGGTGCACTTTCTATATGTTCAATCCTCGACAGAATAGATTACTACTACAAAGGATCCGCCTTTATGGTTGGAATCATTCGTATCATACGTTTAATTCCCATAGTTAGCGCATTTTGGTATATAAGATCAGCCATTATAGATAAAACCGAATTCTATAAAAACTTTTCACTCACTTTCCGTCTTCTTGTAATGATCGGCGCGTACTCTTCCATTATAGTGATCGTAACAACAGCTTTGAATGCAATAGATTTATTGGACCATAATCCGAATCGCAACATTCGAGAAGCCGTACGTTCGATCTTCAAGTATTTCGAAATTATCAGTTTTAGCATAGAAGGATTTATGATTGGGTTATGTTTCACTTTTAAAAAAGGTACATTTCAATCGTCTACTGATTCACGACAAGAATCCACATCATCAAAAATATAAAAATCTTAATGAGTACAAGTACATAATTTATTTATGGTCATTCCATGTCAAACAGGACAAAAGTTACATGCTGGGGTCACCAATTTTCTTCAAATTTGGCATGTAAATAGAGGTAATAAAAATACCATGAATGAATGGCGTAAACCGAAGAACATGACGATTTGACTAGGCGGAGTTATGAGACTTGGAATTGTTACAAAATGGCGACCAGCTGGAAAATTCTTCTATTTGTTTTACATTCAAAAATGCGGGGACGTACCGAAAGGGTGAAGGGGGAAGCTTCTCTCCTGATGGGATTTTTTACTTGTGAGTTGGGAAAATTTGTCATTTTCCAACTGATGAATAAGACCTTTTTTGGGCAGTAAACACACAATTTTTTCAAATTTTCGTCTTCGCTTCGCTCGGGCATAAACAAAATTACAATTATATAAATTATTTGAGTTAACAATCCGAAAAAAAGTTTCTTTCCTCGAATACAGGGTGTCCACTATATCTCAGAAATGAGTTTTCCAGACCAATTTTTCGAAATTTTCCAGACCTTTTAAATATGCTATTCTTGAAGGTCGGAGAATGGGTGGTTTTTTCGCATGATGAAATTGTGCAGAAAAATATTTAAATTGCATTATGTCCAACAATTTTTTTTTTCAAAAATCATTACTTCTTATGAGATTTTTAGATGCTATCTTTTCCGGGCACAAAAACGACTTAAATTCAATTCTGAAAATTTTTAACGCCACCTCCCTCTCAACTCGACACAAAAACTTGAATTGTTTTGAAATTTTTTATTCTCGTTTCAATCTAGATAAATACCTTGCTTCGTTTGGGACCAATGGGCAGTTTTATGTTAATAATTGCCGCAATAATATAGGCAAAATGTAGTTGGGAATTTTAAGAAATTGAGTTGGAAGTTTCATCAATCCCCCCCCCCCCCCAGCCTTCGGTACGTCACTGCAAAAATTGAATCGACTTATGATGACAAAATTAGTTCTGCCACTTCTAAAGGTACAAAAATATATTTAAAAGTTTCGAACTAAAAAAAAAAGGATGCCCTTCATTCGATAAAATAATTTTGAAAAATTTCATAGCAATAGATCTTTTTACGTAGAATGGCATATCAAAAAACTGGGATGGCGTTAGTAATATCTATTAGTTTGAATTCACATCAGACCTTATTTGTGGTACCGGTACTCAGTTTAATTAATTTAATCATTTTTGTTTTTATGTATTTTTATAATAATTAAAAAATGGAAAAAGTAATTAATAAAAAATTGTTTATCAACTTGAGTAGTTTTTGTTGCAACGAATTATCCAAATACAAAATGCAGGACTTTTAGCGAGAACGAGACATTTCCTAACCTCCCTCCCTCCTTTCATTCATTTGAGTGGCCATTTTGCTGAAAGTTTTACAGTAAAATTCATGTTTCACCAAAATTTTTTGAAATTTTGAGCATTTCATGAGAGAAAAAATGAAAAAAAGGAAAAAGTACGACTAGATTCGCGTTCAGCCTATCAAAATACCCAAATAAACATTCTGATCTGAATCATTTTAATCAAAATCTCAAAATTCGTTTTTTTCATGAATTTTTGCAGTCGATCGTGAAATACCGATGAAAAAAAAGTGAATTTCAGACTTCATCTGTAGTTTGTGATTTTTTTTTTTCAATAATACAGCCACATTTTTGAAGATTTTCAAGTAGGTACCTGACCTACCATAAACCATAACATTCCAAAAATCATGAAAAAATTCAAGTGGGTACAGAATACAGTCGAACACATTGTGAAATTTCCAACAGAAATTTACAGGAATAGTTGAAGTTTCACAATACCTAACTTACTGTTTTTTTTTAAATTCTTAAATTTTTTTGTAACACCTAAAAAATAGCAACATAAGCAGTAATCTAAAGGAATTTTCAAATTGCAAGCAAAAATAACCATTTTTTACTATTTAAAAAACGTTTTAGACAATTTTTTCCTATTATTTTTTGGGTCAAACCCCTCACTAACTTTTTTTTGGTTCAAGGTACAATATTTTTGGATTTGCAGTGAACGTTTTTTAAATATGAAGAAGAAATTATTAATTAGAAGGCGATCATTATGTTTATTTGCGGTCCGTAATGAGGTTGAAATCAAAAAATAAATATTCGTACTTATTAGTTTTTTTTTGTGCCACTCATTCAACTTCCAAAAACGTCCCACATTAAACCCCCCCCCCCCAATTATCATCTCATTAAATATTTCAATTCTTGACGCTAAAGCAACAAAACAACAGATAAATACTTTCGTCGCTGTTCTTAAGAAAACACGTAAGTCGATGCAATTTTTTCAGAAGAGACAAAACATTGTACGAAATTATCTCTGTCCATGATTTTTTAAGAAACGACATATGTTGACAATATATGTAGACTTTGAGGTTTTCTAAATTGGATTTATTGATTTTTCAAGGTTCCGGGGCTCCGGAGGCCATGGAACCCTATAAAAATCACTCATTCATCTTCCGGATTTTCTTTAGATCGATTAAAGAATGTTATTGGCTTATATCTCGATGACGTCTAGCTGTAAACCAATCATAAACGAGGAAGAGAGAAATAAAATTTTTTTCCGAAGTTCAAATTCAATTGAATTTCAAAATTTTTTCCAGTTTCAATTTCAAATTTTCTCGACAGTTTGTTCAATTTCGTCTCTTATTTTACCAACATTTTTGCCAATTTCAAATTTTCTCAAGGATTTCTAACCTACAATTTTCTCAAAATTCAAACATTTTTCCAGTTTTAAATTTTTTGAAAATTCTTTTCCAACCAATTAATTAGAATAATATCAATTGTGAGGCGTTGTGCAATAAGGGACCTTGTGGTGAAAAAAATCGAATGTCAGATTTTGCATGATTCGTATAGAAAACATGTTTTCTAGGCGAATTAGGCGAATTTCATGTTCGATTTTTCTTTCACCGCAAAGTCCCTTATCGCACAACGCCTCACAACCAAGCATATAAATCCACACTCCACGTCCACAGTAAATACGAAACAAAATCGTCCTTCCCCTGAGCATAAATATTCGCTTCTTCTCAATTTTTTATTCCGGGAACCACCTTTCCAACCACTGAAACCTGAAGAATTTCCGAAATCGGATTTACGTATTTTCTTGAGAACTTTCTAAATTTGAATCAGTCAAAAATGCCAAAATTGACTGAAGAAATAGACGAAATTAGGTCTTGATAAACATATTCAAATTCCACTGATTCCCCTGTTAATCAATGAAATTTTACTGCCAATCAGTAAAAAATTACCGATTCAATTAGTGAATTTTCATAATTGAATCAGTAAAAATTAATTGACTGATTGCAATCAGTCAAAATTTACTGATTCAATCAGTGAATTTTCATTGTAGAATCAGTAAAAATTTAATTCATTGATTGAATCAGTAAGTGAATTTCAATTTTTACTGATTCAATAATGAATATTCACTGATTGGATTAGTAAATTTTTTCACTGATTTCAACAGTGACGCAATTCTGTCTATTTTGATTCAAATTTAGAGAGAACAGCGACGTTATGTAACGTTAACACATTCATCTTCTCATCTTCTACAAACAAACTGAATACTTATAAAAATCCTATTCATATTTGAGGGGCTTAGTTCCAAAACTCACTTTTGCCAAAAAAAATCGATGTCGTTTTTTTTGCGGATTCTGGTTCAGTTTTTCATACTGAATCGAAATCTGCAAAAAAAACGACATCGATTTTTTTTGGCAAAAGTGAGTTTTGGAACTAAGCCCCTCATTTGTAGTTACAACTATTTTTCAAAAATGATTTTGCCGCACATTTCCATTTTTTTCAGATCACACAACGCAAAATCCCTCGCTAAGACGAAACAGCACTTTTGTTCTAATTTTTAAGCCGAAACCATACAAAAAATACAGAGCAGAACACATTTTCCACTGCTATAAATTAAACCTACAAATACTTCAAGATTGAATTTTCTCAAATAATCGATTGCAAAATAACAATGATTTAGAGGGTATTGAGAGTCGAAAACTCAACAACAGAACTTTTTTGAAAATTGTCCTACTTTGGAAACCCATAACTCGAGTAAAAAATCTTACTATGCTCTATAAACATATATTTTCTAAAACCAAGGATAAAGTGTATCTCAAAACTCGTAAGCAATAACATCACATTAATGTACGTAGAGAACATGACAAATTGGGAAAATTTGTATTAGTCACAATGCTTGAGGAGGGAGATCGAAGAATCTTGAAAATCACAAAAAAGAGGGAAAAATTAGCCAAGTCTTTTATACAACTGGTTTGAAAGATGATACTCTCCATTTATAATATTAGGCTTGGAAGGTTATATTATTGGTATAAACTTCTCATTTATGCAGATAATTTTGCAGATGTTGTATTCGTGTAAGAAATTTATATTTTAGTACTTTGATGAAGGTTCTAGGCGTCGAAACGATTGTGTTCGGTTATATGTATAAATTTGACCGTGTTTTAAAAAGTGAAAAGAAAACATTTCTCAAATACAACTTCGTAAGTAACTATTATCTAGCTACACCTAGCTTCGTAAATATTCGATAACAACTCTATTTTTTGCTACGTATATTTCAATTTAAGGAGCAAAATGGATACCATGAACATTACCAATGCGACTGAAACGAAAACAACTTCGGCCGAAAATGATCACGACTATTTAAAACAAAGTTTTATTACATTTATCATAGTAATTTTATTGATAATTACTTCTATGACTTGTGAAGCGATTCATTTGTACAAGTTTTTCCGGACCAAAGTACCTCAAAATTTGGCAACCAAAAATATCACCTGGTATTGTTTTATTTCGCTCTCATTCTATGTTTGGTTCTGTTTGGGTGCCGTTTTAAAGCCACTCAACATTATAACACAATATTTACTTCAGGTGACTGTGCAATAGATTGTAACACCAATGTTTGACAAATTTTAATTCTGTAGAATATGGTGGAGTTCGCTAGCAGCTTTGTCATCTGACAACGCCTTCAGGTACTAAATAAAAATTTTTCATCTACTGCTTTTTAAGCGCAGGTATACCTTTAGGTATACTTTCTGTATGTTTAATCATCGACAAAATCGAGTACTACTACGCAATAAACTTCCTCTTAGGTATGGTCATTCGCATCATACGTATAATTCCCATTGTTAGCGCATTTTGGTACATACGATCAGCCGCCATGGATAAAACCGAATTCTACAAAAATTATTCGCTTCATTTCCGTCTTCTTGTAATGATCGGCGCATACGCTTCTCTTACAATGACCATAACAATAGTTCTTAAGGCGATAGAAGGATTGGTGCATGCTCACAAAAACAACATTCTAGAAGTCGTATATTATATCGTTGGTTATTTAGAAACTATCAGCTACTGTGTAGAAGGACTCGTGATTGGATTATGTTTCACTTTTAAAAAAGGTACATTCCAAACTTCTACCAAGTGACGACTCGAGTCGATACTGAAATGGGAAAATCTTCTGTCAAGTAATTTTTTAGGTTCATTCTATGCCAAATGGGCCAAGAGTTGCAGGGTTGAATTCAATTTTTTTCAAATTTTTCATGTGGATAGAGGTCATTAAAAAATGACGAACGTCGTGAAACAAAATAATTGACCGACTTGACGATTTTTTTGCCGGAGTTTTGGGACTTGGAATTTTTTCAAAATGGCGGCTACTTGAAACATTGAAATGAAGATAACTAAAGTTGGACTCAACTTAGAGATTTGAACTTTCGTTTCAATTGGTTCCACATTCAAAAGAGAATCGACTAATGATGACAAAATCAGTTTTGCTACTTCTGCAGGTACAAAAAATCAGTTTAAAAACTTTGAATAAAAAAAAGTATGCCCTTTGTTAGATGAAATAATTCTGAAATATTTCACACTGTATGATGATGTTTTTTAATTTTTTCGAGATTTTTTTTTGCAGATTGTGACTTATGGCAAAATTTCATATTCAGCATTCAATAAAAATAGATACAAAAGGTCTCACTTTGACCCTACCAATCTGAAAATGCGATTTTCTCGAAAACAGAAAAAATCCAAAGTGAGACCTTTTCCTATGGAATGACAAATATTTTTTCACATTATCATGATTTTTCATCAAGAAATATGAAAAAATGACCCCTATTCAAAATTATAACACTAACTGGAAAAAATGGGCATATCAACAAGCTTGGAAAAAATTTAAGTTTGAACCTAAAAAAATCACTTTTTACAAAATTTGAAAGAAATCAGCGTCCCCTCCTTGTAGCTTTTGGTTCACTGGACATGAAATGACACTAAATGATGTTATATGAAATGACAAGAAGGTTTCAAACAAACCCTTAGTTTAATTAATTTAAGCATTTTTGTATCTATTTTTAAAAATATGGAAAAAGTAGATTGCTAGGTACATAATAAACATTGTTCTTAACTTGAGTAGTTTTTGTAGCAACGAATGATCAACACAAAATGCAAGGCTTTCAGCGAGACATTAACTTATCTCTATCCCTCCATTCATTTAAGCAACCATTTTACTCGAGGTCTCAAAATTCATTTTATTTTGTGCCAGAAAGAAATGGGAAAATCAAAAAATACCGTTGGATTCGTATGCTAGCGCGTCAAAATACCTTGATACTTTTTTCCGAATCATTTTGATCAAATTCTCAAAATTCAATAATATTTTGAATTGTGGAAAATTCAACTCCTCGATTCCAAGCCTGCCACACCCAAAAACTGCGTTCAAAATAGAATAAAAGAGGAAAAGTAGGTAGCACTTTAGGGACTCGAAACCACTTTTCATAGATTTCTGAAGTTTTTTTCACCTAACAGGGTGTCTAACAAAATCTCAAACCCCAAAAGAAGGACTTTAAAAGGACCTTGGAAGAACTTTCAGCATGACCTTTTCAAAATTAGTATTGTACTCCCCCCCCCCCACCACCACCAAAAAATTCAAACTCATTTTAGGAGGACAAATTTTTTCTGTTTCAAAATATTTCATTGTTTAAGATGGAAGAGAAGAGTTTTTACCATGATTTCGAAAAAAAAGTAAATTCACTGAGCCTAAGCGAACCGAAGGCGAAAATTTTTGAAAAAAAGGGCATCCAGAATCTAAAAATTTCTTCATTAGGTAAAATTTGTGCTTTTTCCGTGTTTTGTTTAGACTTTCAAAAAAAACAATATCTATGGACCCGTTCCTGATTTCCTTCCAAAAAATCAAAACATTTTTGAAAATTGCAATCGAGATCGTTACCTCCTTTGATAAGTGAGATGGACAATTTTTTCACTTGAAAATATTAATTGCCCAGGCTAGGAAAGGAAGAAGTTTCATACCATTATTTTGAAAATAAAATTGTGTCAATTTACTGAGCGCGAGCGAAGCGAGGGCGAAATTTTTTGGAGAAAATAGCATTCAAAAGCTGAACTTTTTTCAGGCACCCATATATCATCTTTCATCATCTCACACAAAGTTGCCACTAACGACATTTCAAATATTATTAGTGATTTATTTTAGCTTTTGGCGGGTGAGTCTCAAAATTTGAAATGGGAAGGACTTTTTACTCAATATAAGGACTTCGGAAGGACCGGAAGGACCCTTCAGCCAATATAAGGACCGGAAGGACTCCCTGCCTAAGAATGTAGCCAAAAAATTGAAAAACGATTGTTCGGTCGAATCGTTTTTTCAAATTTCGTTTCAATTGATTAGAATGAACGCCTGAAACGAAGCGCGAAGTACATAAATCATCATTTTCAAGGCCATGTCATTTTGTGGTCAAAATTATCTTCTACATGGTGTCCGTAATTTTTCAAGAATAATTTTCTCAGATTTTTCCATGCCAATCTTTCCTAGTTTTCCAAACCTTTACATGTGTTATTTGCGGAGTAAGGCGGGCAGGATGGATCGAAAAAAAACGAAATCTCATTTCGGAAATACTGGCCCTTCGAAAGACAAATCAAATCGATTATAATCCTCTGATCACGTAAGTACCTCTAATTTCTTCAAAAATTGATAAAAATTTAATGTAATCGATGATTTCAAACAATTACGAAAAAATTCAAAATTGAATTTACTCGATTGTACCTAAATCTTATTTCAGCAACAGTAAGTTGGTTGAGTCGTTTCATACAACTGGTTTCAGAAATAATACCCGTCATTTATAAATTTATACCTGGAGGGAGTTATAAATTGGTATAAACTTCTCATACCTACTAAATAATTTTGTAGATGTTGTATTCGTGCCTATTTGTATTTTAGTACACGGATGAAGATTACCAACGTCGAAATGTGTTCGGTTTAATGCACAAATTAATTTCTCAAGCAAATATTTCGACTATTCCGTCGTCGTTTTTGATAAAAAATTAATGTAGTATTTTTGTGATTTAAAAATTAAAAAAACAAAACACCGTTTTTCAACTTGAATATTTTTCGTTGCAACGAATGATCCAATCACGAAGTTGAACTGGTAGGTATCAAAATACCATATACATAGAAATTAACACGTGTATAAATGAACAGTTCATTCCAAAATGCCATCTTTACACCAAAAAGAGTTCAGTCAATTTTGATAGAGAAATTTGTAGGTACAAATAATCATTGTTCAAAACTTGTGAATACTTCAAAAACTGATTTCCTCAGCGAAATTTCAGTTGAAATGAAAAAATCTTCATGTAGGTAGTACTGTTTTATATTTTTTAAATTGACGAAAATGGGCAATTTTAAAATTTTGGGTCATTTGAGGGACATGTAAATCGGAGAAACTTAATTTTTTAATAAATTTTATGTAGAGTAAATTGAAATTTTCCCACTGTACCCGTTTCTTTTTCAAGGTCGAGTGTTTCAATTCGAGATGAATCTCGCACTGGAAACCGAAAATGAGTAATTTTGCATGAGCCTACTTCCAGTTGAGGATTCAAATTATTTTCGAAGTGGGAATAAGTCGCTCATTATTCTGAAGTGTGTCCACTGGAATGGTCCTTATTTATACATGATGAAGAAATTTTTTTTGAATTTTTTTCGTACCCCCCCTTTCCACCTCAAAGTTTTTCCTTGATTTTTCAGAAAATTTCATAATATTACTGAGTTTTCAGTAAATTTTCATTAATTTCCAGTGATTTTTGATAAATTTTACTGATTCAGAAATGAGAGAGTAGGTAGCTAAGCTACTAGTTAGGTACATAATGTGATAAAAACTATATCTAGCTATACCCACTCTCTTAATTTTAATCAGTCAAAAACTGAAGACTGACTGATTGAAATAGACAGAATTAAGTCACCGATTGAAAGTGAAATTCCGCTGATTCCACTGTTAATCAGTAAAATTTGACTTCCGATCAGTGAAAAATCACTGATTCAATTAGTGAATTTTCATTTTTAAATCAGTAGTTGAGGAAAAAATTACTGATTCGAAACTGTATTTTTTTCATTAAAATTTTATGGTATGAATTTTAATTTAAGAACCAAAATGAAGACCAACAACGTTACTTATGCGATGGAAGCAAAAACAACTTCGGAAGAAAATGACGACGACTATTCAGCAAAAGATTTCACTATACACATCGTAATATCTATATCGACAATTATTTCCGGAAATTGTGTAATGATTCATCTGTGCAAGTTTTTCCGCACCGGAATACCTCAGAGCCTGGCAACCAAAAATATCACCTGGTACTGTTTTATTTCACTACTATTTTATGTTAGGAGATTCTTGGGTAACGTTTTATTGATGAATAATATTGTAACAAAGTATTTTTACATTATTGTAGGGGAGAACTTGTGTTTAACAGTGACTTGGACAAAGTTTATAATTGCTGTAGATCTATGGTGGTGTTTTCGCAATGCAGCTTTGTATCTGCAACGCCCTTCAGGTACTCAGAATACAAAATTCATCATATATTGCATTTTAAGTGCAGGAATACCTTTAGGTATAATTTTAATATGTTCAATCCTCGACAAAAATGAGTACTACAGCGGAGTAAACATCTGCGCGACTATGATAATTCGTCTTATACGTATAATTCCCATTATTGGCGCATTTTGGTACATACGAGCATCCACCATGGAAAAAACCGAATTCTATAAAAATTATTCACTTCATTTCCGTCTTCTTGTAATGATCGGCGCGTACACGTCCGTTACAATGATCTTATCAATAGCTTTTAATATGATAAATAACTTGGACTATGATCAGAAATACACATACATTCCAGAAGTTGTATTTTCGATCTTTGCGGACATCGATCTGCTCAGCCAATACATGGAAGGATTCGTGATAGGATTATGTTTCACTTTTAAAAAAGGTACATTCCAATCTTCTACCGATTGATTGATGATTCGAATCCTTATCATTTGAAATGGGAAAACCGGGTATCCCCATTATTTGTGTACGTGAATCTTAAAAGGTCCCACATTGTCGGGATTAAGTTATGACCAGATCCTAATACTAGATAAAATTTCGGATCATTTAAGACCACTACGAGCCTCTATGGTGCAAATCTCTCAGAGATATGCGCATTGAAAGTTGAAAGTTCAAAAAACACGATTTCGAGAAAAACGCGTTGAAAGTTTTTGGGGAAAAAAAGGTAAGAAACCTTCAACTTCAAATCCGAATATCTCTGAGAGATTTGCACCATAGAGGCTCAGAAAGGTCTCATTTGAGTAGAAATTTTATAAATTTTTAATAAAAAGTATGCAGATACAATTAGTTGAAAGTTCAAAAAAACACGATTTCGAGAAAAACGCGTTGAAAGTTTTTGGAAAAAAAAGGTGAGAAACGTTCAACTTCAAATTCTACGAAGTAGGCTTGGCGAGGTCGGATCGAGATATCCAACTTCGGAAAAATCGCTGTAGCTCTGAAACTAATCCCGACAAAGTGGGACCTTTTAAGATTCACGTACACATTTAAGAAATAATTTTCCACCACTTTTCCCCATTTTCCAGACTAATTTTTCAAAATTTTCCGGACTTTTCAAATTTTGCGTGATGAAATTGCGCAAAATAGGATTATTTAAAATGTATGGTGTAAGGTGCAGTGGGGTAATTGCAAAATCGGGGTATTTGCAAAATCAGCTTCTGGAGGTCAGTTAACATAATTTTTGAGCGCGCCATCTTTTGGTAGGTCAAGGCACATCTATTACCTATATACTCTCTCAGTTTGAACGAAATCGGTGCACGCATTCGCTTTTTGGAAATGTTTTTATCAACATGTGTCAAAATCACTCATAAGTAAAGTTGAATCAGTTTTTTTCAAAATGGACAAAAACGTACAAAGTAAAATTTTTTTGAACTGATTTTTGTTGATTAATTATACTAATAGATCAAAGTTAAAGCTAAGACTATCATTTTTGAAAAATTTTCATTACATTAGCGGAAAAATGCGTTTTTGCATTTACCCCGAAAAAGTTCATGCGTAGGCAATTGCAAAATCGAAAATATCTATCATTTTATTTATACTCTCAGAATTTTTTTTAACGATTTTTAGATGTAAAATGGGTCGAAAATACAAAAAAAAGAATATTAGTCCTTCAAAAGTGTGAAAATTTATATTAAATTTTTGATATTTACTTACAAAATTTTGCCATTTTTTGCGTTTTTGGGAGTTATTATCAAAATATTGTTCAAATTTCATCAAAATTTTGTGTTTTCCAATAAAATACGTCATACTTATCACAAGTGATCATTTGTTTTCAATTTTTAGCTCATTAAAAAAAAATAAAAATAAAAATAAAAAATGAGATTTTTTCACTTCTTTAAAAAATTCTTTCTTTCGCGGATATCTCCGACAAATTTTGATCAAACGAAGGTAATGAGTATATTCAAAGGTAGTAAATTTTACGTAGATTCCGTTTTGACCATCAAAACTGAAAAAAAAATGAGCACCTTCAGATATAATTTACGATTTGGCATTTGCCCCATGGCGGGGCAAATGCAAAAACACAATTGAAAATTTTTTAAATTTTATTTTCTCATAAATTTATAAACTAAATGATACGAAATTTTTCCCACCAATAGAGAACCCCTTGAAGTTTGTGTGACAGAAATTTCAGGTTGATTGGTGCCATAGAGCCGGCACAGTGAACCGGCAAAGTGTCACTAATCAAAAAGTGGTTTGCAATTGCCCTACTGCACCTTATAGCGATTTTTTTTCAAAAATCATTACTTATTACGAGATTTTTAGATGCTCTCTTTTCCGGCTTAAATTTAATTCTGAAAATCCCCCCCCGCAACAAAACTTGTGAACTTGAATTTATAACAGAAATAATTTCAAATAAAAAGGAAAATTCTATTTTAAAGCATCATTATGTAATATAAATTTTTAAAAAGTTAAACAGAATATGTCAAGGTATCTACCAAATCATGTGAGTAAAAGTTCAGATTTTTCCAGGCTGAAAATTCAAATCTTCTTCACAATTCATTACTCCCCCCCTCACACGAACACTGAAGAAAGGGTAAGGTAATAAATATCTACATTAAAATAAGGTAGATTTGCTTCAAGGCGAACTTGAGGTTATGAACATTTTTAAAAAAAGTATTATTTTTGTAATTTAAAAAATACAGAAAGTACATAATAAACATTGTTTTTTGACTATAGCAGTTTTTGTTGCAACGAATAATTTAAAAATACAAGATGCAGGACTTTTCGTGAAACATTTTCCAACTCTCCTCCCTCCATTCATTTGACTGACCATTTTGTTTCCATAGTTTTCACTCGTTGGGTCCCATAGATGATCACAGAAGCTCATAAATGGCTCCATTTCAGGCACCCCACAGTGGGCCAGGAGACCCACAAAAATGCTCGTTTTGTGCGAAAAAAGTCATCATTAATTAAGTTGACAACACTGCTAATGTATTGTTAGATATCAGGGCAGCACGAAACGAGTGGTGCAATTTTGATTTTCGTCCCTTTACAATTTTTTTAGTACAAAATTCGTAATCTACAACCTGTTAAATGCATAATTTCACATATTTTATGTACATCATCATCGTGAAATTTCGAGTAAACCTTGCCCCTACCCAACCTCCCACTCTTACAATATTATTCGAGTTTGAAATTCGTAATCTACGATCTCGAAAACATATATTTTGACATACTACACGATATTATTGTGAAATTTCAATTTTGACCCCTCCCTCCTGCCCCTTCTCCCACTCCAAAAAATTTTTGATTACAAAATTCGTAATCTACGACCTCGAAAACATGTATTTTGACATGTTACACGGCATTGTTGTAAAATTTCAATTTTGATCCCCTCTCCTAGCTCACCCCTTCGAAAAATTGTTTCTCCTCAAAATTTGAAATCTACGACCCCAAAAACATAAGGTAACCACTTTTGAACGACTTTTCAGTGCTTTTGTGCAAAACGAGTGTTTTGGAGGGTCTCCTGGCCCACTGTGCGCCCCGATCATTCGGGGGGGGGGGGTAAGAATGGTATTAATTGATTGTGTTCATGTGCTGGAATTATTGTCGTTTGCGCTCACCCCTTTTTCCTGAAAATGGAAGATGCCAGAAATGATGCCCCGTCCATTCAAGATTAAGGGGTACCTAAACCTATGGGATTAGGGATAATCGATTGTTCTCGGTTTGTGCTCTTTAACCCTCTACTGCATGAATTTCCCATCAAAATTTTCCAAAAATTTTCAAATTTTGGGGAAATTTTTTTTAGCCATTATAAATATTTACCAAAGTATGCGAATGAATCATGAAATTTAATGTATTGGGATGTTCATAAAATGTTTAAAGTAAAGTTTTGGAAATATTTTGAATTTTTTCAAATTTTTTCAAATTTGGGCAAGCTGTGGTCGTATATGACCACCTATGCAGCAAAGGGTTAACGCTGACAAGAAAATTTTTGGATGTGTAAATTTTTTGTGTTTTCACGTTGAATTGATTTACATAATACTGCACAGATTTTGTATGGATGAACGAAATTTTAGGGATAAACTTTGGAATTTCCGTAAATCCCTCCGTCAGGCATCATAGTGAAATTTGGTGGGAAAAAAGTAACTTTAGTAACCCAATTTGGGAAAAAAAGTAACCAATGTATTACCAAAAAGTAACCAAAAACTCAATTTTTAATGGTAAAATTTGTAAAAAAAAAAAAAAAAACAAAAAAAAACATGTATGTACTTAATGCAATTATTATAACTTATAAGCGCTCCCAGAAATTATGTACAGGAGGGGGTGAGAATTGGAGAAAAATGGGGTGGGGGGGTAAAAATTCGTAACAAACTTTAAAATCTATTTTTACAGTAGTGCTCGTAAAGTCAGGTTAATTTCAGTGGACAGATGAAAAAATGTAATACAGATAAAAGCGAAGAAAAACTGAAAAATTGCAAGAATTCTCTAAATCTGAATCAGTGAGATGAATATAAATGAAAATCAGTGATTCGCATTGATCGTTTAGTCAAAATTACTGATTTTTTTCTGGTTAATTGAAAATCGACTAAGAAATCAACGACTTTTGACTGCAATATCAATTAAAATTATTTTATTGGTTCAAAAAGGCAGAGTTTTTATAAAACTTGATTGATGTAGATTTAGAAAGTTATATTCTAATGTAAGAAATAAGAAAAATTATTTTTGAAGAGTAATAAAATGCACTTCTCTGAACACTTTTGAGGTAAAATTTCATTTTTTTACTGAGCTTGGATTGAATCTGCTCGACTCAGGGACTTAATCAGACATTATGCAAGGGCGGGGAAGAATTTAAAAAAAAATGAGGGTGTGTCAAAATTCAGTAAAAAAAAAGTGAGTATCTAGCCTACCTACCCTGTAAATTTATATGAAAATCAGTGATTTTTCATTGAAATATTAATCAAAATTACTGATTTTTATTTGACAAATTGGAAATTGATTGGAGTTTTGACTGAAATATGGGTGAAAATCTCTAGTTTTTGATGAAAATTATTTCACTATACTTAACCAAGAGAATGAAAATACACCAATTTTGACTGATTCAAATTTAGGGAATGATAGTGTATTCAAGAAACAGAGGCATCAATGTACTGCCCGAGCGAAGCGAGGGCGAAATTTTTTGAAACAAAAAAGTCTCCAAAACTCGACTAAACCGAAACTAATCAGACACTTTACGCTTGAAAAAATCAATTTTTAGAGAAAAATTGTGAAAAAAAGGTAAATTTTTTGAGAAATTTTGGAAAAAAGTAACTTTTAGAGGTAAAAAGTAACCAAAGTAACTTTTGAAGTGGAAATAGTAACCAAAAGTAACTTGTCTCGAAAAAAGTAACCAAGTTACTAAAAAGTAACCACGCTATGATGCCTGCTCCGTTAAATTACAAAAAAAAACATAATAAAAGAAAGAAAAAGAAAATCGGTCGAGTAGTTTTGAAAAAATGGGGCAAAAACATGAAAAACCAACTTATTGGGAAAGAGCTGTTTGGAAAATTTTCAATTTACAAAAAAAGTTGTGCTTTTCAACCGCACCTTATCATCAATTACCTACACCATATTTTCTTGTACGGTGTGTAAATCATAAGTGTAGGTATAGATTCAGAAAACATAGAAACTTCATTTTTGGGCAGTCTCCGATTTTGCTGTCCTGAATGAAATCAAAATTCAAACTTTTTCTATCCTTATCAAAAATTTAAAATAGGAATCCATTTTGTCGAAAAACCATTTGAAATCATTTTATTTTCTGGAATTTCCAATTTTTATTAGTGATAGGTAAACTGAAATTGGGGTAATTGTCGGTTTTAATATTCATCTGTGCATGGCGAATTCTGTGCATTCTTTTAAAAAAAAATTTTCTCCCCCCACAACCTATCCCCCTTAAATAATTATGGTAAGTACAAAAACTATTGTAGATTTCAAATTTTCAAACAGAATTTGTCTATAATTAATTATAAATTAATTTTTTACACAAAAAAAAGGACGTGACTTATTGAACGTATCTCATAGGCTCATAGTTCATATTACGAAAAAAAGGAACGTGTTCGATTATAAAAATAAGGAACTTTTCCAGCGGGATTTCCCAAGCAACAGTAGATGTGAATTCGTCGAATCGTTTCATATACGTACAACCGGTTTTAGAGAATAGAGATACTACACATCATTTATAAAATTAGACTTGGAAGGGGTTATACTTGGTATAAACTTCTCGTACGTAGATAATTTTTTCAATGTTGTAATCGTGTACCTACTCCCATTTTAGTATATTGATGAAGATTCTACGCGTCGAAACGCTTGTGTTCAGTTTAATGTACTATTAAATTTAACAGAGTTTTAAAAAGTGAAAAGAAAAGATTTTTTACCTATATAACTTCTTAAGTAACTACTACGTACACAGAACAGTCAATAAGTTTCCGAAAAAATTCCATAACTCGAGTAATGAACGGGCTACGATGCGGATAAAAATAGTACTAGATTCCTTGAAGTCTCCTCTATCCAGGTAAGTAGGTAAGTACGAAGTTTCATCGATACCGGAGTATCGGAGCATTACTGATAATACAGCGATAATTTTACGAAGTTGAGATTTTTCGACTCGTACAAAAAAATTTTGCGTTAAAAAAAAATCTCTCATGCTTTCAAATTGAAAAAAAAAATCAACAACTCGAAAACTAAAAGGGCTACAACGCGGGTAAAAATTACAATAAATTCCTTGAAGTCCCCTCTATTCAGGAACGAAGTTTCGTCAAGATCTTCGATCCAGGCAGCTTAAATAGCTGCATGATCGAAGGTCAAGATCGATGCAGATTTGATGACGTGCGGTGATAATTTTTCGAAGAGAAGATTTTTCACCTCGTCATACTTTTCTTCGGTGAGAAAATCCTGTCTGAAAATTGGAAAATACGCGCAGTGGCATCGTCAGAATCGAAAATGGGAGGGGGGACAAAAAAGGGGCCGTGTGTTGGACAACTTTTTTTGCTTTTTCGAAATGGAAAAGAGCCAAGAGGGAGGGGAGGAGGGAGTGAGGACTGACTTTTTTCACTTGCTAAAAATGGGGAGGGGGTAGAAAGGGAGCCTTCTTCTGCCCTTTCGTCTCAGATAGACCATAGAATTGTAATTTTGTTCATGTCCGAGCGAAGCTTCGAAAAAATTGAAGATTTAATGCCCTAAAAAGACATTTTTTCATGTTTTAATGCTTTGAAAATCCTATCTGATGTAAGTGTGATGTAAATTTATAAATACAACATAAGTTTTTTTTGGAGGGGGGAGCAAGCGGAAGCCAGAATTTTTTCGGCCCCCCGGCCCCCCTTGACGACGCCTCTGAATACGCGGTTGGGAAGGACAATCAAGGCCATGGAGATGATAGTTCAGGAGTCCAAGTGGTCATCTGATGAACGAGCAACGGAAAAAGAACCGGAACATCGTCTTGAAAATTGAGCCAATTTGATTTCCATTTACATGACCATTTTTCGATTCTTTTTCCATTACTCA
Organism: Pseudococcus viburni; assembly: GCA_033439095.1. NCBI lineage: Eukaryota > Metazoa > Arthropoda > Insecta > Hemiptera > Pseudococcidae > Pseudococcus > Pseudococcus viburni. The sequence continues at coordinate 52,422 of JAVBJF010000319.1, forward strand.
TCCATCAGTTTTTGGTCCAATGATCATTTGCGACTCTTGAACTATCATCTCCATGGTCTTGATTGTCCTTCCCAACCGCGTATTTTCAAACAGGATTTTCTCACCAAAGAAAAGTATGACGAGGTGAAAAATCTTCTCTTCGAAAAATTATCACCACGTCATCAAATCTGCATCGATCTCAACAAAACTTCGTACCTGGATAGAGGAGACTTCCAGGAATCTAGTGCTATTTTTATCCACCTCGTAGTCCTTTTAATTCTCGAGTTACGAAATTTTTTCGGAAATTTACTGACTATACTCTCACATTCTGAATCAGTGAAAAGTCACTGATAAATAGTCAGAATTGCAGCAGAGGAAAAATCAGCGGAATTCACTGATTTTCAGCGAATTTTCGCTGACTTTTCAAAGATTTTTACTAATAATTCAGAAAATTTCATAAATTTCACTGATTTTTCAGTGACTTTTCACTGATTTTCAAGTGATTTTTCTCACTGATTTGTTTTCAGTAAAAAAAATTCATTTTGTAAACTAATTTTTTTTTAGTTTGGCATTTTAATTCAAAAAGCAAAATGGAGACCACAGAAGTTACTAACTCGACTGAAACGGAAACAACTTTTGTCTCAGCGGACTTGGACTGTTTACAAAAAGGTTGGACCGCAACCATAATAATATTTATATTGACAATCAGTTCAATCCTTTGTGAACTGGTTCATTTGTACAAGTTTTCCTGCAGCAAAGGACCTCAAAGCTTGGCAACCAAGAATATCACCTGGTACTGTTTTATTTCCCTCTTACTTTATGTTTGGACCTACTTAGGTGCTTATTTAGCAAACAATAACATTATAATTGAACCCCTATTCTACTTCAGTACAAATCGGCACATATTTTTCACACTATCTATTACAAAACTTATAATTGCTGCAGATATATGGTGGAGTTTTCGCAAGGCTGCTCTTTTTCAGCAATACCCTTCAGGTACTCAGAATAAAAAATTCATCATATACTGCATTTCAAGTGCAAGTATACCTTTAGCTATAGTTCTTACATGTTCAATCGTCGAAAAATTTAAGCACTTCAACGAAGTATGCTGGTACATAAGTACGATCATTCCTGCCATACGTTTAATTCTCATTATTGGCGCACTTTGGTATATGAAATCTGCCACAATGGATAAAACTGAATTCTACAAAAAATTTTCACTTCATACCCGTCTTCTTGTAATGATCAGCGCGTTTACTCTCATTGCACTGTCCATAGCAGCAGGTCATACGATGAAGAATATACTGGGGCATTATCAAAAACACAGCATACGAAAAATCGTATGTTATATTCTCAATCATGCAAGACATTTCAGCTTTTGTGTAGAAGGACTCGTGATTGGATTATGTTTCACTTTTAATAAAGATACATTCCAAGATTTTACCGATTGACGACTCCAGTTCGTATCATTTGAAGAGGAAAAATACTCAAGTATGAGGTCGAGTGATTTATTCAAGGACATTTCATGTCAAGGAGGTTCAAAGTTGCAGGGTGGGATCACCGATTTCTTCAAATTTTACATGTGGATAGAGGTCATCAAAAGATGATGAATGGCGCAAGCCGGTAAAAAATTCAAATAAAGATTACTAGGGTTAAACTCAACTTAGAGACTAGAATTTTCATTTAAATTTATTCTAAATTCAAGAAGGAATCAACTTATGGTGACAAAATCAGAGCTGCCAGTTTTGGATAGACAAAAAATGGGTTTAAAAGCTTCAAATTGAAAAAAGGACGACCTCTATGAGATAAAATTGGAAAAAATTCACGGCAATAGATCTTTTTCAGTAAAATAACATATCAAAAAACTGTAATGCCTTTTTTTGAATTTTTCGCCAAATTTTGTTTGATGATTGTGATTTATAGCAAAATTTCGTATTCGGCTTTCAAAAACATATTTTTTCACTTTTCACGATTTTTCATCAGTTCACATAGTTGTTTTACGAGAAATATGAAAAAAAAATCCTGCCCATGTTCAACATTCGCAAAATTTAAAAAAAAATCAATGACCCAACTCGGCAATTTTTCGCCTACCTGCCACAGCAAATTCAAGAGATGACAGAAAGAGCTGAAACAGACCTAAGTAATATCAGTTCGAAATGAAAATAAGACCTTACACTAAGTTTAATTAATTTATTCATTTTTGTATCCATTTTTAAAACCACTTTAAAAACGTTGAGAACATTTTTGTAGTTTGAAAAATGAAAGAAGTACACAATAAACATTGTTTTTTGACTTGAGTAGTTTTTGTTGCAACGAATAAAATTAATACGAATTGCAGGACTTTTAGCGAGACATTTTCACGAAAGTCTAGTTTGTTAATTGTGGTGAGGAGATCGAAGAGGCATCATTTTTTTCAATGTTTTTTTTCTTTTTCGTAACGAACGACTGAGTCTTTTCTGTTTGACTCATGCGATTCATCAATTACCAAGCAACTCGGTTTTATTCAAGTCCGTATCATTTTCAAATATTTTTCAACCTAAAATTTTTCTACTTCGAATAAAATTTTTTTCAAACGCTGAAATTTCTCCCTACAATTTTTTTTCAGGTCTAAAATTTTTCATTTTGAATAAAATCTTTTCTCGAAAAGCAATATTTTTACAAAAACAGGACCATTAGTTACATTGACGTAACAATTTTTCCGATCTAATTAATTTTTTTAATTAAAAATTTGTTTTCGTAACTTGGAGAGGGAGGGGGGAGGGGGAATAGCTGAAAAAATGCTAATCCTGATAGATTTCTTTTGATTTTTTGAAAGGTCAAGTACCAACCAATCGCTGATCAAACCACTCAATAAGGAAATAGGAACAAAAAATAAATAAAAATAGGCCGGTGTATAAATCAGCAGGTTGCTTGTTGCATATATTTAATAGATGTTTTCCTTTATTACGAAGCAGGAAAAAAAACGATCTTTCAAGGCTTTTTTTTGATGGAAAAAATGACATTTTGGAGAAGAAATTTACCATTTGAAGACATTTGAATATTTTTTCGTTCGAATCTCTGTAATACTGACTCGGAGAGAAGTAGATTGTTTTTTTAAGGAAATTTTTTTCCAAAAATTATCGTTCAGTATGTTTGTAAAGGCCGCGATCCGTAATCGGGCTTCTTTGCAAAATCCGAAAAAATAAGAGGTTTGGGGGACTAATTGTTATCTATTCATTAAAAAAAAATTGATCCACTCGCTCCATCCTCTTCACAATGCCTTCACCCAGGGGCACATCCAGGGGAGGGTAAGGGGCTCGAGCCCCCTCCCCCTTAAGCTCGACAAAGAAATTTTTCAAGCACTGAAATTTCTCCCAGGAATTTCTTTCTCGGATCTACATAGTTTCTTTGTTTTGAATAAACAATACAACGAAATAAAGAAGACCAAATTTTATTCAGAATAAAATTTTTTTAGAACCGAGATTAAAATTGCAGGGGAAAATTTCAGTGTTTAGAAACAAGTTTTATTCGGAAAAAAATTGTAGGGAGAAATTTCAGTGTTTAGAAAAGGTTTTATTAGAGATAAAAAAATTTTAGACTCGAGAAAAAAAATTGTAGTGTTTAGAAAAAGTTTTATTCGAAATAAAAATTTTTTAGACCCGAGATGAAAATTGCAGGGAAAAATTTCAGTGTTTGGAAAAAATTTTGCTCGAAATAAAAAATTTTAGGGTTTAAAAATATTTGAAAATAATACGGGATTGAAAAAAAACGGCATGAGTCGCTCAGTCGTTCGTTACATGACGGAACAATATTGAAAAAAATTATGCTTCTTCGATTTTCTCACCACAATTAACAAACTAGACTCTCATGACATTTCCTATCTCCCCTCCCTCCATTCATTTGGGAGACCGTTTCATTCGAAATCTCAAAATTAATTTTTCACTCGAAATCTCAAAATTAATTTTTTACTTGAAATTTTCAAAATTTCGGGCATTTTATGAAAGAAAAAATGGGAAAATGAAAAAACCACGGCCGGTTTGTAATCGCAAGTCAAAATACCCTGATAAATACTCTTTTCTGAATCATTTATATCAAATTCTCAAAATTCACTTTTTACGAGCATTTTTTCGACGATTTTTCCTTCTTTAGGATTTATAAAAAAAATTCCAAGGAAACTTCCCAAATTCTTTGATTTTTCCTTGAGTTTTACAGATTCTGAAAATTCTCTGACTTTTCCAGGTTTTTGAAATTTTTCAGAAAGAAAACAACCACCCTGTACACTAATCGAAAATAATAACAAAACTACAAGAAATAGTCAAAGAAAACAGTTTCTTGCATTTTTACAGACAAAACAAAAATCTGGAGATGATTAGAAAACAACTGCACAGCTCCCGTGTCACCCTCGATCCTGGGAGTTCAAGAAAATCAAAAGCTACGTATCTACGCACACACGACTTCGTACATTGACTACGCAAACAGACGCAATCACACCGTCTAAAAAGTGAAATAAACGATGGAGAAAATTCCACGACAACGTCGTAACACGACGAAACTCGGAAGAAAAAACCAAACACTCCGCTTTCTCGCCCTTTGTATCGCGAAAGCGAAAAAAAAAGACCAACTTCGGCGTGAATAATTCAACTGACACCTTTTTCAATTCAGCGTTTCATACATTTTTAAACGAGCGTACTCGTAATTTCACAAAAGTCGTATCCGATGTGATATCCTAATTGTTGTAATTATTAAGCAGGTACCGCCGTCTAACACGGCGGAACACGACGATCAGCGGGAAGGGAGGAGAGAGAATCCGAAAGAGACAATCTTCGTATACACGAATCCTCAGAAGCAATTTCCATTTCAACTCGGCGCGCTATAAAATCTCGACTGTCAAAATAACCCCAAAACCGAGAAGAAACTTTTCGTCGCGCGAATCAATCTTTCTCCTTATATTCCTTCGAGAAACAAAAATAGTATATGGAATTAAAAAGCAAATAAAGTACCGGCAATAAAAACGAATCGCACCGTGCGGCGTACACGCGCTCATGTAAGAAATAAAAACTATACCGAGCTGCAGAAGGCGAAAAAAAAACTACAACACTCTGTATATAAAATAAATGAACGATGATTTTAAATTTACGGGCGCCAGAGTCGTAAACAAGTCGCCAACCAAACAGCACTTTTGCACATATACGGCGCTATTATTATGAAATATGCATGCCAGAAAAAGTACTAGGTAGTAGGTCTAGATACCCATTGCGAACTAGTCTTCAATTCGTCGTCGGCCTTTATACGAATAATACGTGTACCGGCCACTAACACCCTGTCTTATCCCTTTTCATTCGATATTACGCGCAAACGACCTCGCGGTATGCGAATATTCACCCTCCTGCTCCCTTCATCGTTTCCAATAGTATCGTCGAAGATATAAATTTTGAATTTTCTCATCAACTAAAACCTTGCTGGGCTCGAGGTTGGTCTCGGAGCCAAATTTATGCGTAGTGGGATCAAAGAGAAGATTTACCTGGTGTAAGGCTCGAAAGCGAATACGGTATTTTGCTTAATTTCTCTAAATTTCTCGTTTGGACATAAAGAAACCGAAATGTGGCAAATGGAGGAAGTTGAACGATGAAAATTTTAGTACATTCGTAAGACAAATAAGACCAGAGCTAGGAGATTTTCACTTTCATTTCAAATTGACAGAGTTCCAAAACCTTGAGAAATCATGATCTGTAAATTTCAAAGGTAAGAGGAATTTCAATAAATAAATTTTTCGCCTTTTTTTCAATTTATCAGTTTACAGAAAATTGAATAGGCGAATTTTACATTACACGAGGATATTTCAGGCAAATGAAGGCAAATTATTGCCCGAGCGAATTTTTTTTGTAAAAATTATCCTGTGAAAGCAAAACATCCATTTTTTCAACTGGCTTTGAAACGCAATTGGAAAAATTCCATTTTTAATTGAAAAAATTGGGTTCAACTGAGAAGATTTGCCAGCAAAGACAGAAAATTTGCAAAAATTTCGTGTTTTGAACCAAAAAAAATTGAGAAAAATGCTCGATTATGCAACAAAAAATTCAAATTTTTTTAAAAAGTCTAAAATTTTGAATTTTGGCTTTTCTAACGGAGCCATTGCTTCTGCTCTAAATTTAAGTTCGATTTCTGGGGTGAAGACTTTTCAAAACACAAAACACTGTGAAACGAAGAAAAAGCGAAACATTTTTCAACAAAAAATTACCAATATAAAAAATTGTTCAAAGAATTCATCGAGAAAGCTCAGGATGAAAAAAATTGGAACTTTTTTCGCGACTTTTGATTGATTTTTGAACATATTTTACTGATTTTTCGCGATTTTTCCGACTTGGTAAACACATTGATTTAGTAATTTTTAGTTTATAACTCGAGATTTTTACATATTGTACGAAAATTAGGCGAATTCCTTATAAAATACGTAATACCCGAGATTTTTCAACGAACACTTTCAGCACACACAAGTTGAGAAATTTTTATTGCATTGCTTTTTTCATCATGATTAGTGAAAAGGTCACTCGAATTTTTCCTAATATTTAACGTCCAAATTTCAAAGCGTCTTGAATTTCAAATTTAGACAAAATATTTACCTACGTGATATTTTTGAAGGCTAATAAAAAGTACACAAACTTGACGTTGACACAACACAACAAATAGAAGAATTTCTAAATCGAAGATTTTTTTCAAACCAGATTAACACACAAATCCAGCAGGACCGGATCTAGGTGGGGGGGGGGGCAGTGGTGAAAAATTATGTATTCTTAGTCAAAAGAATTATATTCAAGTCAAAAAATTTGTAAAGGATAAATTATTGTTGGAAAAATTTCTCATTTGAATTTGACAAATGGAAAAAATTGTACCTCAAATTAGGAATAACGAAAAAATTCCAGGTATCTGAGAATCAGAAATCTTGAATTTTTGCTCTTCCAATACTTTCAACTTTGGTTTGTCTCGGGAATTTACGAAAAAAAACGACAATTTTTTTACAAACTAGCAAGGAAACAAATTTTAAAAGACTTTTAAAAAATTAAGTAGGTACGAATAATTGAATTTGTAATTTTAGGAACCCCAGTCAGATAAACATTGTATTACGTGTGTCAAAATCAAAAAATGATACGTTTTCTTCAACATCGGTGAGATCCCTAAATCATTTGAAATTACGAATTCAAGTTCAGGAATTTCCAGACTATTGAAAAAAATTAGTACTTGATCAGAATCATCCGTACAAGAATGAAAACCGAAAATTCGTACTTTTTTGGTTGTTTTCTCGCCAATCACTCGATGAATTCATGCACTGGCACCCCCCCCCCCCCCCGGAATTTCAACCAATTTCAAATTTAATACAACGAAAAATACATTTTAAAAAATACGAATTTTTTCAAGAGATACCTTTTTCATTTGAAAAAAAACAAATACCTGATTAGTACCATTATTTTCAAATTCACTTAGATCAAAATTCGGTGCTTTTAGAATTTGAGATTTCAGGAATTTGTGATATTTTCGTATTTTTTGCGATTTTCTTTCTCCTTGCAAGCTCTGATTTCGCGTTTGTAAATTTTTTATAAACTGAAATGGATATTAAAAATCCTTTTGCAAAAAATTTAACAAGCTGCAGAGAACTCAATTTCATCGGAAAATCCAGAATTTTTGAACCATACCAAGTAAATCGATTAAAAAGGTCGAAATAATGTATAAAAAGCCAACATTTCAATTCGAAATATCACACTGAAAAAACATTCAAAGAAATAAAAAATAGAATGTGTTACAAAAAATGATAAATTTTATGCAAAAAAATAATAACGGGGCACCATTTACAAAATTGGTAAAATTTATTCCAGAAAAAAATTATATTTATCGCGAAATGTGGTAAAATTTATTGCAAAAAAATGAATTCTACCCAATTTCGCGATAAATATTATTTTTTCAGAATAAATTTTACCAATTTTGTGAATGATGCCCAGTTATTATATTTTGGATAAAATTTATCATTATTTTTTTGAGTGCATATTTTTCATAAAAATATTTTCAAAAATTCTCCAAAAATCAAACAAACGAACTCGAACGTCTCATAAAATACATCACGATTTTCCCAGCATAATTTCCTTTCCCATTCTCGTACAATTTCCATAAAACAACTCCAAAAAATAATCTCACGAAACCACTCAGCCACACAAAATCTGCGATTAAAATCACCGAAGAAAACTTAAAATAACAACCACCCTTACTACGATGTAAATCCTCCTACTTCGTGGAATTGAGAAACTACTCGAAACTTGCTGGCAAAAGAGACCATGTATCAAATTTTTTGTCACTTTAAGCGGCTCTAGCCGAGTTATAAATTAACCCATATACGTAACATTGACATTGAAACTATGCCTTTTCGACAGCTACTCGATACAGCCACGAGCTGTATCGGTATGGACACCGCAATGCTTCAAAAGCCTCCTACACGCGTTTACGTACCTAATTACACACGACCAAGAAACCGGCCCATTTTCGCACCGAACCAGAGAATTCGTCTTCGTGAAAGTTTTCGCATTAAAACACACGACGCGAATATTCGCCATAAATAACAACCCAAGCGACATTCTACACTTGGAACGAAATTTTCTAAAAGGATGTATCATAACGTAGGCCTGGTAAAAGACGACAGAAGGGGAAAAAAACTGACAGCAAACGCAAAGGTAATATAAAAAATACTTGTAGGTATCTCGACGAAAGCTACGCACCTCGGTATACTCGGAATCCTTTCATTAGCTCCTTTTCAATGGTAAAATTAGCCAGCTTGTTTAATAATTAAAAGCGAATACTCTCGAAACATTTCCAAAGCTCGAGTTCCCAGATTTTTCCAACATCTTGAAAATAGGATACAGCGAGGAGGAGAAAAATTACGTCAATATTCGTCCCTTAAAATCACGATAAGGTATAGTTTGAGTTACCAGCAAAGAATTATACAACACGACGAAGGTCTACACTTCGATATTTCATCGGCGATATTTTATCACACATTTACGCCAGACAGAATACTTGCTTTTGACATATTTAAAAGGAAATATGCTCCAGAATGCAAACGTGAATCGTATATACCCTCGTCATCGCAAAACACACAACCAACGGGTACCTTCCTTCCACTTTCTCCATCTCAGTGCACATTCGATACACGATTTTTCTCCAAGATGTTTTTACCCCTCTCTTCCCATAGCTCAGAATTTATCGTGTGTATGATTTCAACTGAAACAGGCGATACTTGGAAATCTCTATCGAAGGCGGAAATTTACCACGTCATTTTACACATCTCTTTTTCACTCTCGAGTTCATTCTCCGTGAGCCTACTCAAATAACCGTACGTACTTTCCGGCCCATGTGAAACGAGCCGATAATTAGAAAAGTTCGCAAAGTATCAGCATGTCAGAAAATTGTACATAGGTAACATGAAGTTTATGCATTTTGAAAAGTTATATACGTAGAAAAGATGAAGGTATATGGCGCAACGTAGCACAACGCGATCCTATCAGTTTCAGTTCAACATCAGATTTGACAACCGAAGAGCAGAGGACGAAAGTCGAGATATGTCAAACGTACTCGAACGGAGAGCAGACCGTAGGCGTTGTCAATTAAATATACGACTGGAACATTCGACCAAGACAAGTAGGCAATTTAAATGCAGCGATCACTTATCGCAAGAGTTTTCAATACCAGATCCGCGTACCTTTTTTCTGCATGAAATTCTTGTTTCGAGCAAGTGTAGCCGGAGGAGAATACTAGGAAATGTACGCGGCACTTTCGAGTTGAAAGGTTCATCAAATTACATTTTATTCGAGGTATGGAAATTTGCCAACAGATGAGTATTTTAAAAAAAGTCTAGTGAGAAGATGCCTACTTATGAGATTTGAATACACCAGAAATTTTCCCCCCAAAAAAAGTCGAATGAAAATTTTGTCCAAAATCAAGCAAACAAAAATTCGTCAAACAAATCAAGTCACAGATATTTTTCAATCACGAACATGGGTTGCAAACTAGCAATCTAAAAATTTAAGAAATCTTCTCCATTTCTTAGTACAACTTACAAATAAAGAAGCCAAAAATAAATACAGTGACAAAAAAAATCATTAAAAATTTAGCATCCTTCAAATGAAAAAAAAATTCAAAAATCTATGGTTTTAATGAATTTTTTTTGCTAATGCTACCTTAGCTCTTTCAATTTTGAGGTTGAGCAAAAAATTGCCATGGCAACCAAAATCTGTCTGCAAAGTAAAATTTAATTACAAAATTTAATTTAAAAAAATTCTACAATTCAACAGATATTTATAACTTTGATAAAAATTAAAATTTGGTAAAATAATTATCAGATGCAATTTTCAAACAAGCAGTTTAATATTTTAAAATCAGACAGCAGAACTTTTGAATGGTTCCAGAAATGATAAGGTCAATGGGCCTAATTGAGAACACCTCAAAAAAATTCCTGTTGAACTCTAGCCCGGAAATGTCAAGTTTTCTCACTTTCGTGTGTGTCTTTAAGATCACCAAAATGAAAATTTTCAGATTTGGATGATTACAGGGGTTTTAAAACCAATGTTCCCATTTAGAAAAATCGACTTTACTAAAATCACAAAATCACAAAATTTCGAGTTTCAAGTTTTCAACTGATCTGAATAAATCTGAATAAATTAAAATTTTGACACCCCCCTCCCATAACAACTAAGAGGCGGGGCAGGAACCCACGGAAAATCAAACTCTCAATAAGTAACTGAAAATTGTTTTTTTTTTTCAATTTTAAAAATTTCACCACTTTTTGACTAATTTTATAAAACTTAAAATCAAAGCTGAGCGTTGAATTTATCGATGCCAAATATATTCAAAAACTTGAAAATGAACACGTCAGAACTAAACGGAGATTCAGTCCATTTCTTGCGTTTTTCAGGAAACGAGAAAAACTGTTTTATTCGAAAACTATAAATCGGTGGAAAACATGTTTTAGACCATTGAAAGGGGACTACTAGATACGACTTTTAAGCCTATGGCGGGAAAAATTTTAAATGTATCGGGGATATGGCCGAAAAACATATTTGGACTTGGCCCCCGTTTAGCACTGACCGGTGACCAATTGAAACGAAAAAAAAACTTCTTTTTTTAAATCGCTATTTTTGGGGTCAAAACTGCCCTATGGAGGAGAAAAATTTCTTCCACTTTATAACATAGTTTTGACCCAAAAATAGGTGATTTTAAAAAAAAATACATTTTTTTTCGTTTCAAATTTTCCCCTTTTGATAATGATTATCAACGCGATAATGCGACGTTGCCAAATACCATGTTCCCGGCACTTTCGCGAAAATCTAACAACACTGGTCGATCTGCCGTATTTCAATGCCCCAATTTCCGTCATAAAATCAAAAATGCCAAAAATGGACTTAACCTTTGTTTAGTTCTGACATGGTTCAAATGTACATCACAACTATTTTTCTTAAGCATATTGCAAGAATTACTTATACAGGATGTCTATGCTGTCTCTCAGATTAGGTTTTATCTTCTTCCGAAAGATGGTACCATACAAAATCTCTCCCCTCAAAAATCGTTCTGTCCAAATATTCAATTTGAAAAAAAAAATAGAATTTGCAACAAAATTTCCAAAATGAAACGAAGGATGTTTACAGGAACATTTTTATAATTTTTGCAGGTCCTGTAACAAGAAGATATTTTCAACCCCCATTCCATCGAAAAATTGGCTATCGCCGAAATTTAAAATTATTTCGATATTTTGCAGATCTGTTTAAATTCTTTTAAAAAATCAACAATATAATAAAAAATGAACGTAAAATCAAGTTGATAAAAAAATTACAGTTTGATTAATAATTCTAAAAAAAACTGAATTTTTAATGCAAAATGCATCACTTTTTCCTTCTCAGCACAATTCTGCCAACTGGAAGACCTTGTGGACTCAGACCTAATTTAATATCGAAATTTCAATAGAAATTTAAAACCGAAAATTCAATTTTTTTTTCTCATTAACCCCTCGAAAAAATGTTTTTGCTACTCCATCTCCCCTCCTCCCTATCGACCAAAAGAGAGAAAATTAATAGTTCAAGTTACTTTAAACCTAATACCGCAAAAAATTCTGCCTCATATTTTTGAAGAAAAATAAATCGTAAATTCTTCAACAGGGTGTCCACTATATTTCAGAACTGATTTTCCCCGACTTTTCCAGATTTTTCAGACCAATTTTTCGAATTTTTCCAAACCTTTTAAACATGATATTCGTAAACCAAAGAGGGGTGGGGGTAAGTTTTTGCAAAATGTACTCACATCCCGCAATTTCGCATAAGAATGATATAAAATGCATGGGGTCTAACAAATTTTTTTCCAGAATCACTAGGTACTTTTTACGAGATTTTTAGATGTTCCTCTTTGGGCCAAAAAAAGATTCAAATTCAATTCTTAAAATTTTCGAGCCAACCCAACTCTCCCTAACCACAAAAATTTTGAAAATTTGAATTTATTGCAGAAAAAATTTCAAATAAAAAGGAAAAACTAAGCATTCGAAGCAAAATTATAAAGTTTTGAAAAATGAAACAAATTATGCCAGGGTGTCTACCAAATCAAACGAATGAAAATTCAAAAATTACTTCACATTTTATTTCCTACCCCCTACCCCCTTCCAAAAATGAAAAACACATGCCTTAAATTTATAAATTCATCAATGTACGTGTTGAGGCCGAGCGAAGCGAGGGCTAAAATGTTTGCAAAAAAAGATATTCAAAAAATGAAAATTCACCACTTTTCCCTTATTCGGGTTTTCCAAAACATGGCCAATCATTTCGAATTCTGTTCCATTCCCTCCATTTTTTTTTATCAACATCATGGTCAAGAGTATCACACAGCTCATTAAAAAGTAAGTTTCCAAAAAACTTTAGATTTAAAATAAATTCTGCAGAAAGAGTGTAAATTATCCCGAGCGTGACGAGTGAAATTTCTATTAAAAAATCATATCAAAGATGTAATAATTTGGTCCGGGTGGATCGAGGGCGATTTTTTTGAAAAATTTAAAATAAAATACTCAAGCATAGAAATACTTTTCTAAATGATTAAAGTATCCTAGAGAAAATTCCAAAATTCTCTGACTTTTCCTGGTTTCCCAGAAAATGGACACTTTGATTCAATACAAATGAAGCATTAGTCAATCAATTTTTGTGAAAAATTTAAGCATTATTATTTTCTTCTTGGTCAAAAATAATAATTTTTGTGTTTTCGTGAGTCTAATTATCTGTACAATGGTGAGTTAGAAAAGTACTTAAAAGGGTAGAAGAGTAATTTTATTGAAATGAAGAGCCAACATTTTGACCAAAAAAAAAACATTCAAAAGCTGAAATTCATCATTTTCTCAGCATTTCAATTTCTGAGGGCTCAAAATTTCGTAATCCCATCCTCTCCCATTCCCCCCACTCCTCGTACGTTTTTGATTCTGTACAAATACTGAAAATTTATAGAATAATAATTCCATGATCAAAGTATAAAAATTCAACATACGTCAAATCCACGAATTTTAGAAAATTCAACCGAAACAGGAAACACATTTACATATCCATTTCAAGAAACCAATAATGCTTCGTAAAAAAACACCTCAAAATTCCTTTCAAACTTATCCTTTTTACAAATTCAAAAAAATTCATCATAAACCAGTATCGATATCACATCACTCAAACCACCACCCAAAATTCCGCCAAACACACCCAAACTTTTATTATTCAGGTCAAATTCCCACCCACACAGCACAAATTGGAACCCTAATGATGAAAATATTGCCTACCTCTCAGTCGTCAGGTTAGATCATCTTTCAACCGAACATCCTGTATATACCGCAGATTATTTACACCACGTTGGCAAGATTTATACCGAAGACAAAAAAACCCCAACCGACGCACCACTGCTACGGAGCATTTTAAAAAACAAAGCTTCTCGCTTTGTTTAATTTACGGAGTTTTATTACCATAAACCGTGTAACATTTCGGCTTTTTTCTTCTTTTTTTCCAAATAATAACCCGGCTCTTTTCTCTCGTAAAAAATCCTCTTTTTTCCCTGTCCCCTTGTCGCGGTCGCGAGTAAAAGTTGAAAAGTAAATATTAAAAGTCTAAGCAAAGGTAAAGGTTGCCTAAAATCGATATTTTTTTTTCAGCAATACAAAACAGCCTACGTACGTAAAAGTAGGATATAGAAACCTGGGCGAAAGTGAACCGAGCAAACGAGGTTTTTTTTTCATATGAATGAAAATGGCCGTGGCATAGAGAGCTGGAAACATTGCGTCGACGTAGTACGTAAACGTATATCGGCCTATTGAAAGCAAGACGGTCGGCGGGTATAATTTGCAAAAATATACCACCTAAACGATACTTAAGTAGGGTAAAAAAGAAGGGGTTTTAGAAGGTAGAAAAGTAAATGAGGTGTAAAATTTAATTAAATATTCGTTCTTTTTTCGCTGCCTCTCGTTTCGGTGAAAGACCATCGCTAATCTCGTCTTTAGCGAGTTAGTGAATAAATTTGCTCGGCTAATTATAATTCGTCGGTTCGGACAGGCCCTGCCAGCAGAACTGGGACCGGGAATTGCAAATATTATTTTTTCGTGACCCGCATACACGAGCTTCCAAAAGCATCTAGGTAAAAAATTTTCGTCGTCGTTTAGCCCCCTCCAAACCCCGCCGACCAGGGGCTCCCCGGAGACCGAGGTAATTGCGAGCTTTACTCGAGATACCGTGTGTATATGGCTCGGTGTTTTTTTTATACGCGGAAATACGAACACAACGTGGCGTTTAAATTATAACCAAAGTGAGTAAATACCTCGCTCGAATTACACAACGAAAAAAAAAAAAATACATACCGATGTCGTACGCATTTTCCCAAGCTTAATACGCCAGTTAAACTGGTAAAAAGTCAACATGAAATTTAGCCCGAGCCAGACGAAAAACATAAATCAGCACAGTATAGAAAATAATTACTTATTTACAAAAACACCCACCGAAGCTTTTTTCATACGTACCTACGTATACGAGAAAACTTTGAAATGCACTCGAAAAAAACCATCTTACCGGTAGAAATAAAACATATAAGACGAGCTGCTCAAGTGGACTATTCGACCAAACCAGACACCGAACTTATTCGCTAATCATTTCACGACTAAATTACATAATTCGTGTGCTCATCTTCGGGGATGCGGTGAATTTTCATCGCAAATATTTTTTAAACAACAAACCGGTTTCGAAACTTATAATAAAAAAATGTAGTAAAAAAAAAGCAAAGAAGAAAGACAACGATTAGAGGAGAATTCGAGATGCGGAAAACGTTCTAATGTACCGGTTCGATATTATAATATTTTTTCGATGTATATTGTACAGATCAATACGACCTTCTCCAGTATTACGAAAATATAATCCGTGATAAGATTTTTTTCCTAGCTGTTTCTCCGTATCAAATTGTATGCCAATGGAGAAACAACGTCGCTGAGGACATTTGAAAAATATTCTGAATCGAATTCTTACCTGAATATAATGATCTTGAAAACTGGTCCCGGTAATCCTTTGATTATAGCTGATGCGTTCAGATGACATCTTCCTTGCAAAACGATCCCGTTAATCTGTCGAACAATAAAATCATTAGAAACAATTTCCAAAATAAAAATCTCGATAATTTTATTCCATCTACGAATCAACCACTTCCAAAAATATACCATAAATTTTCAAAAATTCTCCATTAAAATTAACCTCCCACATCATCTCATTTCTCAAGCCAACCTCACATTCGAAAAATTATCATTTTTCAAGCACACGATGATCGGAGAAGAGAAGGGAACCGATCACTCCAATAACATGGTTGACCTTCTGCGAGCATTTCTAGGGTACAACGGTGTGGCAACACTGTCAAGGTAAACATACCGCTACAGTAATTGGACGTCGTGATACCTTCTTATAAATTTTCGCGATGAAATTTTAAAAATTTCATTTCGTTCGGATTTGTCTTTTACGTCGTCGTCTCGTAGCTCAAGAACGTGTATCTTTCAAATGAAAAGCTTTCAAAATTCGATGTTCGGGCGAACGGTATCGACGAATGGAAATTTTCAGCGTTGGCGGGGGGAGGGGAGAGGAGCAGAAGAATTTGTAAAATTCATGAACGTTCTAGGAAAGGTATTAAAGTAAAAGTTTGACTCCTTTTGGGGAAAGTTTTCAGTCACGCGAGTATTTTTTCTGCTTTCATTCGCCTCCGCGCTTCCATCGAATCAGCATTATGGAAAAAAGTATCGGAATATTTGATTATCGATATCGCCAGGTGTACGAGCGTAAAAACATAATGAAATAGAAATAAGCGAAATATTAAATTTTTAGTACGTTATAATAAGGAATTTAATTTTTCAGTCGAGTTTTTTTTGGCCGAGGGGAGCAGAAAGGGGTTCGGGTGCTTTACGTGGGCGAGAAAAAAAGTTTTTCTAGAAATACTTACGTAATTCGAATAAATTTCGTTTCGGAGAAGTTTTCGACGACGGAGAGCAGGGGAGGAGAGGTGAATTTTGAGTAGTGGAACGAGCGAGCCAGTAGTTCGGTCGGAGCTTAGAGGTTGTCAGGTGGACATTTTGTTCACTTTTATTTCACTTTTTTGATTGATTTAGGGTGGTGGGAGTAGCAGGAGAATTACGATCCACTGATGATTTTTTTTTTACGAAATAAGAAAGAATTTCAGTTTTTTTCGATCTTTTAAGATTAGTTTGCTAATTTATTTTATACGAAATGAAAATACATTTTATTTTTGAGAAAATAAATGAAAGCTTTTGTTCATCAATTCTTCATTCTTGTAAAGAGGAACAAAAATTGGTTTATTGAAGGGGCAAAAAAATTAGAAAAGTTTTGCTTTAGACTTAGAGCAAAAGCATTAAATCGTGAACATGTTTTAAATTATAATGATCTAAATTTTTTTCTAGTTGATGCCGTTTTGTTAAAATATCAAATATTCATTTAAGCAAACGGAAAATTGTTGTTTTTTGTCATTCTGGAAAAAAGGATCGAAAACGATCATTTAAAATTTTTGGAAAACGGTTATTTTTCGTAAATTTTGAAGAAACGACCATTTTAGATTTTGGAAAAATGGTCGATTTTCATCGTTTTAGGAAAAACGATCAAAAACGACCCTTTCTCACTCTCTCATTTATAAATCAGTGAAAATGATCGAAAATCACTGAGAAACAGTCAGAATTGCAGCACAGAAGAAAATCAGTAAAAAATTTTTCAATAAAAACAATTCAGTGAGAAAAATCACTGGAAAATCAGTGAAAATTCACTGAAGTCAGTAAAATTTAAAATTAGCAGAAAAATCAGTGAAAATATTTGAAAAATCAGCGAAAATTCGCTGAAAATCAGTGAATTTTGCTGATTTTTTCCTGTGCTGCAATTCTGACTGTTGATCAGTGACTTTTCACTGATTCAGAATGAGAGAGCAGAATATGGGAAAATTATCGTTTTTCATGGTTTTTAAAAAAACGACCAGAATCAACCACTTTAGATTAAAGAAAAATGGTCGTCTTTTTTTTGTTTTTTAAGAAACAATCAGAAAATAAAATACCCCTTCAGAATATGGGGAAATAGTAGTTTTTCGTCGTTTTTGAAAAAACGATCAGAAACGACCACATTACATCATTAAAAAATTGTAGTTTTTCTTGTAGATTATGGAAAAATTGTGGTTTTTCGTCATTTTTGCAGAAACGATTAAAAACGACCATTTCAGAATATGGGAAAATGATCGTTTTTCGTCGTTTTTGAAAAAACTACCAGAATCGACCACTTTAGATTATAGGAAAATGGTCGTCTTTTGTCGGTTTTCAAGAAGCAATCAAAAACGACCCATTTTGATCATCAAAAAAATGGTTGTTTTTGTCTTTTTTTAAGAAACAATCAGAAACGACCCCTTCAGAATATGAGAAAATATTCGTTTTTCGTCATTTTCGCAGAAACAATAAAAACGACCATTTTAATTTATTGAAAATTTAATGTTTTTCGTCAATTCTGAAGAAACGATCAGAAACGATCATTTTAGATTATGAAAAAAAATGGTCGTTTTTCGTCGGTTTTCAAGAAACAATCAAAAACGCTCCATTCAGATTATTGAAAAATGGTAGTTTTTCGTGGTTTTTGAAGATACAATCAGAAACGACAATTTTAGATTATGAAAAAATGGTCGTTATTCTTCATCTTTTCTGAAGAAACGATCAGAAATGACCACTTCAGGGCATTAGAAAATGATCCGTTTTTCGTCGTTTTTGAATAAATTATCGGAAACGACCATCTTGAATTATTGAAAAATTAGAAAATGATTGTTTTCTCTCCTTTTTTGGAAGGAACCATCAGAAACGACCATTTTAGAACATGAGACTGATTGTTTTTCGTCAAAAATGAACGGAAACTACCAAACCGATATAAAATAACATTTTTTTTAACTCTTTTGATAAAACTATCTAAAGCGACCATTTTGCAATATTTGAATATGATTATTTTTCGACGTTTTTAATGAAGCAATCGGAAACCAAAATTTAAAAAAATATTTTAAAAAATTGAAAAAATTTGACCCTGATGGTTTCCATTTCAGAAACCTTTAGAAAACATCCACGTGCGAATTCCAAAACGACGTGTTTCTTTTCGACGAACCCGACCGACGACGGTACAAATAGTCAACCAATGTTACATTACAGAGGCTGCAGATCGATAAAATTGAAGGAATATGAGTTATAGCTGTTGGAAAAAATTTTTTCTCTCATATTCCTACAAGTTTTCTCTATTTTTATAGGTTTCAAACTACGTTTTAATATGAAAAAGTGACAATTATTATTATTAATCGTTCGACGGAGAATATTTTCTCAAGCTCCATTTCGCAGCCACCGACGCAAATGTGTTTTCGAAAACGAATATAAAATACCTCGAGAAAACGTCTTTCACACCACAAAACAACGGAAAAAACTTCGCACCGCACGAAAATAATTTCGAAACTTCTCAAATAGGTAGGTCTAGGTACATATAAGTAATGTTAGAAAAACCACCAACTCAAACTCTTACACCCAAAATATAAACAATTTCTATCCCGACCACCTAAAAACTTCATCAAATAAAAAAATTCAGCACTGTTTAGTCACATATTAATTTCAATAGCACTTCAGTCAAAACGAAAGACAAGTGGTCATAATTCATTATCCACTTATGCTTTCAATACCGCATACGAGAGAGTTCAAAGTTCGTGTAACGAGTTCCTCCTGTGTACACAAACACAACGCAATTTCATACCTACTAAATTCTGGATCGTTTTCATTTTTTGGTAACCCATCCTCATCCTCTTTTCATACAACAAATCAAATATACTCGCGTTATATTAAAACGCAAAAAAAACCACACACGAATAAAAACTGATTAGAAATCATCATTTTTAGAGCTCAGGTATGTTATCTGCTCAATTTTCCTCTCTACTTCCCCTTCAGCTCGTTTCCTCGCCAAAAATACACGTCATAACGAATATAAAATTATAAACTTCATTCTGCCAATCGACAAGATACACGTTAGCTATTTTATCGAATGCGAACCCTACCAAAAAAAAGCTAAAAGCATTCTGCGGCGTGGTGAAAACTCGTACACGTTGGTAAAATGAAAAATATCGCAATTATTATTTTTTTTAATGAACAAAAAAAGGAAAAAATTACCAAAAATGACATTATTTTCAAAAAAACAAGAATGTAGGAATTGCGCGATTTCAAAAAAAAAATAATAAAGAAATCAAAACGACAAAGTATAGAGAAGCATCCATTTCGAAATTTTAATTTCAATCCGTCTCGTATTTTTCATTCGCTTGCAAAAACACCGAACTAAGTTAAAATTTCAATACAACGAAAAAACTGTGCGTAAATTTCGGAAACTGGGTCCTGTAAGAGAACGTCGGATGTTTATCTTTATTCCCTAAACGAGCAGAGTAAAATTAGGTGGGTCACTATGGCATACCCTACAGGTATACGAGTAATTAAACCGGCTTAAATGAATTTTATGGCAAAAATGGTTAAAATTTTTACGACGTTGCCGCAGCACGGCGATAACTTGAACGCAGTAATGAGGTGAAAAAACTGTTCATTTTCATTTTTACGTACAATCGCTCCAAATGTACGAAAAATATTCGCAGTAGGGAATAAGGAATGTTCATATGTAACTTGAAAAATTTAGATCGTTACAAAAACCATTTGGCGTCGTCTTCTCCGCGATTTTTATTCTCTCTATCAAATTCAAATTGCACTTAATTAAAATTTCGAAACGATAGATTTTTTTAGATAAAAAAACGAAACCCAACTAACCAATTTTCAAGCTGTCTATTAGAATCGAAAAAGCAAAAATTGGTATTTTTTCGCACTTTATTTGTACTCTGGGATAGGAAAATTTCGTACTGCACGTGTAAACTTTACCTGTAGTCCCCCCTCCCCCCTCTCGAACCAGAAAATGAGTCGAATTTTTATGGGATGGATTTGATAGAGAAGTTTGGATTATTTATTTCAATAGTTCAACAATAGGGCTGTTGAAACTGACGTCAAAATTGAACTGGTGGGAAAATTTTAAATTTTCAAAGCATTTTTTTTATAGCTACAAATTTTATTATTTTCACAATTGTCACAAAACTTCATTTTTTTAGCAATTAAGTTGATAAATTCATGAAAATTCCGTATAAATACGTACAAAATGTATGTTTTTTTGTTCATTACTTTTTGATAAAATATGACCCTGGATGACGTAGTTTCAACAGCCCTATACAATGGTATGACCAAATTATCTAACGAGGGCTACATTTTGAGAAAATATCAATTTTTAGCAGGTAAGTAGGTATTTCAATTGGATAGTTCTAATTTCGGACTTCTAAAAACAAAATTTACTTATTAGTAAGTATTAAAAAAAAAGTTTAGTCCCTTAACTTTCATGTGATGTAAAATGAAGATCAACTGAGCAAAGTGAGCACTGGATTTGAAAAATTTTATGCCTTTTTTCACTATTCAAATTTGTACAAAAAATCACCCCCCCCCCCACGCAAATGTACAGATTAATAGAAAATTTCGAGCATTTTTTTGGCGTTCTATCATTCAAGGATGCATTGTTACAGGTTGTAAATTTGAAGGTATAATTTATCAAACAGAACAATGAATGAGAAATTACTTGCATCATCTTTAAATCAAAATATTCCAGAGAAAATACGTTTAAAATTTTGGCTCTTACCATTACAATAATTATAAAATCTTGTAGTTTTCTAGCTTCCTTGTTACACGTATTTTGGATAAAATTATTGTTTTAGGCTTTCTTGCTCGTAAACTAAACATCTTACTACAGGCATGGCCAGGACTTTTTCAATAAGAGGGCAAAGCATGTAGGTGATTACAGCAGCGATATCAAAACATTAAAAAACCAAAAAAATGATTGCATAATTTCTGATGAAATTTCACGAAAATATTCATGAACAAGGGTCTAGGTAATGAAGTGAAAAAAATATTTTTTTTGTCATTTTCTGAATTTTTCTCGCCATTTGTACATATACCAGTTTTCTTGCTCTGTCCAAAAAAGAATCCTATCTTTTTATCCTACTTCATTAAAAGATTCAAAGAAAAATGGAATTTTGAAAATTATTGTTTTCTTTTGATAGGTAGAATTTTTGCAATTTATCTTGTAAGACACCCTGATGAAAAATCATACCAGAAAAGCCAAAAAGAAATTCTCTACCTCATGGGATAAGGGGTTATCCCTTTTGGGTTTCTCGTTACCTCACTGATCTTGTCCAAAGAAAGTGAGAGCAAAAATTTTGAAAAAAATTGCGTTTTTCGACAAAAAAGTACATTTTTTACTTTTTCAGCATCATTTTTCTAAATTAATGTAAAATAAATTTTGGTAAAATTTTCCTGCGAAGAATTTAGGTCACACTGATTGAGAAAAGTTTTCTCATAATTTCCACAGCCTGTTTTTTTCTTTTTTTTTTCATTCGAACCAGAATGCTTTTATCGTATAATAAATACTAGTTTTTTTCCTTTAAAAATTTCATACTCTTTTCAATCCAACACCAAAAGTCGCAGGTTTCTCGTTTTTTTTTCTCACATCGAACTCTTTTTCATAACCGTACTTTTTTGAGCAAAATATACAATAGGGAGGGGGAAGAGATGAGCATTTTGCACTTCTTTTTGGACTAGAACTCCACACCTCAAAACAACCAGGGAAAAATTTCACTCCTGACTCCACATTAATCCTCAAGAATCGAGCCTTAAAATCTGACTTCGTTGAAAAAAATGGAACAATTTTTTTCATTAAAAAAAATGAATTCAATTTTCACCCAAAAATGGATTAAAATCCATCCCAGCTTTTAAAATTGTAAAAAATCGTGGAATGATTATTGGGATGAAAATTCATCTCAAAGTTCATCCAAGCCTTAAAAGCTCACAAAAAAGCAGGGCGGAATTACGGGGGGGGGGGGGGGCTTGGCGTACGGAACTTACGTAAAAATGTGCCTTTTTAGAGCATTAAAAATCAAACTCAAAGCTTCGCCCTCGCTTCGCTCGGGCATGAATAAAATCACTATTATTTCAACTGTTTAAATCAACTATGCAAAAAATAGTTCCCTTTTGATATTCCAAGTCTCCATACCCACTTCGCACCCTCCCAAAAAAAGCTTCTGACGCCAATTCTTGGATTTGTTAGGTATTTTTATTGGTTTCAAGGCCAAAATAATTAGTACCTACGTAAGTTGTTTGTTCCAAAGTTACATTTTCATCTGTTTTTTCCCTTAAACGTGCTATCCAAATCGCATGAAAACTTTATAAAGTTTGAATTTTGTGTTTTTATAATAAAAGGAAATTTGATTGGGGGGGGGGGGACTCATAATTTCTCAAAAAATTATGAAATTTTGGACCCCCTCCATGAGAAATTTCTGGCTACGCCACTGCAAAAAAAGGGTAGAATGATTGGGTCAAAAATATCATTGGCATCCATTTTTCAATCTATGCGTACCTCATTTTTCAGAGGTTTTAAAAAACGTCACTTTTTAATGTATTTTAAACATACTTAATGATAAAAATTAGAAAAATTTTCCGAAATAATTTGAGTTTTTACCCATTGATTGTAAAATGGGATTAGTTTCACCCAGGGGCGCAATCAAGGGGGTGGCTAAGGGGCTAAAGCCCCCCCCCCCCCAAACTTTTTGTAATGTTTTGATTTTCTTGTTATTATACACTTATACTATACAAGTATTTAGCTAAACGCGAATGTTACATACAAAAATCATCCCGAAACTACTGTCATTAACTTATTTTGAAGAGGCAACACCTCATACGGGTAAATGGACGGCAGGATCGTGCAGATTGATACTTTTTCTAATTTCTATACCATCCCTTACTATCCCTTAGTCTCATAGCAGAACTCGTTTGAGGCAAATTTAGAGTAGTGGTTTTGAAAACGTGTTGATTTTAGTCTCCGAAAAAGCGAAACAACGAAATTCTTCGAAAATTAGTGTCCTCGAAGACGTTTCTTTAGCTCGTAGAATAGAGAAAAGTCACAGGGAGCCAATTTTCCGGATTTGGCTTCCCGTGGCTATTCTCTATTCCTCGATCTAAAGAAATGTCTTCGAGGACCCTAATTTTCGAAGAATTTCGCAGTTTTGCTAGTTTGGAAGCAAAAATCAACACGTCTTCAAAACCACTACCCTAAATCAACCCAAACGAGTTCTAGGATGAGACTAAAGGATTGTATAGATAGAAAAAATTCAATTTACACGATTCTTCCTTCGTTTTACCTGTATGAGATGTTGATCCCGCTTTAAAAAAATTCACTTCCAGTTGTTTCTGAATGCCCTTCGTACTCCGTTGTTTTGAATGAAATTCATTTTTATAATTCAAGAGGGAAAAAAATCTAAAATGGCTCATGAAAATAGATAGTCACTAAGCCGAGTCTACACCCCCTTAGAGCCATACAGAGAAAATTTGGGCTCCAGGGGAAAAATGTACAGTCAAAAAAAGGTCTTGCGATATTTTGAATGTCAATATCTGACGTAATTATGCAAACTTTCGATTTGTTCTAAGGTCCTCACAGTAAAAAGACTACAATTTTCAACTTTTTAAACCATGGCGAGTCCTAGCGAGCCCTCTAAAAAACGCAGGCCCCCCCCTCCCCCGAGGTCTGCCCCCTTACTTTTCTCATAAATTCTAGCCACCCCCAAAAAAGAGGTCTGGTTGCGCGCCTGGTTTCACCAATTTCGAATCATTGATTCTATTATCCCAGACTGAGAAAACCTTGAAATTTAGCCATTTTTAGGCCATCAAACATGCATTTTGATGAAATTTTTCAAAAAAATTCTCATAACAGCGCTGTCAACAACATAACGATTTACTTAATTTGCTCATTCGGCTTGAAAAGTAGTGAAAAAATTTCAAGTCACAAAACCAAATTCCAATCATTTTTTTGTAATTTTTCATCTTGTCGTGTTGCTCCTTGCTCTTTGATTTTTAATTAAAATTTCGCAGGTAAATCGTAATAGAAATCCGGCACTAATCGATGAAAAACTCCTGAAAAATAAATTTCAAATAATTCCACACACTTTAAAACAGATAAATCACTATCGCCAATTCTGCTGAATGACTCTACTCCTGATTCTCTCAACTTTCGTTTCCCATTAAATGCCACGTATTAACACAATATCGCTCGTGACATAATCAACATTCCAAAATCGTTCTCGTTGGAAAAAAACTGCCGAGGGGGGAGAAGGAGGAAGACTCGAGAAACAAAAATCCCAAAAAAAAGTACGACTAAAACTCCCAGAAATCTACACCGAACACGAAATCGTACTCGTCGATGCTGTGATTTATCTTCGCCCCAACGAGGAAATTTTTCAACTCCGAACTACACGAAAAGGGTTCTCGTATCCATTCTTCCGTCGTTTGTTAAAAATGTAGGAAAAAACTCGGCAGAAATTCCCTTCACCGAATTAACCATATAAAAGAACCTAGTAAAAAGGACAACGTCTCATCGTCTCGTATCCTTAGCAACTTTTTTTCTTAAAAACTTGCAACCAACTTTCATTACCGGTAATCTAAGCTTCGGACTATTTATGGGACCCTGCTGGCAGCTCTCGCGTTGTCATCCACTGTCGCCGTCATGCCACTCTTATCACGCCATTTTTCCGCCACATCTTCTGGTGAAATACGCGCGTACGAGATTCGCCAACAATACGAGTCGAGCTGCGTTCTCAAGTTATTTATCTTTCGATTGTGTATATACGAAGTACGAACGTATACGATTATTTTGGCAGGACACAAAAGCGATACTGGGACTGGGGTTGGTATTGTCGCATGGGTCAACTCTTTCTTTCGTATCGTTGGCGATTATTACACGCACGACGAGTCGAACAACGAGAGACTGTCAGAGAGAAAATTTAGCTAGGTAATTTTCGTCTCTTTACGACGACCAATCTTGCGGTTTTCGTAGATAAAGAAAATATGTCGACTGAACAATCTCCAAGTTCGTATTGTGGATTTTGAGATTGAGGGAAAATAGTACTATAAAAAATTGCTCGCCAGAAAGAAAAAAAATCAATGTTTCAAAAACGTAAAACTTTTGGGTTTTCGTTTTTACAATTTCAGGTTTTGTTTTCGGTCTTTTAGTTTTTAATGAAATTGTAACGTTTTCGTTTTTGAATTTTTTTTTTGGAAGTTAAAATATGAATATGTAGTAATTAAATATAACGATGAAAATTGAAAATTCGAAAAAGTTGTCAAAAGAGCAAGAAAAATGAGCAAATTATTGTGTTTTTAATGAATTTTTTCATAAATTGGAATACAAACTGAACAGCCATTATGTGAAACGAAAAATAAAAGGACAGCTTCATGTTTTATTTTCATGTTTCTTTTTTCTCTATAAAACTTCAGTTTATTTATGATTGAATAATCCAATTTTCTAAGTTTTCGCCATCATAAATTGAATTTTAACTACTATTCACTTGATTTTTGAGAGTTGGGTCTAGAAATCTTGAGCTTTTTGTACTCTAAATATTTAATTTTGAAAATTGATACCCCAATATCCCACCACAGGTCTGTATAGATTCAAAAATCAATTAAAATCATCTTTTCGCTACCAAAATGTCAAAAAAAATCAAAAAACGAAAAAAATATAATTTTTTTTGTTTAACGTTACACAGTGGGCCAATTTGAAAAAATAAGTGGTAAAAAAATAAAAAAAAAAGTTCGAATTGAGCCTTATCGTATACCATGTGGTTATCTACACACCCCAGGGATAAGGAAACCGAGTTCAGTTTTGAGAATGGACATGAGCATTAGGGTGGAGTGAAAAAAAAAACATATCTTGGATTTCGACCAAATTTGGTGAGGTGGTTTACTTTGAGTGGGAGACCTCCCAAAAAAATTTTGAGCCCCCAGGGGGCAAGTGGAGGGGAGCTGGGGGGGCTCAAAGTGCACCTCCTTTTGAAAAAAACGCTGTTTTTTGTGTTTTTTTAGTAGAAAAAAATTGTGCGAGAAGCTGTCGTAGCACTTAAAAGTTGCAATTTGAGTTTCTACGTCTCCCTAAACCATCGCCATCCTTCTCCGATCAAAACTCAGAGCGCTACCAGGGGGTTGAAAAGTTGCAGATTGCAAAATTCAAGTAACATTTCGAGCAAAAAATGGCGCATTTTCTGGGAAGAAATGGCCAAATGAAAAAAACAATTCGAAATTCGTGTTCAGCAGGTCAAAATACCCCGATAAACACACTTTTCGCGATAATTTTACTTCAAGTCTGAAAATTCATTTTTTCATAATGAAAAAGCAGTAAAAAAAAGTGAATTTTATCATGAAAAAATGAATTTTCAGACTTGAAGTAAAATTATCGCGAAAAGTGTGTTTATCGGGGTATTTTGACCTGCTGAACACGAATTTCGAATTGTTTTTTTCATTTGGCCATTTCTTCCCTGAAAATGCGCCATTTTTTGCTCGAAATGTTACTTGAATTTTGCAATCTGCAACTTTTCAACCCCCTGGTAGCGCTCTGAGTTTTGATCGGAGAAGGATGGCGATGGTTTAGGGAGACGTAGAAACTCAAATTGCAACTTTTAAGTGCTACGACAGCTTCTCGCACAATTTTTTTCTACTAAAAAAACACAAAAAACAGCGTTTTTTTCAAAAGGAGGTACACTTTGAGCCCCCTCAGCTCCCCTCCACTTGCCCCCTGGGGGCTCAAAATTTTTTTGGGAGGTCTCCCACTCAAAGTAAACCACCTCACCAAATTTGGTCGAAATCCAAGATATGTTTTTTTTTTCACTCCACCCTAATGAGCATGCCTATTTATAACCTTAATTAGTCAAGCATTCCAAAATATTGCAATTTGAATAAAAACTACAAAGTATTGTTTGCTTTGAAGTTAGTTTTTTTTTCTGCCAAAATTGAAACAAAATATGGAAAATAAAGATAAAAGTAAGTACTTTTCAATCCCGTCAAGATTTTTTTGATATCTCTCGCCATTTTTTCTATATGATTGCTTGAAGTAAATACAATTTTTTAATTTTTCAAGTTTATTTAATGGAATGCAAAAAATGCATAAGCCTATATTAGTCAATAATAACTGAGCTAAATTGTACCTCAAGGTGTACAGATTTATCCGAGGTGAAAAATTTTTGCAGCCAGTTGCAGCTGTTTTTGTAATTAGGGAATTTAGTTTGAAAAAAGTGTAAGTAAACATGCTTAAAATAAAAATTTTACTTCTCTTCAAAAAGGTTAAAAATTGTCCCGACTTGAGTAATGTTAAATAGAACCCTTGAAATTTCACTGCTTGGAAAGTCGGAGTCGGTCGCTGATTCCTAATTTGGTATTTATTTTTTGCCTTGCCCAAATTTGAGCTCCATAAGAGGGGGGAGGGCTCAGAATTTTGATAAATTTCGATATGGGTATTGAAATGCAGGTATTCGGGATTGCTGATTAAAATTCAGACATTTATTTTTCGCCCTGACCAAATTTGAAACCCAAGGGGGGAGGGTCAAAACTCAAAATTTTGAAAAATTTCAATATGGGTGTCGAAATGTAGGTATTTGAAGTCGCTGATTTCTATTCTGACGTTTATTTTTTGCTCTTGCCAAATTCGAGCCCCAATTCAAATGATAATGAAGATGATCTTCAAGTCGTCAACCATGTTCCTTTGTTTATAATACGATTTCAATGTTTGTTACATTTTTATACAGAAAATACTCTCATATTTTTTTTTGTTTCATTAAATAATTTAATAAAGTAACGATTTAAATTAAAAAAGTTTTGTTTGTGTGCTTGAATTTTTACTTCTGCTTCTTTGTGACTTTCACTTTAATAATACCCACATTTCAACACCCATATCGAAATCTTTCAAAATTTTGAGTTTTGACTCTCTCCCTTGGGACTCAAATTTGGTCAGAGCAAAAAAAATAAATGTCTGAATCGGAATCAGCGACTTCAAATACCTACATTTCGACACCCATATTGAAATTTTTTAAAATTTTGAGTTTTGGCCCTCCCCCTTGGGACTCAAATTTGGTCAGAGCAAAAAAATATGCCTGAATCGGAATCAGCGATTTCAAATGCCTACATTTCGACACCCATATTGAAATTTTTTAAAATTTTGAGTTTTGGCCCTCCCCCTTGAGATTTAAATTTGGTCAGGGCAAAAAATGAATGTCAGAATTGGAATCAGCAACCCTGAATACCTACATTTCGACACCCATATCAAAATTTTAAAAAATTTTCAGTTTTGACCCCTCCTTTATGGAATTTAGATGTGGTCAGGACCGAAAATAAATTTCAAAAACGGAATCAGCGACCACGAATTCCCTTATACCGAAAGTTTTGGAATTTAATTTTTCAAACTCCAGTCAGAATGAGGTTTTACCACTTATTCTTTCAAACTGGCTCACTTCGTTATTTGTAAACTTCAATTTTCGTTTTTTTCGTTTTGTAAAATATGTTGGAAAAATAACGTTTTTTTCTGGTTTCCGTTTTCGTTCTCATAAAGTTTTTGAACCCATGGAAAAATTAGACTTCAGATAAAATGCGAAAAGAAAAAGAAACAAACGCGATTCAAATCGAGTAAATTTCACCAAAAAATTTGCAAACGAGCCCCAAAGCTTTCAGAAACACCCCTCGGCAGAGTATTATATCCCATAAGACTGCAACGCGGGGACGAGTCATAAAACGCAAAAGTAAACGCGAAATTTAATCTATTTTTTTCATTCGGTTAAATTTCATTTTAAAGAACGCGGAAGGCGCAGTGGGTTAATAAATGAAATACTCGTCGTCAAAGGGTTGAATTACACAAAAAGAAAAAGCCTCAAATTAACAAGTTTGTGGAACGGGTAAAGGTTTAAAGTTACTTTAAAAGCCTCTTTTTTTCCTTCCTCGTATATTTTTTCTCCGACGAATGGATATAATCGTGCACTCTCATTCGCCGATGATGGAACGGCTCAATCTCGAGCTAAACTGCTTTTCTTGAAATCTCGCAGTAATAAACGACAAATTGCACAGAGTCGTTTACTCCATACACCGAGGTAATAAAATAGTCTAAAGGGGAAAAAACTCACCTCTAAAATTTCATCTCCCACTTTGATATTTCCGGCTTTATACGCAGCTCCGTTCGGATTAATTCCGCAAACGAATACAGCCATTTTAGTCCGATCCTTGTGTCCGGCCAAACTGAGTCCCAATCCATTCGAGCCTCTTTCTAATTCGACGATCATAACAGTATCGCCCAAATGGCCGTATCTCTTTTTAACTTTATCTGTAACATAAAAGTACACCGACGAGGTTAGTTAAAAGACACCGACTCGGCGAATTTCGCCCAATTTAATCGGGCCATATTGGTCGCTGAAAGGCAACCGTATTGTATGTAGCTTCCAGGTAGCGAATTTTTAGTCATTATTTTTAGATTACAATCAACTCGACGCAGCTCGGCACCTTTCAAATGATCAGTTTGATAATTCGCGCGTAAAAAAACGCACTACTCGTTAAGATTTTATAACAACTTCGGTCGTCGCAAAATTCATTATTATCATCGACCCGGGCCACCGAAAGAGGCTTCGTTCGATGATTTATTAAACTATACGCGAAAATGCCACCTATATGAACGATTATTACAAATCGACCGAGACATGTGTCTTGCTGGCAATTGATATCGTCTGTAGGACGAAGACGAAACGAGACCTTTTTCATAATTCCAAATCAATCTCGCCCCGAATGGATGCGTTTATTGGACTTGGCAAAGTGTGATTTCACTTTAATACTATAACTGGATTAAGTTCTCTCGATAGACGCGAAAGTTTCCGAGCGTAAAAAACTCGAACCAAGGTTTTTTTTCATCAACGGATAAGAAAAGTTTGCGCGGCACTTTACAGCTTTTATTTTTTTTCAACACATTCCTTTTCGGTATTTTTTCTTCACGCTTGTTCGCCGATTCCATTTCGCTTTTATATAAATCAACAAAACTCAACGGTAAATTTCGAATTAAACTTGCCATTTGAATGGAAGATGTAAAAGACGAAGAGATGCGAGTTTTTTTTACAACTCTTCGACAGCATCGGAGAAGTCGTCGGGTAGAAAAGATCAAAAGGCGTAGTAAAACGTATCGTATTTTTACTGGGGAATTTTTTTCCACGCGGCTTTACTAGTCTGAAGTTCGAGCGAGGAGATGAACTGCCAAGAGAGAGTAAAAAGGTTCGAGTATATTTCCAAAAGCGAAGAATAAGGAAGGAAGTTGATAAACGAGACTTTGAGGCAATAAAACCGGCGAAGATTGCGAATAAATAAGAATCGGAAACGTTAATGGGTTTCAGCAACGCGAGAAAGTTTCGAATAATAAAGCATCGTGTTGACCAGTTAGTGGAAAGTGCAATTAAGCTTTGAGAGTGTGAAAAATATATTTGGAACAGAAGGAAACAGTTTCTGGAGAGAGGGAAGAGAGGTAGTCAAATTCAGAATCGAATTCCGACTTAGATCGCAGAAAGATATTGGTAAACAAATACTCAGGCGAAATCAAAACCTGTTTTTATGAATGAAACCAGTTCAGTGGTAACCTGAGAAAATGGGATATTAGTAAAAAGTATTGGGACGAAATGAAAACCGGTTTTGGAAGACGAAACGGGTTCGGCGGCAACCTTAAAAAATAGGTTATTGGTCGGTTGAATTCAAAACCAGTTTTTACAGATGAAATGGGTTCGATGGTGAACCTGAAAAACAGGATACTGAAAAGAAAAATACAGGGACGAAATTAAAACCGGTTTTTGTGGATGATATGGGTTTGATAGTAACCTGGGAAAATAAGATATCAGTAGAAAAGTATTCGGGCGTAACCAAAACCGGTTTTTATGGATGAAACCAGTGCAGTGGTAACCTGAGAAAACGGTATAACTATACCTGATTGAAAGTAGAATCGTTTTTTGCGGATGAGACTACAGGGTGTCCAACAAAATTTGTTGAAAAAAAAGCTGGACTTAGCTTAACCTTTAGGAATGACTTTTTGCATGACTTTTCCGAGCAACCCCTTCCCCACCCCCCAAAAAAAGTTATTGTAGTTATTTATAGAAAATTAAAATTTTAATAAACACATTAAATTTTAAAAAAACATAATCTTTAATAGCTATTTATGCAAACCTAATTCTAACATAAAATGAACAATTTTTTTCCAATTTTTCAAGGGTAAGTGGAAGTTTTTTTGGATTTTTGAAAAAGCTTGACCTTTTGAGTAAATTAGGGTAAATTGGTCAAAAAGCTTGACTTTTCAGGATGGGCATGTAATCAGAGAAATGAAAAAACAAGTTTCAAAATTTGAAACTGGATGTTCCTAGTAAAACAATTATATTTTTTCCAAATCGTTCCAAGTTCCAAGTTCCAAGTTTCCAATTCCAATAATTTTTCTTTCAACTCAACGATCACTCTCGTTTCAACCTAAAAAGACGTGAAAGAAAATGTGATAAAAAAATACATTTTCTTTGATATTTTTAAATTAGAATGAGAGTACGCGAATCAGAAAAATTTTTTGAATAAAATTTCATTTTCAATTTCAACTTAAAAATTTTTCGAGAAAATTCAAATCTGAAACATTTTTTATAAAAATTGTAAAAATTTGAATTAAAAAAATTTTTGAGTAGGAAATTTAAAAAAAATCAAATTTAAGGAAATTCTTGCAAATACAGTGAAAATTTAATTTTGAGAAAGATTACTGTTGAGCAGAAAAAATTTCGACAAAATTTTCCCAATCTCTTCTAAATTTATATACATAATTTTTACTACACTCCCAAGTATTTCACGAGTGTCTAGTTTGTGAGCACTGGTGCGGGTAGGGAGGAGCCCCGATTTTTTTCGACGTTTGTTTATGAGGCGAACGACTGAATCATTCAGTGAGACTCATACGAGTCCAAGTTCATATTATTTTCAACATTTTTCCAACTCTAATAAGTACATTTTTTCTTCATTCTCCGATTTTTTTCAGCCGTAATATCTTTTTCTGAAGATATTTTTCATCTCTAAATTTTTTTCTCGATTTAAAATTTTTTCCACTTTGGTATTTTCCCAAAAATATAAATAGACATAAATACTTTTCAACTCCGTATAGTTTTTTCTCAAACATTTTTTCAGTTTTCGAAATTTATTCTCAAAATTTCAATTTGAAATTTTCTTTAAATTTTTAAAATTTTCATAAAATATTTTTCTACTTTATTGTAAAATTTCATCTCAAAATTGAGAAAAACGTTAAAATTGGTTGCATTTGCAGTAAAATTTCTTGCTATTTTCTGGTTTTTCATGTATTTCTTCCCAAGTAGACACTATGCTTTAAAATATCTCTACATTCCTTAGTATACCTATTGTAAAAATTTCAATTTGGAAAAAATTTCGAGAAAATTTTGACTGTGAAAAGATGAAATTTTGGGTTGAAAAAAAAAATGTGATTGCATATCACATAAAAAATATAGAAAATTTTCAATTTTTATAAATTTTTCACCAAACAAAGAATATCCAATAATGAGGGAGTAACTCAAGAGCGAACACAACATTGGTAAAAACCATAAAAAGCTATTACAAAATTTGCAGAAAACCCAATTTTGAATGGGAAGAAATAAGACACAGAGTTCATACAGAACTGAAAAACCTATAGTTACATTTTTGTACTTTCTACATACTTTTTTCATGCTTTCTAGCTCTCTACTTTTTTACATGCTTTTATGGATCAAATAATTTCTTAATAATCATTAGGGCTGAGATTTTTATGATATCGCATATTTGATAGCGTGATAGTAGATACCGCATACCATGGTTTCTTTTGCGATTCATGCATTTCTACGCCGAATTATGCAATTTGATATCGCATATTTTTGCTTATTTCGACGTAATTGCTTGAAAATGCTTATTTTAGCCAAAAAAAGGCCCTTAAACCGCTTATTTTACGCTTATTTCGACCGTTCTCGCATATTTGAAAAAAAATCACTAAAAAACAGCATAAAAGTTGAAATTTTGAGCTTAAAAAAAATCAACTCTTCAAAATTAAAAAAAAAATTCAAGATTTTGTCTGTGACTTGTCGAACGAGTTTTCGATTTGTAGTCGCATCGTTTTCACAAAAATTTTAAAATAAAAAGTTTGATGTTTTTTCTTCTCATAATTCATAATTTTATAAAAGTTCAATGATTTTCTCACTTTACTTCTTTCCTTATTCTAATTTAGTAATTTTGAAAGCATTTCCGCATTCAGATTAAAAATACCTACATTTTGATATGCTGCATGGTGGGGTTTGATAGCGCATATAAATGCTTTTTTAGGCGATTTTAATCGCTTTTTATAAGCGCTTATAATCGATTTGATAGCGCATAAAAATCTCAGCCCTAATAATCATAAACGATTATTTTTGTAGCTCAAAATTTGTTACAAATTTTATACTTTATGCATTTTTACTTCTTGGAACTCCATTTTTTTAGTCCTTTTATCTACTCAATCTTCGTTTTTTTTTCGCACTTTATAAAAACGGTACGAACGGTGGGCAAGGATGTCAACAATAATCACAATACATTCTCCTATTTACAGCAGAGAGAAAATCAGATGATTAAAGGGAAAACGTTCTGAAAAGCGGAGGCAAGGCGAGATATTGGCAAAAAAAAGGAAACGTCAGCAATGAACAAATAAACCAATTATAAAATTATTCATCAAACAAACGTAGGAAGGGCAAAAGTTAAACCATTAAATTACCGGAAAACAAATATTCCGCGGAAAGAAATTAACTATTATGTAGAAAACTTGAAAACTGGAATAAAAATAAAATAACGATGAGCAAAGTCAAATAAAACCGAGAAAATGAAACCTTCGAAGGCGAATAGAAAATCTTCCCAATTGAACTCGAGACTCCTCCGAGATAAAAATCATATTTCAAAGATACGCGAAAAAAAAAACCAAATAACTACAAACTCGTAACTCGACTTTCTTACCGAAATCGAAATACATTCGACGAATCGACTCGTCAAATAAATTCGTTTAATTAATAGCCAATTCTGCTCGAAAACGAATCCGGGGGTGTTGCAGAAGGGAAACAGAGGAATCGGCAACTTTATGCGGTTGTGTGGCATTCCGCCAGCGAAATCATTTCGCCAAATTATCGGTTTATTTCTTTCGCTACGTACGTTTGTTTTTTAAACGGCGACGGAGACCGCAGCGCGGTGTATTTCCGCGGCTAAAATAACGTGTACGTCGATGTTTTCATTAATATACGACGACGAAGAGAAGACGAGGCGGCGAGGGCGGCGGCGATGATTATACGGTGAAATTTCATCTGTTGTTTTCGCCAAAGGCGCAAAAGGTGGAAATTGAAGGTGCGTTTCCTCTCCCTATACCTTCTCCGGTTCGAGCCAGCGATATAATCTGTTCTCATTTATCGAGTAAAATATTATTCAAATAATGTACCATTGTGTTTACGCTTCTGCTCTTTTTTATCGAGCGAGTTTTTCCCAAATGGTCGCGAATGAAATTCAATAAAAATAACGTTTAAAATTAACTCGAAAAAGGTTCGATTGCGGTGATTTTTTTCGCCTTGCAATCAACTCGACGAAACCCGAAGCGAAGCGATGGGCCGAGCGTATGAAAAACGGTCCCGAAATTAAAAACATTTCGAAATGAAAGGAAATAGTACATAGAAGAAAGAAAATCGAGTGTTTTGTTATGTATTTTATCATAATATTGAAATGATATCTGAACGTCGAGAGTATAAAACGTTGCTAGTTTTCTCGTTCGTTTTAATAATAAATCATCGGGAATGAGGGTTCGTCAGCGTCTCGTCTTCGGTTTCGCCAAGCGATTCAATATTTTAACGCTTCGCAGAATATGAAGTTACTGTTTAGTACGTCAATTCGGTTGCATAAGTTTGATTTAGCAGGCGTTTGAATTTTTTACCAAGTCGAGGCATCGGCGCCGTGCCGTCGAAAAATTCCACGCTGGAAATAAACGAATAAATTTTCTATGGTTTTTTTTTTCAGCAATATTCTCCCCTTTCTTCGATATCAATCAGGGTCCAAAACGAGATGAGCTAGACTCACATCAATGCAAAACTTTTTTCAATTTGTTTAATCCTAAATTTTTTCAAAGTTTATTCAATTTTTTCCCCTCATTTTATACGTATTTTTAATGTTTTTTAAACATTTTTCCAATTATTTATTGAGTTGGGAGAAATCTTGAAAAACAATTGAAATTTTTCATTAAAAAATATAAAAATTCTTGGTCAGAAAAATTTGAAAGAAATTTTGAATAGGAAAGATTTTAGAGTTGGAAGAAATTTTATGAATATGAAATTGAAAAAAATTGAGGAAAGCAAAGTTGAAAAAATTTTCAATAGATGAGAAAATTTTTAAATTTAGGGTTTTTTCAACAACTTTGACTTTTAAAAAAAAATCCGACGATTTTACAATTTTTCGTCAATTTTTTTTCAACTTCGGATTTAAATTTTTTCTAGCTCAATTATTGGAAGAAAACATGTTTAAAAAATATGAAAGAAACAAAATTTTAAATTTCAAAATTGGAAAAATTTTGAAAAATGTTGAGTTGGAAAAAATTTTACTGCTGAAAAAATTTCAAACTTTAATACAATTTTGAAAAAAATTAGAACTGAAGAAAATGAAAAAAATGGTTGTAAAAAATTTGGACTTGGCTAGTCGAATGAGTGAAAAAAGTGAACCAGTGAATTATTAGACTGAAATGATGTGAATCTAGCACATTCCTAAGTGATTATTTCGGATTAGACTGAAATGACGTGAGTCTAGCACATCCCTTGAAATTATAATTTCCTTTTTTTTTTTTTTGGTTTCGGTTTTAAAATCGTTTTTAAATTTTTTTCAGTACAACATTTTTATGGTGGTTGTGGTTTTCAATCAAAATCATTTAAGTTTTTAATTGGTTGTGGTTGTTGTTTCATTTTTTTATTTATTTTTCATTTCAAACATTTTTTTGTAAGTGCTCTGAATTAAATTAAAGTAACTGAAGCAATACTCATGAAATTTTATTTTGCTAAAAATTTTCTGAATGCATAAACTTATAAAAAGCGTATAAAAAAGTATGAGCTATAAAGAAAAAAATCCTTGAAAGTTGGAACTAACATTGTTTTAAATCTTCTGAACACATAAATTTCTGAAAGAACGAAAGAAGTATAAAAAAAGTACTTGAAAATTTTTTTAAATTCCTTGGATCGATGGATTGGTTTGCCAATTTGCAAACTGAGTTGACATTGATTTAGGAATCAGTGTTGTCATGTGAAAAAATAAATATTTTTGAAACGAATTAAAAAGCAAGTGAATAGGTTGATATTGTTTCAGTTGATAATTTCAACTGTTTTGTTAAGGTTTTTTTAATGTTTTTTTTTTCTCAATCGGTTCTTTATAGTTCTTTTTCGTAATTTTACACAAAATTTTTTAAACGGTCCAAATTGATTGTGAAAACCATTGAAAATTTTCCAAAGAATCCGGTTGTGTTTGTTTTAAACCCTGATTTCAATGCAATTAAAATAAATTAAAAAATTATTTTCAATTTTTCAAATCAGATATTTTTTTACTCGTCATATTTCATTTGATTTAAGAACTAACGTATGGGGAGGGGAGGAAGGGTAGTTACCTATGAAATTTACTCATGATATCAAAAAAAAAATCTCGACCATTCCATTAATTTTGAACATTTTTCAACGAAAATGTCGCCTTCAAAATATACACCTTTTTGAATAGAACCCATCTCAATCCTCTTCTTTCACTAATTTCGGGACGACAACCTCACTAATACAGAAAAACTTCCATAAAACACACTCCACATATTCGCGAGACCACATTACCAAAGTAAATTCAACATACCACGTTGAAATTCGCCCATTTCGCTCGGTGTATTTAAATACCAACGACAGCGTTA
This sequence comes from Pseudococcus viburni, assembly GCA_033439095.1. NCBI lineage: Eukaryota > Metazoa > Arthropoda > Insecta > Hemiptera > Pseudococcidae > Pseudococcus > Pseudococcus viburni. The sequence goes on from JAVBJF010000319.1 coordinate 89,846, forward strand.
AATAAATCGACAAATAAATTACACTATCACAGGCAGACTCGACGCTGATCTTGACAATACCTAAGATAATTACGTACAAATGGGAGCTATATTCAACTTCCATACATGATAATCGCGCCTTGACGATGAGTGCGATGAAGAAACAGCACACCGACGTCGCCTTATCAAACGGTTCTATTAAACTTTGGTAATTAACCGCCAAGTACCGGAATCAATTCATTCGTTGTGGAGTTGGAAATGGTATAATTTGAGGTATTTTTCTTCTCTAAAATATGCGCATCCTACCAACGATATCGACATCGAGTAAATATTTGGATAAGTTGAAAGCCGAGCAATTTATAAGTGCGAGAGTGGATAAATGGAGCTAAGGCTTATAAGAATGGTGCTAAAAATTGAATAACTTTGTAAAGAAAGGGAGCTTGAAAAATACCAGGGTGTGTAGGTTATTTCGGATACATCAAGGTATCATTATGACCTTTGTTAGATGGAAATTCATTTTCAATATGTAGCCCTTCAATGAAATAGGGTAAGTTCAAAGAAGATAAACTACCCTTGAACCTTTTTCATTCAAATACCGAAAATTATATTTCCATCGAGTTTATCGATGGCTGAAAAAGGAATAAGGGCAGTTGACGTGAAACGACCATTATAGTCGAGGAAAAAATGGTCCGAAAATATTTGCGAGTTGATCGAGCTGAAATGATGAAAAGAAGAACACGATGATATTTGAAAAAAATTCCGATTCGAAATGAAGGATTTTTGTAGAATTTTTACAGGACACCTATTCGACGAGATTAGCCCATTTGTTTCTAAAAAAAATAGGCAAGTTTTTCTTTAGAGCAAAAGCTTTTTAAATTCCGGATAACGTTTTAGAGATGTTTTTTTAATTAAATTGCCAGATTATTCAATTTGTTTTGCAGTTGATGATTTTTTTTATATCAGACATTCGAGCCTTTTTTTAAAAATCAACGCGTTAATAATTCCTTTTTTTTACAAAAATCAATTTTACAATTTTACGCTGAAATTGGATGAATTTATTTGAAAATTGAACAGTTCGGCAATATTACGTAAATAATTGAGCAATTTTACAATTTTAAATGACAAAATGAAACATGACACATCACATCAAAAAGTCAGTGATCGTCATACATTTTTCCAAGTTTTTTCAAAACTAACAAAATGTTATGTCATGATGGTGAATAAAATTGTGATTATCGTTTTTGAATCTTCTACAAATTCTCTTCCAACAGTTTTATCATCATTCTGTCAATTGCAGGACCTTTTTCATCTTATTTTCATCACTTGCCAAGACTTGTCTAACATTTCAAAAAATGATCTGGGAATGAGAAATATTTCAAATTGAAACAAAAAAATATAATTTTTTTGGATAACAGAATGAAACGTAAGTCATGATTTTGGTTTGGACCAGGAACTCAAAATCACAAGTTAGGTCCGGGGTGTGGGGTGGGGGTGGACAGTGTTGCCAATTCTATTAGAATTATGCCAAAATTATGCTAAATCACGCTATTTTTTTTTGTTTTTGGCTTCCTGGGATCATAAAATTATGCCAGGAAGCCAAAAACACCAAAAAAAAATTAGGCTAGATCTAGCATAAATTATGCCAAATTGGCAACACTCGGTGAGCTGTCTAGAGCTGTCTTCTCTAATAATAGCAAAATTGCATTTTTAGGCAAAAAACTAGGTTTGAGACGAAAAATTTCAAAACTGATGACTTCTAAATGGAATTTTTGGAAAATTTTTCATTTTGAGTCGAAAAAATTGAATAAAATTGTAGTTCAAGCTGGAAAACCATTCATTTGAATTGAAAATTTTTAATTTAATCCTGCCCCCTTTCCTCAGAATAATCAATAAAAAAAATCGATGATTACTCAAATTGCCAAAATTTAACAGACTAACAAAAATTATGATTCTGGCAATAAATGTTCATTAATGATTCGTTTATCGAAAGTTCTGAAAAAGGCAACGGTTCCTATGGAAAGAAACGTAAAGTTACAAATCATGAAAAAGTCGAATTTATGAATTATGCGTAAATGGACGACCTCCAATAAAAGCAATGATTTTAGCAGAAAAGTTGAATAATTCTGATTTTTTTAAAAAAAGGAAAATTTCAAAGCTTATGTATCATAAAAGTAATTATTACAATTCAAAGTTTCAACGGTCAATTTTTCATTCAGCTTTGTTCTGAGATCAGCAGAAGAGCTTTTAAATCATGGAAAATTATGTTTATGGTTCAATAAATTCAAATCTATGTAGGTAAACAAAATTTCAAAATTGTCAAGCGAATATCTCAATAAAGGAAATGTCAGATTTTCAAACTTCAAAAAAAGTATTTTGATTTTATCAAAACCACTTCTATAATTTTTCTGTATTCAGGGCTGGCAAAATTGATTGAATAAAAGTTCAGTTTCAAGTTTATGAAACAACAGAGGTTCAGTTTTCAGTTCAAGTTTTCAAATATGGGCAAAAGGATTCAGTTTTCAATTATCAATATTTACTTTTTTGTTTTTTTTTTATCACGATTCCAAAATATTTATGACCAGTGTCTTGTCACAATAAAATCAGATTAGCGTTCAAAAGGCGATTTTATTTTTAACAGGAGCGCAGTTCAAAGTTTCAAACTGGAGTATTGACCAATCAATGATATGAAACTGGGTGATTTTTGGGACATATTTAGTAGGTAGGAAAGCGAATTGAATCATTTGTAATATTTCAGTTTTTTTTCTTCAATCAGTGTTACCAACCAAAAAATTAATAAGTGTCCAAGTGCAATTCTATGAGTTGATTTTTTCATATGAGAAATGGTAAAAACTGCAATAACTCATCCAAAAATGACTGGATTGAGTTGAAAATTTGTAAATGGGCATTACATGAGATACCTTTCAACATACCAAAAAATTAAATTTTTTGAAGAATTTCTCTAGTTTCCCTAAAAAAATTACCCTTTATCAACAACGAAATCAGTCATTTGCGAATGTTTTCCAACATCACCACTGAATTCAGCACATCAAAACTATCCGTTACCATAAAAATCTCATTTTTCAATTTCTGGATCTTAGCCTGGTTTACTTATGACAGGTCTCGAAACAAATTCGCCAACTAGAAATTCATTTTATTGAAGAAAAAAAACTTTTTAAACTGAAAAAAAACCTTAAAAACTGAGAAAAATGTTTCATTTTTTTTTTCAATTCGAAGTTTTTAGTTCACAAACATAAACGAAATTCGGTTTTCAGTATTCACCAAAAATCAAGAAGTTACATCGATTTTCGATTCAGTTTTCAGTTTTTCAGCCTCGTCCATATTTCGTCAGATTTCAAAAACTAAAAATAAATACCTCAGTGCCTGAAATTTCAACTAAAAAAATTTCAATCTCCAAATTGGTTTCGATTTTTGATCAGTATTCTTATGTATGACCCCCAGCCCCAGCACCACAACTCACCCATGTTAAAACACACCAACTCAAGCACTTATCCAAATACACCTTCATCATTCCGCCAAACACTGCAATCAGCCAGTATTTCGATTACCCAAAATCAACCTTCGTTTGAACTCCGAACCGTCCATAAATTCGTGACCAAAAAAGAACACCTTAAGCCCTCTCATCTATACCCAGAAGCCATCTCATTCGTTTTCCAACACGAATCGCACCTATCCTTATTTACATTCGAATAACAAACACCGGTTGCTTATGGCCCGTGGATGTTACGCAAATTGTACACGCGTAATTGCGTGTTACTCGCGTACCATTGAGCGTGCGCGATCGCGAAAAAAAAAACCATAAACCGGTCCTGACGTATTATAATATCTCGTGTAAATTCAGTTAAATCATAAATACGCTTACAAACCGATTGGATTCGACCGTACGAGTTGAATTTATTACAAAGTAATGTCCCAAATAAAAAACAACCCGAAGCCGAAGGTGGCAATTAATTGAATTGTCGCGTACGCTTACACATGTCATATCTATAAAGTATTTAACGACCGGTCGTGATATTTGTTATGTTTCTGAGGCGCGAAATCGTCGCCCGTTTCTTCGCATTTCCCAAGTTCCGGCAATAAATCGCATTTATTTACTATTTCAGTACGTTTCGAGCGAATTTCGTTTTATTACTTTCATCGGCCGGTAGCTCTTATGAAAATAGGAAAAAACCACATTAGTAAAATTAAACAAGAGATTTTCTCGGTTAACGAGAGAACCCGTAAAATTGCCACTGAGGTGGTGACAAAAAAAAAATAAACAGAAACGAACACAAGCTGCGTTAATCTTGTCGAGCTTGGCCATGCAAATTAACCCTACTTACGTTGGAATTCTTCTCGAGGGTATAAAACTCCCCCGACTATATAGATACTAATTAAACGAACATCTTAAATAGGGAAATACCCTCCCCGCCTCGTTGCTCGGCTGCGGAGAAGGACGACGACACAATCTTATACCATCTGCGAGATCAATTTTCTCACGTTTTCTCACTCGAGCGAGTTGTTTATTTCGTAAACGTGCGGTTCTCTTTAAACTCGCTACCGGCGTTAATCTGGACTTTCTCGTTAGTTTAATGAAGAAGTTAGAAACTTGCGACTTTTTTTTTTCCTCCATTTAACTTTGTGTAATTTGTCAAAGACCGAAAAACCGTATTGAAATAGTTCCACTACGCGGATATGGCCCTGGCGCGGCGAGTGTGAAGTGAATAACCCTGGCCTTCGGTGAGGATTTTCTTTTTCTCGTCCGGCCAATCAAAATTATCGCGTAATGGGTTCGGATTTCGGGGGCGCGGTCGTCCTATCTGATGTGCTGTCCTTGGGTGAAGAATTTACGAGTAAAAAAGACAATAGCATTGCGTTCGGTTTTTTGTTTCAGTACAGATACGAAGATTGATCTCGGCGAATCTTTAGGGCTGTTTTTTCTCTCGTTTTGTTTCGTTGTTTGCTCCAAGTTCGTAGATGGGATATCATTGATGTGATTTGTAACCTGCGCGGATAACGGAATTGATGGCAGAAGATATAGCGCGTTTAAAAAGATATTTATTCAACTATGCCAGAAGCGAGACGTGGGCAAGGTGATTGAGGCGGAGAATCGAATATGGAAACCTTTAATAGTGTCTAGAAATGATTTCAATTTTTTTTTGATCTCGATCGAGTAAAACTAGAGATAAGGTATGTTCCATGGAGAAAAAAAATATGTATCTAATACCAAAGATGTTGACCCCAAACACTTCCTCAATTTATACAGACTACTATGAAGTGGAATGAAAAATTAAAATTGTTCTAAATTTGCCTCTTCAAATTTTCAATACGGTTGACAAGTTGTCTCACAAAATTTCATAATGAAAAAGTTGAGCTTTATAAGGAACATTTTCAAACATTTACGATTTTTTGAAGGGGGACGAAGAAAAATTTATTTATTTACAATTTTTTTCACCACATAAAAAAAATCAACTGACAATTTTTTAAACGAAAGAATTCTGAAATCATTAATTAGATTAATTTTCATCCCAAAAATCATCTCAGGCTCAAAAAATTTCGGAAACCTCATCCCAGCCTTAAAAGATAGGAAAAATCGTGGGATGAGTTTTGGGATGAAAATTTATCCAAATTCATCCCAGTCTCAAAAGCTAGGAATAGGAAAAGTCGGGGGATCATTTTTGTGAGGTTGATTGTCATCCCAAAAAAACACCCAGGCTCAAACAATCTCGGAAACTCATCCCAGCCTCAGAATCTAGGAAAAATCGTGGGATGAGTTTTGGGATGAAAATTCATCCCAAATTCATTCCAGTCTCAAAAGCTAGGAAAAAACGTGGGATGATTTTTGTGAGGTTGATTGTCATCCCAAAAAAACACCCAGGCTCAAACAATCTCGGAAACTCATCCCAGCCTCAGAATCTAGGAAAAATCGTGGGATGAGTTTTGGGATGAAAATTCATCCCAAATTCATTCCAGTCTCAAAAGCTAGGAAAAAACGTGGGATGATTTTTGTGAGGTTGATTATCATCCCAAAAATCATCCCAGCCTCAAAAGCTCAGAAAAATGGAGAGATGATTACGAAGCGAATAAATGAAAAATTTCAAATTTCGATTTGAAAAAAGAGAAAAAAGCACGGCATTTCGATAGGAAAATATTCCTGACTGAGTCAAATGAAGCATATTTTCTCACCGTTCGAGTTTTAGAGGCAAAATTCACCTTTCACTAGATAATTTTTAGCAACAGGGTGTTTCATAAATAATCACTTCCTTCAATCTAGCAGATAGGCAACCAATTCTGAGTTTAATTGAACATATTTGCCCATTTCTGTGCTTCAGGAGCAACATTTATTGCCTGAAAATTTAAAATTTAGTAAAAAAAATCTCCAAATAGGTACAAAACCTTCGAATCAATGCAAAACGAAAAAAGCACAAACGAAAATTTTAGAAGAAAATATTTTTTACACCACCCCGCCCCCAAATCCCGCGATATGATTTCATCTCGTTCTTTTTTTAGCCAATTTATTATTGACGTTACAGGAAGTCTACAGATTTTTAAAACTCAAAATTCGCGACTTCTTCTCGTAATTTTCAAAAAATGTGAAACCTTTTTTACGTTTATTTTCTAAAAAAGAAGTGTAATCTTTTTTTAGGAACAAAACATATGCAAACGTCATTCAACTTTATTCATTCATTTTTTTCAAACAAACACAACGAAACCATTGGTAAAGATAATATAATTTTATTTTACCTACGAAGCAAAATTTTTTAAAAAGTAATTTGGAACAAGTTTGCGACTTTTGATGAATTTTGGCTCAGCTTCGCGAAATTAGCGACCAAAATCTGAATTCGCGACTTTCGCGATCTGTAGACACCCTGAGTTAATCCAAAAAAGAAAAAAACAAAATTTGAGGAATAAATTGATTGGCAATGAAGAAACTTTACTTTTTGCATACGCAGGCATCAAATACAGATTTTGGGGGAAAATAATGACTTTAGTGACTTTTCATGAGGCAAAAATTGTCCTATTTTTCGAAAAAAGTGAACAATTTTTCAAATTTTTTTCATAAATAAATACACCTTCCTCCCTCCCCCCAAAAAATTCATAACTCAACTGTATTTGAACCACATATTGCAGAAACCGCGTAAGTCACTTTTTTTTAAATTTTGAGAAAACAACAAAAAACTGATTGTACTGGATATGAAATTTTTTTGGGAAAAATGAATTGCGCCATCTTAAAGACCATAAAAAAAGGAAACTTTTTGTAAAAAAACTTTTTTTCAAAGGTCCTCCTAGTGCTATACAGACACGTTCAAAAATCGTCGACTTACGCTGTTTCTGCACTACATTACATTACGAGTCCAGAATTTTTGAATTAAACGAGCTATCACGTAAATAAGACCTCGAGCACACTCCAGGCGGACTCAGAATACTTGAATTTATAATTTTATGGCCCCGCACTCGCGTATTCTTCGATATTTTGACCCATTCACCTAAAAATCATCAACAGGAAAACTTCATTTCTTCAAACTAATACACCTTGTCCAAAAAAATTTGAAAAGCAATGCGATTAAAGTTTATAATCGTGAAAGAGATAAAGAACATTACGTAGTGCAGAAACGCCGTAAGTCGCGAAGTTACGTTCTTTCTGCACTACATGTAAACTTTAGACCGCAACGGGCAGTGCGGGATGCGGTACCACAACGCCAATTTTTCTCAGAAGGCGTGTCTACCTCCAGAGAACCAAAATCCGTGAAAACATGAGTTTCGGTTTTTTGGCGACTTACGCGGTTTCTGCAATATGTGGTTCATTTCTCTCTGCGATAGGGCTGAAAAAAAAATTTTTCTGAAAATTTTTTTTATTAATAAATCTTTACTTGAAGCTACTGAAAAAAATCGTAATATTCTGCACCTAAAAATAATAATTACGAGTTCTAAAAAATAAGCTAGTATTTTTTTTTAGAAATTTAGTACTTTTTTAATTTTATGCAAGAGCGGAAGGGCGTTTGAATGAAAAAAGTGACTTTAGAGTGAAAAAAGGGACCAATTGTGACCTTCTGGCCAAAAAAAGTACTTTTAGTGACCAACCCTGAAAATAGGAGACAAGTCACAAAAAAAAGTGACTCTAGCTGTTTCATGCCTGAATTCTCATAAAATTTAGGTACAAACCAATTGACAGTTCCATAAATACATAGATTTTTCAACAAGACCACAAATTAATGATTTCATAAATTATTTATGGAATTTTCATTAAAATGAGATAGCATTTCCAAGGTTTTTTTTCGTTATTTTAAAAAATAAAATCCAGTTTCGAAAATTTTTCATCGAGATCACTTATAAGTGATAATTCTCATAAGGGATTTTAGTCGTGACTACTATTCGACGATTTCACCAATTTTTACAATTTATGGAATTTTTATCAAGATTATTAATCGATGGTTTTATCAGTTTTTTCTCTTATACATATCTAAACAAAAAAATTTGGTTTCCTTTTTACATCCCACCAACAGCTCTCGTTCCCATCGAAGTTGAAACAGCCTGTACATTAGGGTGGATCGCTAAAAAAAAACATACCTCAGATTTCAACCAAATTCGCTGAGGTTGTTGGGTCATCATCGGAGACTACCCAAAAAAATTTTGAGCCCCCTAGGTGAAGAGGGAGGGGAGCTAGAGGCTCTTAAAGGGCACCTCCTTTTGAAAAAAACGCGGTTTTTTGTGTTTTTTAGCTCAAAAATATGGCGTACGATTCACGAAAGAGCACTAAAAAGGTGCGATTTGAGTTTCTACACCCCCCTGAGCAATTGCCGCCCCTCGAAAATGAAAACCCATTCTGCTACCCGGGGGTCCAAAAGTTGCAGATCGCGAAATTTCAATGTTGTGAAATTGTATGTATTTGGCCTCGAATTGATTACTTTGACACCGGACAATTTTATAAATTTTTTTTCTAATTTTTGAAGAAAATTTTGAAAATTTTCTTCGATCAGTGTGACCAACCGCAAATTGTAATATTCAAATTTATGGGATTCGCGTTGATCTGATCATGTATATCTAATAGGGTGGATCGAAAAAAAAAACATATCTTGGATTTTGACCAAATTTGGTGGGGTGGTTTACTTTGAGTGGGAGACTTCACAAAAAAAGTTTGAGCCATCGAGGGGCAGGGGAGGGGAGCAGGAGGTGCTCAAAGTGCACCTCCTTTTGAAAAAAACGCCGTTTTTTGCGTTTTTTAGCCAATCAAAATTGTGTGAGAAACCTTAGTAAGACTAGTTGCTAATTGTGATGTTCCGATGTCCTCAAATTCGAAACGTATTTCTATTGATTGGGAGAAAAAATTGGTCCAATCACTTGACGAAAAAATAATGGATTCGAGTTCATAATATCAGAATATCACAATTAGCAACTGGTTGCACTGACGTACAAAATGTTCAAAGAAAAATTTTTAATTTTTAATTTCTGATGATTGAAAACAAAATTATTGTGTATTTTTCAAACGATAAAAAAATTAATTTGAGGTCAACGTAAACCCCATAGGTAGTGTAGCATGCCACGATTTGCAACTCGCTGCACTGACATACAAAATTTTTGAAAAAAATTTTTGAAATATACTTCCAGTGATTGAAAAAAAATACATAATATTTTCAGGCGAAAAAATAATCAATTCAAAGTCGATATAAATTCCGTATTTTGGAATTTTATGATTTGCTGTTGGCTGCACTGGTGTACAAAATTTTTAATTTTTTTTTCAAAATTCAATTTTAGTGGTTGAAAAAATTTTTTCTTCACTTACTCGATGACAAAAAAAAATCATTCCAGCTTAGTGATAATTTCATATTATTGAAATATTGCAATCTGCAACTTTTCAACCCCCTGGTAGCAGTCAGAGTTTTGATCGGAGAAGGATTGCGATGGTTTAGGGAGATGTAGAAACTCAAATCGCATCTTTTAAGTCTTACTAAGGCTTCTCACACAATTTTGATTGGCTAAAAAACGCAAAAAACGGCGTTTTTTTCAAAAGGAGGTGCACTTTGAGCACCTCCTGCTCCCCTCCCCCTGCCCCTCGAAGGCTCAAATTTTTTTTGTGAAGTCTCCCACTCAAAGTAAACCACCCCACCAAATTTGGTCAAAATCCAAGATATGTTTTTTTTTTCGATCCACCCTATTAGATATACATGATCAGATCAACGCGAATCCCATAAATTTGAATATTACAATTTGCGGTTGGTCACACTGATCGAAGAAAATTTTCAAAATTTTCTTCAAAAATTAGAAAAAAAATTTATAAAATTGTCCGGTGTCAAAGTAATCAATTCGAGGCCAAATACATACAATTTCACAACATTGAAATTTCGCGATCTGCAACTTTTGGACCCCCGGGTAGCAGAATGGGTTTTAATTTTCGAGGGGCGGCAATTGCTCAGGAGGGTGTAGAAACTCAAATCGCACCTTTTTAGTGCTCTTTCGTGAATCGTACGCCATATTTTCGAGCTAAAAAACACAAAAAACCACGTTTTTTTCAAAAGGAGGTGCCCTTTAAGAGCCCCTAGCTCCCCTCCCTCTTCACCTAGGGGGCTCAAAATTTTTTGGGTAGTCTCCGATGATGACCCAACAACCCCAGCGAATTTGGTTGAAATCTGAGGTATGTTTTTTTTTAGCGATCCACCCTACTGTACATGTAGAGTTTTCTATGTCTGAATGCTTTTTGAGTGAAGAATTGAAAAATCAAAGAATGTTTCAGTATGATAAGTCGTTAAACCATGTTTTCAACTCTGATAACAATGATGGATAATATTGAATTTTTCATTCCATTTTCTGAATTTCTCTTCTTGAACCGTAAATTTTAGATTTCAAGAAAAAAAAAACACGCGCTTAGAACACCATACAATAAATAATTCAAGAACTTTAATTCTCCTAATACAACAACTTCTTTTCAAAAAAACTACGTACCTATAAGTTTTTTATAGAAAAAAAAATGTCGAGAAAAAAGCATTAACGTTCCCTCAAACTCTCTACCAGAAAACAAGGTTGAGAAAATTTTCTGAAACAAAAGTCGAAAATAATTCCGGCGCGAAAATTTCACCTCGGGCTTTTGTAAATTGTATGGCAAAGTTTTTATAGAAACAGCCGCGAGTAAAAATTACTCAAAAGCGTGGTTTTATTTCGCGAACGTAGATATTTCTTTTTTGATTGATTTGACAAGCTCTATTATGTATGTAAGAACAGTTGCTGCCGCAAACACTCGCTCATATTACATCCGAGCCACTTATAAATTTACTCGTAAGCTATAACAGAGAGAAAAACAGAAGCAAAGGGGAAACTGAGGTGAAAAATTTAATCATCGTTGTTCGAACAAATGGCACGAGCGAGTATCTCGGTACGACCCGACTTTTAACATTTCGATACTGGAATAAGATACATGTGCGGTAGGAAGGATAGGTTGCGGTTTGCATTATTCTTGGACACAAGAACGGTGGTAGAAATTAACTTTTCAATGAGTTTTTTCCTCTTTAATGAGAAACTTTTGAAATGAAAAAGTTTACCGAGGAAATGGCATCGGGTGACATAACGAAAAGAATAATTGCGAATACGAATACCTACACGATGACGAAAAACGTTCGGGTTTTACAAAGACGAGGTCTGAGGAGGTGAAAGAATAATGTGAATTAACTTCGTGGCAGTGTAGAAGCTTATATGAGAGGACGTATTTTTTTCCAAATGTTGAGTAGGTGGAAACCCGTCAAAGCGATGTGGATGGAGAAGAGAGTATTATCTAAGTTTTAAAATGAAATTTTCAAACGAAGGATAATTCAATTGCTTATTTTTTATTCAAACTTTTTTTCGCGTTGGATTTTCAATTAACGTTTGCGAAGTTTGCGATGAGATGGATCAAGTGGTGTGATGCGGGGAGGAAGGAGGTGTAAGCTCATTGAGAGCATAGTGTTTGGAGGAATGAATGAGACTGCAAGTGTTTCAAAATGGTGTGCGTCAGTTTCATTGATCCCAGGGATGATGGGAAAAGTGTAAAACGCGTGGCAGGTTCTTCGATTATGCAGAAAATTTGAAATAATTCGTCGAATAGGTACGGCTTTAATCGTCCTTTTTTAAGGGCATATTCTTGAACTTCATAAAAAAGAATATAATTTTAGATAAGATGTGCCATATACCTAAATAAAATAAGAAAAAATATTAGAATTTAAAAAATAAAAAAAATTGAAGGAAAGGGAAGTGAATCTTTTTGATGATGTCGAAATACCTATCATATTAGGACAAAAAAAGAAAAAGGTTGAAAAAATAAATTCAGGCATCATGGCGAAATTTTTGAAGAAAAAAGTAACTTTCAGTAACTTTTTTTGAGCAAAAAGTTACCAAAAAATGATCAAAAAGTAACCAAAAATAACACAATTTTTTTTTTACAGTTTTCTGGGAGGGGAAATTTTTTTGTAGTTTTCTGCAAACATTTCAAAGATAAATCAACTGAAAAAACGTGAATAATTTCATTTATTCAGGGTGTCCACTATATTTCAGAAATTATTCTCCCTGACTTTTCCAGGGTTTCCAGACCAATTTTTCGAATTTTTCCATGCCTTTTAAATATGATATTCGTAAACCTGGGGAGGGGGGAGGGCAGTAATTTTTCACGTGATGTACTTACATCCGGAAATTTTGCATACGACTGATAACGATTTTTTTTTCCAAAATCCCCAGATACTTTTTACGAGATCTTTAGATGCTCCTCTTCTGGCCTAAAAAAAGATTCAAATTCATTTCTGAAAATTTATGAACCCACCCAACGCAAAATTGAGTTTTGAAAAATGAAACAAATTATGCCAGGGTGTCTACCAAAACAAGCGAATAAAAATTCCAAAAAAATTCACATTTTATCCCCCTCCCCAATGAAAAACACATGCCTCAAATTCATAAATTCACGCAATCCCTTTAAATTTTTTAGTTTGTACTAATAAATAAAAAAGTCAATGAGGAGGTAAAATATAAAAATCATTTTATGGAAACATAGAAACGTGTTGAACCCGAGTGAAGCGAGGGCGAAATTTTTTAAAAAATTTATAATAAAATAAGCAAAGAAACACTTTTCTAAATGATCTATCCTTTTTTTGGATTTTCAAAAAATTCCAGAGAAAATTCCAAAATTTCCTGACTTTTTCAGACCACTAAAATTCCCTTACTTTTTCCGGTTTTCCAGGTTTTCCAGAGAATGGACACCCTGTTTATTAAATTCTTTCGTCAGAACAACAAACGAACTAGCAAACATCAATTTTTTTATTTTTTTATTAAAGAAATTTGAAAAATAGCAATTTCTACGAGAAAATTTGAATTTTTGCCTGGAAGTGCGAAGAAAAAGTGACTTTTGAGGGGAAAAAAGTAACCAAAGTGACCTTTTAGACGTGAAAAGTAACCAAAAGTGACTGAAGTTGAAAAAATTGACAAACACCCTAAAAAAGTGACCCACTATGATGCCTGTAAATTTAAAAATTAAAAAAAAATGCCAAGATGAAATGTAACACGTTTTTCTTTGAAAGTTTTATCCAAAAATCTTGCATATCATTTTAAATCAATTTTAAAATCATACAGATTTAAAGAACCGATTGAAAATACATAATTTTTCTAAAATTTTAACGAATTTTTATTTTACCTGAAGGCCCTTCCTTCATCGCTTCTACCTCTTCAATTCGACAGTTTTCTCAATTTCTTAGAAAATTGACAATTTTTATACAATTTTAAACTTATTTCTTCGTGATTTTCAACGTAATTGAGTCATTTTTCTTGCATTACGATGATATTTTTAAAACCTATTTGCACCACTTCTCAAAATTTTTTGAAGATCAAACTATTCTTTCGTATTAATTTTTAAGCATTTTTTTGAAAGTTTTACTCTTGGAAATTTCTATGAAAATTTCAGTAATTCGGCTAACAATACTGAAATTAGGCAATTTTTTATATACTTCTATAAAACATTTATGATTGAAAAAACTTGCTGATTCATTTTTTATGGTTCTAAGTATACAATTTTTTGACAACGAAAATTTTTTTTTCGAATTTTTGATTTGTTTCTACAATTTTTGGTAACATTTTTCACTCTTTTATGTGAAAATTGAAGTAAGCAACTTATACATTTCCACTTGGATTTTGGATATGTCTTTTGGTTAGGGCTAACATGATTTTTTTTCCATGTTACAACAAATAGGGTGTCCACAATATTTTAGGAATGATTTTTTCTGACCTATCCAGGTTTTCAGACCAATTTTTAAAGTTTTCCAGACCTATTACATATGATTTTCATAAAGCACAGAGGAGGGTAATTTTTCGTGCGATGTCTTCACAACCCGAAATTGTGCAAAGGAATGAGTTCCGGTGATTTTTGGTGGGGGGGGGGGAGAGTTGAAATGAATGCATGGTTTCTAACGAATTTAACTCGAAAAAACTCAACTTTTTACAAATTTTTTAGACGCCTAATTTCCGATCATAAAAGTACTCGAAATGAATTCTAGAAAATTTTGATCCACCCCCCCCCCCACACTCAAAAACTGGAAAACTTGAATTTATTATTTAAAAATTTTCAAATAAAAAGAGAATCTATATTTTGAAGCAAAATAGTTTTATTGAACAAATTATGTCAGAGTGTTTACAAAATCGTGAAAATGGTAATTCAGATTTTTTTGGACTGAAAATTTGAAAATTTCTCTACAATTCATTGCTCCTCGCTTCTAAAAAAATGAAAAAAACGAGTGTCTCAAATTTATAAATTCTAAGTAAGTTCCAGCAATTTTTGTAAATAAAAACTCGATGTGGGGGTATATCGACCATTTTGTTGAACACGAGCGAATCGAGGGTGAAATTTTTTACGAAAAAATACCTTTTAAAGTTGAAAATTCTTCATTTTTCCCTCATTGAGGTTTTCTTAAACGTGGCCAATAGTTTTGGCCCAGTGGCGGAGCGAGGGTGAAATTTTGTGAAAATTTTATCATAAAATAGGAAAAGAAACACTTCTCCAGATGATTTATTCTTCTTTTGAATTTTTAAAAAAATTCCGGGGAAAATTTCTAAATAGGTACTCTGACAATTCCTTGATTTTTCCAGATTTTCCAGAAAATGGACATTTTGTTGATCTATCGAAGCTCTACAAATGGACAAAGCTGTTCATCAGGGAGTCACCAAAAACTAATTCCAACAAAATTAAATAAAAATTACAATAATTTCTAAATTTTGAAATATCGCAGCTCCTTCAATTTCGAGAACGACTACACCCATTCGTTGATCTTAACGAGTTCTATCCAGAAAAGAACCGAAATTGGTATTAAGGCGAAGGGGAATGAAAACTCGAAAAATTCCCGATTTGAATAGAATTTTGCCCAATTTTTTTCCACCTCGGATGCAAAGTTCCAATAAATCAAATCAAAAGGTCTTGACTTTCGCGAATGTTCAACTAAAAATGCAATTTGCTACAGACACTCGTACCCATTCCCTTGTCCGATCCCATCCTGTCCTTCCCCACCATCTTCCTCATTCCCAACGAAATTCAGGACACCTCTTATACCTCGATCGATAAAAATAATCGCACCAGTTGAATTTTAAACACCCCGAAGCCATAATTCACGGCACCATCGAAGCTAAAAATATCTTCATCTGCACACACGTCCGCAGCATTAAAATACAAGACCGGCAAAACGATGCAATTCGAGCGACCGAAGCACTGAAAATGGCGCGAACGTAAATTTATACGTGCATTTTCATAAAACCCCCAGCACCGTATCGGATACGTAGAGGACGAGCAAAATAGCAGCAAAAATGGCGACTTTTCAAATTGCACGTTATTATACGTGTGTCGTGTATGTGTAATATGGTCACGGGGTAAAAATTACTCGCACAAACGCGAGAGTTTCCAACGATTGAGCAATAAATACCCACCCTCGAGCATCACCCAATCCTAAGTTCATTTCAAAACAACCCAACGTCGGTACAGCGGAGTAACGAAAAAAATACACCCTTTGGAAAATTTTCCCATCCCCTATCGTTATACCTCCCAAACCATTATAAAAGTTTCCTTAGATGACCTTATTGTTTTACAGAGTGTTTTTCTTTTACGACCAATGATACACGAAACGCGTGTAGTTTTTTTGTCGTATGCATCGAATTGGTGCTTTTTTTCACTCCAACTCGTACTGTACGATGAAAAAAATGAAAAAATACGATATGTCGAGTTGCTGGAGCGTTTCATCCGTCCTTAAACGTATTTACGTTGTTAATTTTCATCTCAATTTGTGGTTGACCAGTTTTCACGCGTTTACGGCGGTATACTCGCTAGTCGTCGTACCAGAAGTGTAATCGTATTACGCATTTAAGCTCCGTTTGACAGCGTATAAAGTACGAGCTTTGTACGATAGACGATTATTTCAACGGGAAGGGAAGGCCCCGGTCGTCGCGCCGAGTCGAGTTTATAATTAACAAAATATACGGCTGCGTGAAGTTCACTTACGAGACTGCAAACCGCCAACGCCACCGCGCCCAAGGATCTCGCATTTGCTGGCAATTTTGACACGAATACCGTACCAGAAAGAAATACCGACGTTGGAAAAGGCGCCCGATGAAACTTTAATAGGTAAGGGAATACGTGGCAGAAATTGGAAGTTCAAACTTTTCCTCGTCTATGATCTCGATATAACACCTGGTTTTTCTACACATTCGTCCGCCCTGCCATTCCCTCCCCCCCTGCGTTATTCTATCGGCCAAAAAATACCTAAAGGCGAAGTACACGTAGCGTACCGGTACACGAAATAGTATAACCTGCGTATACCTAAGTTTAGCTCGACTGTACGATAAATTATTCATTTTTTCGAGATGCCGCCGCCGTTTCTCTGTGATGCTGTTCCGAGTATGTTTGAGTGCTTCTCATTAACAACGTCTTAATAAATCATTTTAATACGGACAACTCATCAAGTTGTTATTCGCCGTACGCGCCGTGTAAATTAATAAGTAGCATAGTAGCTTAAAAAATGACCTATACAGCGAGATCGTGAAATTTCGCCGGGACGGTGGTGAGAAGGAAGAGGGGACGTGGGTTAGAGCGATGTGTACATGTTTGATGAAAATTTCAGCAGCTAAGAGATTCTATTTCGGCGCGAAGTAACTTTTTCGGCAAAAATTCAAATCGATGAATTATTCGAAAACGTAGACGTTTTATCAAAATAATCGTTTAAGGGTATGCTCAAGCTTGTTATCAGTGGAAAAATTTAGGATCGGGATATCTTAAGCATGATTGAATAAAATGTTCTGAAAATTTAATATATTCTTCGGAACAACATTACCTTTTGAGGACTTTTGAGATATTTTCAAAATTTATCTTCCATTTTTGAAAAAAAAGAAATGTTTGGAAAAAATTGAACAAACAACAACATTTTTTATCCAAAATATTTTTGAAAATTCTTTTTCGTTCAAATTGAAGAAAAATTTTGAAAGTCCTCAAAAGATAATGTTGTTCCGAAGCACTTATGTGACCCGTGCAGGGACAGGATACCGCGTTAAAGCCAGAAAACCAAAAGCGTACAAATTTATTCAATTTTTTTTTGCAATTAAAAGTTTTTCAGACCTTTACGCATTCTGTTACCAAAGTTTCCTTTCGAATAACCTATATTAGAACACATCTAAATGACGTTCAAACTGACTGAAAAAAAGGTACCTAAAGACGGAACGTTGAAAAAATCGACGTGCGTTGCAAATTGCGGTTCAAGAAATGTGTCACCTTTTCGGAGACTCGTCAATCTAAACCTAAAAAACGTCAAACTCTCAAAATCGGTTTCCCTTCGTCAAAAATGAGGTATAATTTTTGTATTTGACTTAATAATAAACAATACCGAGATTTATTTTTGTAATGCAGTTTTTTTCAAAATTAAACGCATTGAAATAGTAAATTTTTTTATTTTCCTCTCTCCTAAAGTAATTTTCGACGTTAGAAAATTCTTCGTGAAATTTCAGTACAATAAAGTAGTTTTGGCAGCTTTTTTGATGATTGATAAGTGCATGAAAAACAGAATTTCTTTTTGTAATAATTTTTTTTTCAAAATTAAACGCCTCGCAATGGTGCATTTTTCATTTTTCTCTTTTCCTAAGGTAATTTTCGACGTCATTTTTTTAAATTTCATATTTTTTCTTTTTTCTTCAATTCAATACTTTTATCCAATTTAAAATGTTTTCAAAATCTTTAGATACCACATTTACATTCTAAAAAGTTTTTTGGGGGAGGGGGCAATTTTACATTTTTTTTGAATGTCAGTGAAATAAGATTATTTTCAAACACTAATAAAAACAATGTTCAATGATGATAAACACAAAAAATAAGGGGGCTAATTAAATTTTTGGAAGGGCCAAGCCATCCCGGGACCCACATCCCCTATGCCAAAATCTCGAACGTTGACCAAATTTTCAAATATCAAATCATCCCTGGGCACGATGCACAAAATGACTAAATATTCATCTCATGCTTCAATTTTTGCCTTCACAGGCATCATAGCAGGTCACTTTTTTAGGGTGTCTGTCACTTGGCGATTTCTGCGAAAAAATTTGAATTTTTGCTTGAAATTTCGAAAAAAAGTGACTTCGGGAGGAAAAAAGTGACTTTTAGTGACCAAAGTCGAAAAAAGTGACAAACACCCTAAAAAAGTGACCTGCTATGATGCCTGTCAAGACTGAAAACAATGTTGGTGTTGAAAATACTTGAGAAAAAAAATTAAGAGTTGGAAATTATTCAAAAAAAATTGGAGCCGAAATTTGAAAAAAAAATGGAAAAAATGTGAGCCAAAAATTCAGAATTGAAAGAAATTTTTGAGAAACTCGTACATACCGCGCAAAAAATGGAAATCAATTCGCCTATCTTTTTATGAGTATTTCATTGGGAATCAACTCACCTACAGCCCCAAATTTGTTAAAATAATCGCCAACTTTGCAACGGCTCAGCACGACTCGAACATATCCCAAATCCCAAAATTCAACCAGCTCTTTTCACAATTCGAAAAATAACGTAAATTTATCGAACACCCGGTATATTTTCATATACAGGGTGTTTCAGGGTAGAAGTAAGGGATTCCAGGCAGTGACTAAGCGACACATACTGAGTCTTTGTAGGTATGTTTGCCTAGCCTCCGAACCGCAGGGGCTGATTTGCAACAATTAAAAAAAAAAATTTTTTCAATTTTTAATTTTTTTTTTGAATGAGCATAGCTTGCAAACCAAAATAGGTAGAGATTTGGAATTTGTTCGAGAGAAAAGAGAATTTTATCTAGATCACGATGGTCTGGTTGTTTTTTGTCTTAACAGATCAGGGAAGCAAGCAGCTGATAAAATAAACAGAAAAAAGCTTGAAAAATGTGTGTCAAAACCTTCAATTTCCATCATTTTTGTTGAATTATTCAAAAATTTGTTCTCTTGACCGATCGATTAAATTAATGTTTCTAGAAGAAAAATGTTTGCTCTTTTTAATGCCGCAATCCCCGCCTCTCCATCTTACTTAGATGAAAAGTTATGCCCATTTAAATTCTTGAAAATGATTATGGAATTTCAAAAAAATACTTCATTCTCATTATTTTTGAGAATTTAAATGGGCATAACTTTTCATCTAAATAAGATAGAAAGACGGGGTTTGCGGCGTTGAAAAGAGAATACATTTCTTTTTCAATAATATCCACTTCATTGATGGGCAATCAGAACAAGTTTTTGAATAACTTAACAAAAATGTAAAAATTCCAAAAAATTATTTTATTGAAAAAATTTGAATTAGGTACTAAAGAAAAGCTTCGAATCGGCCACCATTTAGTTCGATACAAAGAGAAGCTCGGCTAATAATATTGAGCGTCGCTGCTTCCAGACCTTCTCGATTTTTCTCATTTCAGATCAGTTCTAAAAAAAAATTAATAGGTATGTGTAGATTATTATGATAAGCAGTTGATGAGATACCTATTCAGCGAAACCAAGAACGTGTGGTGGCAGAATCGAAAGAGTATTGAAACATTGAAAGAGAAATGCTCGCTCTTTTTAACGCCGCAAACCCCGTCTCTCTTTCTTACTTAGATGAAAAGTTATGCCCATTTAAATTCTCAAAAATAATGAGAATGAAGTATTTTTTTGAAATTCTATAATCATTTTCAAGAATTTAAATGGGCATAACTTTTCATCTAAGTAAGATGGAGAGGCGGGGATTGCGTCATTAAAAAGAGCAAACATTTTTCTTCTAGAAACATTAATTTAATCGATTGGTCAAGAGAACAAATTTTTGAATAATTCAACAAAAATGATGGAAATTGAAGGTTTTGACACACATTTTTCAAGCTTTTTTCTGTTTATTTTATCAGCTGCTTGCTTCCCTGATCTGTTAAGACAAAAAACAACCAGACCATCGTGATCTAGATAAAATTCTCTTTTCTCTCGAACAAATTCCAAATCTCTACCTATTTTGGTTTGCAAGCTATGCTCATTCAAAAAAAAAATTAAAAATTGAAAAAAAATTTTTTTTGAATTGTTGCAAATCGGCCCCTGCGGTTCGGAGGCTAGGCAAACATACCTACAAAGACTCAGTATGTGTCGCTTAGTCACTGCCTGAAATCCCTTACTTCTACCCTGAAACACCCTGTATATCGTCAGTCGATAAAAACGATGAAATATTTACGCTGAAATATTATCAGCCAATATTTTCACAGTGAAAAGTTGCCTTAAAAATTATTCCTTTACCGATAAATTATTAATATTTTATTTTCCAAGCCATCGAAATCTTTCCACAAGGATTTGTTGCGTCAATAAAACGTTATTTTTTACTATTTCGTGAAAGAAGCAACGTAATACCGATACGAACGAGGGAAGAGGAGCGAGAAGGGATGAATCCGAACCTTTCTTTTTTGTGGGTAATTTTGGTCGAATAATTCGTTTGAACATTTTTTTTCTAGAAATGAGATGACATCGACGAAATAATTGAGCTCAACATTCTCATAAATAGAGTTGATTGAAATTTCAAATGCCACGAAACGAACGTATCTACTTTCTCCGCCTGTTTCAACATTTTACTTTTTTTTTATTTACAACTTGTATTTTATTAATCTGTATGGAGCATGGATTCTTTTTTCACCTGATGCTATAGCATTAATGACCTTATAATTTAATATTGCCCTTTTTGAAGAGGAGGAGGAAAATGTGCAGGAGGAGGCTGCTTCTAAGTAGCCGCAATATTGTTCATAAAAAATTGAAATGTTCAAAAAAGAGCAACAAGTAACACCAAAGCGTATTAATAGCAGACTACTTAATAAAAATACTTTCGAAAATAATACACAAAATTATCTGATTTTTACAGAATTTTTCCACAAAATTTGAGGTACGTAACACCCCCCCCCCCCATCATACACGCGCCCCGTGTTTCGTTTCTGCCAAGCAACAAAAGATTTTGAAATTTTGAAATGTGTGACGTTGCCAATAGTAACTTTTAATCCGTTAAAAAGCGCAACGCGCGACGTTGCCAATAATAGATTTTGAAATTTTAGGAGAGTAAGAATATTTTACCACATAATCTGATGATCTAAACATGAGCTAATTAAACTTTGGCGCAAAAATTACCATTAAAATCGGATGAAAACTAAAATGACCATTGGTCAAAAAATGGTCATTTTGATTTTTATCTAGTTCTTGGTCATTTTTGCATTTAAACCACCAGAAAAATGTTCTAAAAATTTTAGTTCGATTGGAAGTTAATCTATGGTGAGGTTACCGTGTTACACAAATTTGGTCATTTTAATTGTAACGCGAAAACTTTATCATCGATTAACCCATCGATCTGAAATTTTTATCAAGTATTTCTGGTAGTTTGAAGACGTGATGATTAAATTTCGGTATAAACCTAGTCTCTAGAACCAGGGAAAAACTGAAAAATGATCATTTTGACATTGCGTCTCAAAAATAGTCATTTTTGTTTTTCTCCAGTTCTAGTGATCACTTTTGAACAAAACTTCAATCAACTCACATTCACTCAGTCCGAAATACCTGGTAAAAATTTTAGCCCAATTGGTTCAGCTATGATCGAGTTGTCGCGTAGCATTAATATGGAAAGATTTCAACCACAAAAAAACAACAATAACCAAAGACACTTGCTGATCGCACAAGCGTGCAACCCCCCCCCAAAAAAAAATCTAAACATCAAGATATTTCGATTCTTTCCACTTTTTCTTTCTTACAAAAATCACAAATTTTTTACCGCTTATCACAATTTTTTTTTTCTATTTTTTAGTGAAATTTGATTTGGTCCACCCCTCTCGGGTTGGAAAAATTAAACAAAATTTCCCCTATTCAAGAAACTTCTAAGGAATGAATGTCGTAAATGCAAAACCGAATTGATATTCTACTGAAATCAAAAAAGAAAAATTTGTGTTTTTTTTCGTATTTTTTAGTCGGGTTCTTTGCTAGACACCCCCCCCCCCCGAAAAAAACAAATTATTGATTTCCTCCCACCCTCCCTTCCATTTAAATATTCATGAAAATTCTAATCAACTCAAGGTGACCACTATTTTTCAAAATTCAAAATCGATTTTCTCTGCCTTTCCAGGGGTTTCAAGCCAATTTTCATGAGTTTTTCAGACCTCTTTATGCGAATTACCCCAGCAAAGACAAAAAGGCACTTTTATTTCCAGTAATTCTTAACAAGAATCAAGTCCCTAAAAAACGGAGGGGACAGATTCATTTTCTGCTCAAAATATTCAAATTTTCTGAAATGAGAAGAAAAGGGGTTCTAAATTAATTTGAAATCTAATTTTTGCTCATATTTCTTGGACAGACATGTAAATTTCCGGGGTAGAAGAACGCATGGGTGAAATTTCATAACGAAAAAAGGATCCAAATAAAGCTGAAATTTCATCATTCCGAGAGAAACGAAGTTGAAGATTTGTAAAATTTGCAATTTTTAGAATAATTCATTTTAAAAAATTGTTTGAAAAATTTTTCATCGACTTCGGAATGAGAATTCAAAAACAAACTAAATATTAATTTACTTTCGTTGCTTAATTTTGATAAATTTTCGCGTTTTGTGAATTTTTTTTTACCAAACTTTGTGTTTTTTTGTGATTTTGTGTTACTTTGTGAACATTTGTGCTTTTCATGCCACTACGAACCCTTCAAAAGCTCTACCTATATTTAGGTTCCAGTCAGAGTTCGGATCCCTCTTTGACAATGGCCCACTTTACAGCGTAGGAATTTTCCTCCAATCGAGATTTCTCGCCAACTTCAACTTTCATTGATAATTTTCACGCTCTCAGCTGACATAGGTAAACTTCAACGATCTGAAACGCAGTCTACCTCTCGAATGGCATATGGCAATTAAAAAGAAAACCATTGATATCCGGCTCGTCGCACCATCGGCGGGCGAATTTCCTCGACGTTTATGACGCGTAACGCACGTCTGCGTACATCTTGCTGGCCGAGTATTTTGGCAAATTTCCTGTTCCCTACGCCGAATTTTTTTATAGCTTCTTTGGCGGAATTAAAAAAGTTAATTTTCGAAATGCTCTCGAGATTCGTTAATCCTCCCACATATCAACTTTTGATTTCTTTTCCTTTTCGTCTCGGTTTTTAATCTATACGAGAAAAAGCCTCCGCGCTGTACGAGTTTATTCATCATCGAGGGTAATATAATTTCTGGAAATTGTTTTTTTTCTTTCCTTCTCGCTTTTTAGGTCAGAGAAAATATTCTTTAAGAAGCCCAAAAGCGATGATACGAAACCAAACCGTCGGATTTCTTCCAACTCCTTTCTCTCCTTTGGCTTTTTCCATTTCGAATGTAAAATTCCAAGTTTTCCATTCGCTGTACGCGATAAAATACGTTTCGAGTCGACTTCGGATGACTCGGGCGTGGGCCTTAATCGACTTTCGGTCCGAATGAGGCAGCCGAACGGTGGCGGAGTAAATCGGCCAAATTAAGCGTTATAATTGGGTACTTTGTGTGTTTAATTTTCGCCTCGCAGGTTCGGCGACGCAATCGAGCGCTTAAATGTCGGATAAATTACGTAGACCGGGGTGACGTCGTCCAGGTACTTGAGCTATGGCGTATGATACGACATTGCAGCGAAGCAGCGGTGCGGCGATGACTGACGAGTCGAGCAATTATGTAAAACATCTCCCTCGAGAGGGTACATTCGGCGTAATTAAGATATTATTTAGACTCGCGACTCGACGCGGTACGAAGCTCGTTTGAAAAATTATTCCAACTCGATCGAATCGAATCAGCGAAACATTCATATGGTAATTGAAAATTGATTTTGTAGCCAGGTGACAAAAACATATTACACGCGTATTTACCCAAATATACCAAGGTGTTACGTTGGTGACAACGAATTCCAACTCCAAGCTGTACATTGTAAACAAAATGTCGAAATAATTTTCCCTCCATCAGCTTTGTCTTTTCCTATAATACGGATATAATTAAAGGGCTCCGCAGAACTTAACCTCGATTGTGTTCGAGTGTGTGTGGTCTCCTATGGGATACCGCAATATTGCCAACCGGAAAAAGTATTTTTACCTCGAGTGTGGCGCTCTGTTGTGCACCGTGCAATACACACGACCCGATATATCGCACCGGAGCACAACTCAACCAAAGTAATTGGATTATTGGACGGTGTGGCTAAAGTGAATTGAGATTTGTAATGTGATCTTGCCCTCAAGTCGAGCTCGGCTCCAATTTTACCCATTCTCGTTTCGTTTTTCCTCTATACATTTTGTACACTTTGTGCAACGCCAAATACAATCGTAAAAAGGGTATTGCTGAGTGTCAGACTCGAATAAATTGGATGCTGCAATCTGCGTAATCAACGTATACGCTTTCATTATTTTACTCGATTTTATATTATATTTAAAGCTGCGTGGGAAACGATGACGATGCTGTGTATTCGCATAAACGTCAAATCTTATTATACCTCGGTACCAACAGTTTTTCCTTTCCAAAGTATAATTTTCTTCGTATAAGAATACACGACGACGAGATTAATTTCTATTTTCAATGTTTTTCCAGCGCATTTATTTAGTAAACGAATGGTTAAAAAGTATACGTTCTTTCTAAAAGGTTCGTTTTCGATGTAAAGTAGGTAATGAATTTTGCCAGAATGATATTTTCGCTAAAGTCGAAGGATTTTTTGGTTGAAGCGAAAATACTACTTATTTTTTGTGAAGTTGTTCCACGTTTGAGTGATTTTGAACGTGCGTAGCTAATTTTGGACGAAATGAGATTCACATTTTTGATGTTTCGTTAGTAGTCGGAATTTAATGTGGGATGAGTTTGAGAAACGAAAACAATTGTATATTTTTCGAGAAATTTAATCTGTAGAAATTTAGTTACATGTATTTGGTCTCTTTCTTCGTAAAATTTTAATTTACCGGTTGCTCGCCCCAATTGTAGTCTGAGATCACCTTTGAGGCTTTGTTGTTCATTATATTTCTTCACTTAGGCTGAAAATCATTTAAATTAATTCAAAGAAGTTACCAACCAAACATTAGGATGGTACGTAGTGGTACGTTTCGACTTTTTTCTCTTACGCTGCGCTGTCTGAGAGAACGACATGGATGTGGTTTTCCCTCCGCAATAAAATTCGTGATTTTTTATAATCGTCCTTTGAAATTTAACAAAAGACTTTCCCCGATAAGATGGTGAAATCGGCCTTCGACCCGAATTTGGTCGAAAGTGATGTCAGATGTGGGCGTTTTTAGGAAAAGGGACCATTCGGTCACAAAAGTCGTTTTCGAGATTTCGGTATTTTCTGAATCTACAAAGAATTATTTTTCAAATGAGCTATTAATGATTTTTTTTTTCATGAAAAATTGACGGTTTTATAAGGATTTAAAATATAATGTTGGCAAAACATTAATTTTAAGAAAAAAACGTTCAAAGTTTTTGAGTGAAAATTTTCAATAAAAACGTATTTACGGGACAAAAATTCGATGTTTTTCAAAATCTGATGGAAAATTCGTTGAAGAATCCGAAAATTTTGCTTTAAGAGCCGTATCAGGCTTCCAAGTATTCCCAAAATAGCCTCAAACATGAATAATCCAACGCAAATTATCAAAATCTACAATTTTTTTTGTAATCAAAATTTCAATGTGTGGCTTGTTTATAGTGTTTAAAACTGGGCTGATAGACCTTGATGTCTAAACCCAGGGAAGGGATAAAAAAAAAAAAAAAAAAAAAACGTATTTCACGAGTTCCGGACTCTCTCACGTGAAAGTAGAAGGATTATAGTACACGAATCCATCAAAAACAAAAAATCGATATTTCCAACCCTAATTCACATTTTTGTGTTTTTCTAGAAATCAACTTTGTGACCAAGTGGTCCCTTTTTTCAAGAAAACGCCTTCAAATGTTACGCGGACCTAAAAACATTCCACCTAAATTTTTGATCCCCTACCCCCATCCCTTTCGGAATTATTGCACTATCTATTATGTTGAAAATTCAATCGGAGATATTTTCGGAAGAGGAATGGTAGTCTAGGCAAATTATAGGTTTAAAATAGGGCGAAAATTGAAAAAATGGATAACCAAGGTTTTTTTGCGGAAATGTGTTCAGTAGGGTCCCAGTAGTTACCACATAAAACCTAAGAGCCCCAAATGTGGTGGAAATTTTTTTAGGATGAAACATCCCCCGAAATTGAGTTTTTCCTCATTATTTCTGAAAATAACAAGTTTGAGGGTAAAATAATTACAAATTCGGAATCTGCATCGAATTTCCGTTCAGATGATACCCTAACATGACCCTTTTCGAGTAAAACATGAATCCTGAGTTTAAAATTTTGAAATTTTAAAAATCTGGGCTATATTACTTCTGATGAGATGAACTATCACTCGAATGCAAATTTTAACTCATCAGAAGTAATATAGCCCGAAATTTTAAAATTTTCAAAATTTTAAACCTCCCTTCAGGATTCATGTTTTACTCGAAAAGGATCATGTTAGGGTATCATCTGAACGGAAATTCGATGCAGATTCCGAATTTGTAATTATTTCACCGTTATTTTCAGAAATAATGAGGAAAAACTCAATTTCGGGGGATGACACCCCAAAAAATTTCCCTTTTGGGTTTTATGTGGTAACTACTGGGACCCTACTGAACACATTTCCACAAAAAACCTTGGTTATCAATTTTTTATGATCCAAATTTTTTTAGCTCATTATGATCGGAGGGGCTGACTTTGGAAAAATTTTATTTCTTTTTAACCAAGTTCCACCGGACCAAATAACACTGAATAGGTTAAATTATTTCTTTAGCAATTAAATATCATTTTGGTAACCCTGCAATAGGTATCTGCCGTGTTGCTGGTATGATTTTTTTTCATTTTTTCTCCATTTGGGAAGGGGAGGTGAGAATTTCAAAAAAAATTATTTCACCTAATTCAATGTTTGAACTGGTGAAACTTGGTCAAAAGGAAATAAAATTTTTCTTGTTTCTTTTTTTCAAAGAAAGTTCTATATGGTTACATTCTGTTCAAAAAAACGGAACCATTATAAAAATTTTCAAAAAATATTGAAAAATATGATAAACGTGCTTGTTTTAGTAATAAGAATCAGGATTGTTGGAAAAATCGTCAGTTTTCGTCCCACCCTCTCCTCTTCACGCGTCCACTTCTGACTTTTAAGTTCAGGGTAAAAAAAGATCACGAACATAATTCAAAATTTTTCCCATCCCTCCTACTAGAGTAGAATTTTGGTAATTTAAATTTAAATGTCAGAAATTGAAAGTTATTCCATAACCTCTTCGAATGCTGAATTTTGGAAATTTGAAATTCGCCTCCAAAATTTATTAAATTTGAAATTTCTGTTCATAAGCACACCCAAGGGAGAGGGGCTTAGCAGGAGGCTCGACCCCTTCCCCCAGCTCAGCAAGGAGATTTTTTATCATGAAAATGTCGAAGATGTTTGTTTCCAAACGTGATTTTTTTTTAATTTCTCCCTCGCTTCGCTCAGGCAATATTCTAGTCTCTCTGTTTATTGAATAAAAATATAACTGTCTAAATGTGAAGCAGGTAAATTTGATAAAATTCTACGTTTTTGAATTGGTGAAATCATTTTCACTGAAAATTAGTGAGTTTTCACCAAATTTTTTATCAAAAATCACTGATTTCTCAAAAAATTCCCAATACGTCAGAAAAAACAATAATTTTGACTAAAAGATCGGCGAAAAATCACTGATTTTCAGTTGAATTTTTTTCACTGATTCAAAAAAGTAAAATCTCATTAAAATTGACCGATACAGATTTTAAGAGCACATTAATTATTGTTTGTTCCAAAAATCCTGAAAATTTTTCAATTTTTCATACTCAAATCATGTAATTTTTTCTTAAATTGTAAAAAATATTTTAATCTGATAAATTAATGTTTTTTATTAAAAATTGGATTTAATAGGTATAAAACCATGATTAATGCCACAAATTTTTAAAAACAATTAATTTAATATTTTGATAACATAATTTGATAATAACTGGATACATAAAATTGTAGATACAGAAAAAAATATTATTTACTATCCGCCTACTGAAAATACCCTGACTACGATAACGCCCTTAAAATGACAGGTTACTCATTTTTTTTCATTAAATTTTTCCCTCTTTATTTTTTCTTAGATTCTTAGCTCCTCCCTTTCATAAATTCTGGGTGCGATTTAATTTCTGTCGATCACAGATTTTTCAAGATTGAAATTTTACCGCTCCACTTCCAGGGGTGATTTGGAATTTCTGCCGTACTCTCTCTAGAGGAGAATTTTGATATTAATTTAAATCTATTCGATACTTCTTCCAGGCCTGAATTTTGGTAATTTAAAATTTGTCGTACCCCCTCCTCCTCCCTTACTCTCTCATTCCGAATCAGTGAAAAATCACTGATAAACAGTCAGAATTGCAGCACAGGAAAAATCAGCGAAATTCACTGATTTTCAGCGATTTTTCAGTGAATTTCATGAAAATCAATGAGTTTTCAGTGAATTTTCACTGATTTATTACTGCGCTGCAATATTGTTTTTCAATGATTTTTGATAAATTTCACTGATTCAGAAATGAGAGATTAGAGGAGAATTTTGATAATTGAAATTTATCCTACATCCCTTCCAGAGTGGAATTTTATTAACTGAAATTTGGTCTGGGGAACCCCCCCCCCCCATCTGAATTTAAATAATTCAAAATTTCTCCTATACACCCCTTTCGTATCACTAGTCACTAGTCACTAGTCACATGGTCACCAATCACCGGACACCAGTCAGAAAATACAGGATAAAAGAAAAGCCTAATTCACACAACAAACGTACCTTGTATCCGAAACAAGGACTCCTAAACTTCTATATCCGGCTCCGATTATACCAGTTCGTTAGATTACACGATATGATAATAAATCCTAGTACCAAGCTACCAAAACCGAGACCAACGCAACATAGAGTGGAGGTTTTTGGATTACAAGGGAAAGGACGGAGCGGGGATGGGCTTGATGTCAGTATTATGCTGGTTGCTCGGCATTTGGTAAATTAATTTCGAAAGCTTCGTTAATAGTCAAACAATAAGGTTAAAATTTATGAAGGTATTTGGCTCATCGACAGAAGGGCGGGGGGACGAGGGAGGGAAAATAGTTGAATAATATTTTAGCAGTTTGCAACGAGCGAGTAGAGTTCGCTCGAGTTATAAATGTGTATAGTATATATATAGGGTGGCGAGCGGAGGCAGAGAACAGTATAGAGACGAGCGAGAGCCGCTATATAATGCATGTTTTTAATTACCGATTAATCCGGCGCGTTGAAATGAGCTTATCTGGCGTAAAGTTTAAGTCAAGAATGATTTAGCGAGGCGGCCGAGCATTAGAGAGGCCTTGGCGGATTCGCTTTTGTAGCCGGTTCGCCTTCAGGGGGTTCAGGGTACCGCCATCGGCCATCGTAATTCGCATATTTCATCGTCGCGTTGCTGTGGGCCAACTTTAAACACGCGTGTATGGCGTACTATTCACATGGTAATGATTTAATATGGTATATGGCGCTGCCGTACGTGTTACGCGGATTGAAGAACGTAACGTATACGCAGAGAGAAACAAAAGCGAAAGTTAAAAGTCTGCAAGCGGGTACCAGTAATGGTAATTTTTATTAAAATTATGCATTGGGTGGATTTAGAGGGTTTAAGGCTGTTTCTTTGCTTTCGCGATTTACGTGGTGACAATTTGTTGGTCCCCATTTTCTCAATTCGACGAATTTTTAGATCAAATGATTAAGGTTCAAGGTCTTTTTACTGGGAGAGATGGGGGATGAAAATTAGACTCAACATTTTTAAATCACACTGTTGATTAATCTATTTGCCAAAATCTGATTGGTCGATTTTTTCAAAATTGATTGATCACTTTTTTCAAAAAATGCATCGGTTAAAATTTTGATAAATTCTGTTTTTACTTTAAAATTCAATGGCCAAAATCAGATTTACGGATTTTCCCGAAATTATCGAAATTTCATCTCAAATCAATTTTTTTTACTCGAAAAAATTGTAGATTTTTTAAAAACTGATCAAAATTTTCAAGATTCATTGGCAGAAAATTCCATCAAGGGATTTTTTCCAAACAGAAAGATAATTTTTATTCTGAAAAATTATTCGTGGAAACATTATTGGTCAATTTTTGAAAATTCATCGATCATTTTTATTAAATTCATTGATCGAAACTCAATGGACAGTTGCATGATTTTTTTTGAAAAAGTATTATGAAAAATCGAAAGTAGACATTAAAAGATGAAGATTGAAAAAAAAATATGAAAATTGGTCCGCAATAATTTTTTGAAAGATGCGTTTCCTCGTAGCGTTCAAAAATGGAGGCGTGGCCGAAGTCTGGTGCTGTGACGTCACACCATGAAATTTTCTTTTTAGAATCACGGAAAATACTTGGCTGGCAGGTGATGATGAAGCATTCTAAACAGCGTATTGGCCAAGTATTGGCGTAAAACAAAAAATTCGTAAAATTCTTTCCAGAAAACGCAACTTGCAAAAAATTAGTGCGCGAGTTCTAATGGACCAATTTTCATTTTTTCTTTTTTAATCTTCATCTTTTAATATCTACTTTCAATTTTTCATAATTTTTTTCCCAAAAAATTTCATGCAACTTGTCCATTGGTCGATTTCATCAAGAGCAAATATAATTTTTTTCCAATAAAATCTGCCAAAATTTGCTAACTTGAGATGATTTTTTAAAAATGAATCGATCAATTCTAAGGAAAACTTAAACAGTTAGATTTTGATAGAAATCCAGTTGATCGACATTTTTAAGAATCTTTTAAAAAACTTATTGGTCGAAATTTGAGTGACTGATTCATTGATTTTTCAAAATTATTATCATTTTTAAAAAATCATAAGTTGAAGGGCGATTGATCGATTATTCCTTAAGTAATGAATCGCATTTTTTCAAAACAATGTATTGGTCCAAATCTAATAATTGGTATAATTATTTTCTCAAAATTGATTTTAATTTGCAAAAAAATCATGAATTTAACAAACTTGGAGCTGAAACAAAAGTTTGAATTTTTTGAGTTGAATATTAAATGACTAGGGTGGGGGGGGGGGGGGGGTGTTTCAATGAAATGTTTTTTTCATCATCAACTATTCGACTCTAACGTCCAATATATACCTAAGTTATTTCTTTTTCGATCCCAATTTGAGAAAAAATAACTTGAAATCTTCAAGTTATAAATTACGAATGATTTTTAACGATATTTTTAAAATCATAACATTCGATTTTTTTGAAAATGATTACTTTATTTAGAGATTTACATATGAATCCCCCCTCTCCAATTCGTCACTCGAGAGAAAATATGAAATTCACATCAGATCAACATCACATATGAGATGACATAATCATTTTCGTTTTAGGGAACTTTTTTTTTTTGAAAATTGAGTCTTTTTTTCAATGTTTTACATTTCTTGAATATTGTTGAATTTTCGCACACATTTGAGGCGGATCGAAAATTCGTAACTTTTTGCACTGATTTCTTGTTGGATTCGTTTGCTGAGTTCCTCTCCTTCACACAAGCTATCCATAAATAACAAAAAAATCAAATAATTTCAAAGTTGATGCAATAAAACCTCTCATTCAGGTTCATATCGAAGAAACTTGACTTCAGAAATTTTTGTACTAATCCAAAACCTTTTTTTGCATGTTCGAGAATTTCTCTTTAAAAAAATGCAGTAGATATCTCAAAAAGTTGACCACTACGAATCGTATTCTTCAAAAAATAACGCAAATATTATGATTAAGTTTTGTTTAAAATTTTTTAGAAATCTAACAAAACTCTGAAATCTAATTCAAAACGTTTTTACTCCAACTTTTTTAAAATGAAGTTTCTAACGTTTTTGGCAAATAACTCGAGGTGGAGGATTTGAACCTCAAAAGACACAGTAATAATCTGAATTTACTTACGAACCAAAGAAGAACAATGCTTGAAAGAGAAATAATTCTACAGCAACTTACCTGTAAACAGAAAAACAAACATTTCAGATTAGAATACGGTTAATAAGCAATAAGAATGTACTACTAGTCTTAGGAGTAGATCATTTGAACACCAAAAACTTGAAAAATAATATAGTAGCTACAAGAAAATTCCTAAAAATCACTTCCAAAATTCTTTCTTTTTTTTTGAAGCTTACAGAAGTGATGTTCATAAGTTTTCTTTTTTTCCTTCTTCTTTTACACAGCTATTATTGATTTTACTCTCCAGTAAGCTCAATTTTTTCTCAACCTCTCCCCCCCCAGGCTATAATTCCTTTTTGTTGACAGGATTGAGTGGATAAGAAAAGTACATACTGTTGATAAAAAATTAAGCCATTTAAATCAATTGCATGATCTTGATCAGTGTCTATTAAATCACGAAAATAAGAATTCGTTCTTTTTTCTAACCTTTTCAAATTTTTCTCACAATCCTTAGCTTACCTTCCCCTCCCCCTAAAAAATTGAAATATTAAAATAGTGACAAATATCGATTTTCCATGTACGTATTTAGGAGACTCTTTTTCACTCTCCAAGTTTACTTATTTCCAGGCTTTTTGAATGAATTCAAGAACACTCGAGGAAAGACAAATCTATCAGGAAACTCTCAGATCGGATAGAAAAATTGAGAAATTACTTCTTTCAACTCGCATAAAAAATGAATTTTGTTAAAGAACCCAAATGAAAAATTGTCGATCTTTTTTCAAAAATTTATATCTACTTTTTTCGAACATTTTTCGTACTTTAAGAATCGATCAAGAAAATTCCTATTTTTTTGGATTTTCGTACTTTTCGTACACAGGAGACATTTTGGATTTTCTAGTAAGCTCAAGTTTTTCTCATATCAATTGCACGATCTCAATGAAATTAATTTTAAATTTCACTAAAATTCAAATTCAACTTTTAGAATTCTTATGCTAAAAACATAACACAATATTTCATCAGGTTTTTTTTCCATGCCATATAATTATCACAGCTCGAAACGTCTTCCATTTTAAAATGATTAAAACGATATTGACATATTTGAAATCACAAAAGAACAAAATAAACTTCACATGGCGACCAGTTCCTCAGACCCTCTCAATTTACCGCTCAATCTAGCCCAATACACAATATGGCGTTAAAATCATCTCTATGTATATTTCGAATTAATTAAAATCTATTATTATCGCTCACATACGAGCAGCATTAAACTTCACCAACTTCTTATATAATTATACGTTTAAAACGCTCGTACGCGCTTGGACCATCTATCCGATGAAAAGGAGAGTACGAAGGCTGGGGAGACGCCGAGGCAGGGGTAAAAGTTAATCAAGACGTTTCATTATTCATTTTAGCTCGAGATTCCACCGTTTGCTTCTCCCCATCTAGATGAAGTTCAAAATTAAGCCAGTATTTTACATTCGTTTGGGCGACGAACCGGGAGCTTGCACATGTAAGTTATACGCTTTTTGAAAATTACAAACGAGTTTAAAACTATATAATACGGCACAGGCGAACGTCTGCAGTAACGATGATTTGTGGTTTGCGGTTGGTTTGAACTCTCTCGGCAAAGGTGTGTGCTGGTTTTACGTACAAACAGCATCGCCGCTTATTCCACACTCCGCGTAATTTTTTTCCAGCCTGGGCCATTTCGCGAATTACGCCGGACTGGTCACCCATATTGCACAAGCGAAATATTTTTACTCGCCAGTTCATTAACTAACACTGGCACAGCCTAAGGGGGCTAAAAAGGCGCCATATGACACTGTATTAATCTCGGCCCTGGCTGAGAAACGCGCCGACGAGGAGAAAAAACCCACCATCACCGCAATATTCGGTATGGTATATAACGAATTGTGCAAACGCCTCCAAATGGATTTTATAAGACGGACAAAAGCGTCGCAAAATAAATAACGTACCAGGCGGAAATACTGCGACAACGACGTTTATCGTCCCGATGCCAGCCTTATCTCTCTACTATACATTTAAACGACCCGAAATGACTAATGATTCGGTTTATTAAGAAAAACCAAATCCATTTATGCCTCATAAACGTCTCATATCACATACGTATATCGACTCGTCGCGTCGTCGTCGTCATCGTTGTCGTCGTCGTAAACACAGTCGATGCGTTTTTGATTGGATTACCTCGCAAGTTAATCGAATTAAGACAGAGTATTTAAGCAAGGTGAGGTACGGAGAGGTCTGTAATAAATCAATTTTTTTCGCAAATCCTTTTGTATCGTTCAAAGGTCGATTCATACGTGTAATTGATTTAACCGCGGTCGCATCGTAACTCGTTATCATTAAAATAGCAATACAATTAACACGTATTAATTGATCGATCACTAGGGCGAGTCGTTTTTTTTTGGAAAATTGGAGTGAGAATAGAAAAAAAGTTGTGAAATGACCTCAAAAGAACATGGTAGAAATTTTAGATCTCCTTGAACCTCTGGGACTGTTCACAAGCATCGGAAATAAGAAATAAGAATTAAGAAATAAGAAATAAGCCAAATATTTCTCACAAAGTCGCTATTTCTATTGGTTAAAAAATTCTTATTTCTTATTTCTTAATTCTTATTTCTTATTTCTTAATTCTTATTTCTTATTTCTTAATTCTTATTTCTTATTTCTTAATTCTTATTTCTTATTTCTTAATTCTTATTTCTTATTTCCAAAGCTTGTGAATGCTGCCTCTATCATCCGAATGGGGTTCAAAATTTTCAAATTTTCAAAAAAACAAAAAAGCGATGTTTTTGTTGATAGACGGTATTATTATTACAAAAAAATTTCATAATTTCTTCTGACTTTTTGGAAGTGTGTACATAATTTTTTTCATGTGACCAAAATTGTCATTTTACGAGATATTTTGAAAATGAACAAAAAATTTCACGGAGATTTGAAAAGCTCTGAAAAACGAAAAACGGATCAGGCGAACTCTAACATGTTTTTAGAGCAATGATATAACACCAAACACCCATTACATCATCTCTGATTTTTTTTTTGTTCATTTTCGAAATATCTCTTACCTGACGTTTTTGGCTACATAAAAATCATCATGAACGACCAACAAACAATTTTGAAAAACGAGGAAAACTAAGGGAATTTTTTTACTCTTCAATAGCAGTGTGTCCAATTAAATAATCCCCAAAAAAGTGACCTTAGTGACCTAATTTCACCGAAAATGATGAAAAATCAGTTTTTTTGCAAGTACATATTTTTTCATGTTTTTTTTTAAGGCAGGGCATTTGAACAATTTTCTAATAATTGAAGTTTTTTTTAGAAAAAGGATGGCCCTCTAAAATCTAAGTTCATTTTTTCCTTCATTTACATACACAATTTTCCAAAAATTGATAAATCTCCGAAAACTTGTACAATTTTCTAAAACAGAGTCTTCTCAACTACCTACCATAGAAAAATTTTCTAAAAATTCTACCATTTCACAAAAATTTCAGGTTTCGAAAAAAATTTACAATTTTCTAAAACTACGGACAGTTTTTAAAAAATTGGAAAATTTTCTAAAAATAGAACGATTTTTAGAATATTGCACGATATTTTCCATAACTTGGCCTAGTGTTTCCTTAACTTGCACAATTTTCAAAAAATTGGACGATTTTTCTGAACTTGAACGGAGGTTTTCACGAACCTAAACGATTTTTCAAATATTGTGGGATTTCCTAGAACTAGTACGTGTTTCACTAATTTGGTCAATTTTTCAAGGAATTAACGGACAAATTCTCAAAACCTGAATAACTTTCCAAAAATCTGACAATTTTTTCAAAATTGAAAAAAAATAGATAAAATTTGACAACTTTTCCAAAATATGAACCAGGGTGTCTCATGGGTGTTTACAGATTTTCAAAATGCGAAATTCGCGACTTTTTTTTCGTAATTTCCAAAAAATGTAAAGCCTTCTTTATGTTTATTTTCCAAAAAAAAAGTGCCACCTTTTTTTAAGCACAAAACATTTGCAAACGTTATTCAACTTTATTCACACATTTTTTTCAAACAAACACAACGAACCATTGGTAAAAGTAATTTGGGAAAAATTCGCGATTTTTGATAAATTTTGGGTCAGTTTCGCGATTTTTTCGTACCTTTAGCGATCTGTAGACACCCCGTGAACAATATTTTTCAATACTCGGATAAATTTTTATCCAAAATTTGTAAGTACATTTTTCCAAAAATTTGAAAGTATTCAAATTATTCTTCAATAAACTAAACGAGATATTTCAAAAAAATGAATTTCCGAGTAATGTCGTTGAAAGAAACACGACCAAAAATGTTAAAAAATGTTTCAATTTTCCACAAGTCTAACAGAATGGCATTAATTATATGTGAGCTTAAAGTTTTTGAAGCCGGCTTATTCTGAATGGCCCCCTAGCCCCTTCATTTTTGATGTTGGGCAAAAAGTCTGTAGAACACAATTTGTTCATTTTTCAACATACTATCCATTCCCTTGATTAGTTAATTTTTTTATAACTTTTTTTGAACAAAATTTTTTATAGCCCCTTCAATTTTCAAGTTATGCAAAAAGTCATAAAATGAAAATTTATTCAATTTTCAACGTACTACCCATTCCCATAGTTGAAAAAAAAATTTACGTGATTTTTTAAAAAACATCATTTTCCCCTTCAATTTTCAAGATATGCAACTTGTTCATCTAACGTTTTTTTTAGAGATATCCGGTTATATCGAAAAATCAAGTATGGAAGACTACTTACCGGACACCCTGTATAGAAACCTCTCTTAGGTGTCAAAAATTGGTTTTTGAGTTGAGGTTCCCCCTTTATTCTACTCCTTCATAAAAGCCCAAAATCAGTGTCACCTGAAAAACCAATTTTCGACACCTAAGGGTGGTTTCTGTATCCAGGCTCACATATTAATTAATTCGTCAGAATTGAAAAAAATGCATATTTTGTCACAAATAAAACATGAAATATATGTATTGAACTTCGCACACAAAAGCTCCCAAAAATTCAACAATTTTTCTTGATTTCTCCGTTTTCAAAAAAAATTAGTACATAATTTTCAACAAAAAGATATCAACAAAGGAATTAAATTTCGAAAAATTTCAAGTCGATTTGTTGAATCGCCTCCACCTATATTCCAAAATAAAAAATAAAACGCAAAACCACGACCGCTCTATCGTTCACACATCAAATTCGCCAAATAGGAACTGGAAACTCCCGAGCAAAAAAAGTTGGCCGCAGAGGAAAAAAATGCGAAAATTAAAACGACCGGGGTATTTTAATAGACTCGGAGTTATTCTGACGAGATAGAAAAGGGCGGGAAACCCCTCATCCTTCCTCGCCGCAAAGCAACTCGTTTAAAATAGCCCAACGCATTTATCCTTTTGTGTTTGCAAAAAAATTGACGATAATTTTTCAACGCGAATTTACTACTCGGTATAAAGTTTTCATTCCATTGAAAATTTCTTTTCCGGCGTCGTATTTCCTTCGGTGTTTTTTCTCTCTACAATTCAGTCAAAACTACCAACTCGGTTTCATTCTACATAAACACTGTTAAAAAAAAATACGCTGCGTGGTTCACCGTGAAGCTCGTTTATATTATGTAATTGATGTTAAATTTATCGATAAGTACCGAAAAGTTTCCAGTTGTATCGTAATTTCAACGCTTAAAGGGGCATATATCACTATTGTTCGCAAGATACACATATAACGTACAGCATCGATAAGAAGAGCGAAGTTTTTCTCCCGCGAAGTGTATATGTAAAGTAGAAGATATATGTAAATGAACTTATATAAAGTTCCCCCTGGCTCCTTGACCCCGAAACATATAAAGCTCAAAGGCGTCTACATGTTCGAGCAAGAGCGAGTCCATCCTTTGAAAAACTTTGCCTTCCTCAGACGTCTCAAGTTGAAAGAAAAACTTTATTAAGCGAAATTAACGCGATAGGGTTTTTTTTTCGCTCCTAAATGATCCGTGCTTTTTCGTTTTTCGAGATGGTATTTAATCTCGAGCTGCTCTGCTATTGCTGTGTAGCGAAGTACAGCGACGAGAAAGGATCGGGGTGGCTTTTATTTCGTCGTCAACTATACCGAGCTGGAGTCTCTTTAATAATTTTAATACTGTACCGAAGAGTATACGAAGTTTTAATTAATAGCGTACGTTTGCACAGCTCTCTGTGATACGTAATGCTTTATACTTCGGTACGTATTGAACCCCCCCCCCGTCCTCCTACGCGATCGTATTTTACAAGTCGAACCGCGAAAGTATATTTGATGGTAAATATCAAAGTAAGTAACTATGTAATATCTTTGATTTTTCATTTCCAGTAATTTACTTTCGGTAATTATCTACCCACTGAACTATTAAATTATGGGGGAAAAATGTAGTTAAATTCGACGAATTTCTAAACCCAATTCAACGTCATTTTTGATAAAATTACTTTACATACAATATTTTTGTTTTTTCACCTCTATTTTGAGAACGTTTTCACAAACTTTTACGTAAACAATTAGAGCAAAAAAAGAATTTGAAAAAATAAAATTTTCAAAAAATGTCCGCAAAGCTCTGTTTAGGCTCAAATTAAATTTTGACAAGATTATTCTGAACAGCATTAGAAAAAAATCCCTTTAAGAAGCTGTGAAAGAAAGGAGAAGAACTAAAGTCAATAACGTTGAAAATTTTCGAAACCATTAAAATAAAAATGATTCGAGTAAAATTATTCAATACCTATTTATGTGTACGTAAATTATCAATATTTTTTTTTTGGGGGGGGGAGGGAGGATTTTTAATTTTTGAAAATGACGAATGTATTACACAATAAGCCTCAATTAAGCCAATCCTCAAAAAATTTATAAATCAGTGAAAATGATCGAAAATCTCTGGAAAAAAGTCAGAATTGCAGCGCAGTAACAAATCAGTGAAAAATTTCATTGAAAGCAAACAGTGTAAAAATTGCTGGAAAATCAGTGAAATCAGGAACGGTTCGAGGGGAATGGAGGTGTTACACCCCCATGTTGTGTTTTAAATTCGGCTAATATTTCGTGAAAATGATGTCCAGTCGGTATATTTGGTGTCCAGCCAGCAAATTAAACATTCTGATTTTTTTTTTGCTTGTACATTTTTAGTCGGTAATTTTCTCTTTTCACCCCCTCCCCCCCCCCAGGTTGTGCTGAAACCATCCCTGAGTGAAATTCTTTGAAAAATCAGCGAAAATCCGCTGAAAATCAAAGAATTTTGCTGATTTTTCCTGTGCGGCAATACTGACTATTTATCAGTGACTTTTCACTGATTCAATGATTCAAAATGGGGGAGTAGTGATCCTGCAATCGGTTCTAATTTTTTTACAAGATATTCTTTCAGTTTTTTTGAATACTTCGAAAAGGAACCGATCCGGAAATTTTTTACGATGATTATTTTGAAAGGGGATGAAACTGTCTTTCAAAATGCAATTATTTTATACATGAATTATCGCATTTTTAATCACAATAGGTATTGCTCCATCAGAAAACATTTACAAAATCAAAAAATCATCATTTTCATTCAAAAGATTCTTCCATCTTTTTTCAAAAAAAGAGCCTATTGGGAAAGATTTTCATAAATTGAAGTTTGCAATTGTTTCCCTCGTTTTACAAAAAAATACTTCAAATGAGAAATTTCACGTACCTATCTAAGTCTCCTGCGATTTTTTCAAATGCAACATTAAATCAGACTTAAGGAGAAGATTTTTTCGGGAAGAGAAAATTCCATAAAATGTTGAAAGCCATGGAAATCATCCAGTGCAAGCTGAATGAGGGTAAAAGGTTTGCAAAAAAGAAAGTCAAAATCAAAATCAAAAACGGAAATTTCATCTCATTTTTCAACATTTCAGTTGTTTAAGAGAGTAATTCGCAACTTCTTATAATTTCTACACAACTATCGCAATCTAACAAAAACTCTGTTACATCGGGAGGTGCTAATAGGAGAACCCATCTGAAGTGGCTCTGATTTCAAAAAAATTAAATTTTTGGAATCGGCACAGTCACCCTTTCCCCCTTTCTTTGTGAGAAAAATTTTAGCTATTCAAGTTCATATTTCGATTTTTAGTGAATTTTCTGGAAAAAAATTCGATAATCACCATTTTTCTGTAAAGATTTTTTCCATAATTCATTTTTGAAAATATTCCAACCCCTATAACGACCTCTCGCATCCAGATTTTATCATTTCTACGCACGTATTTTATAACCTGCAGCCAGATATTAATTTTCTCCAGCATTTTTTAATTTCCCCAGGAGGGCTAAAAATTGTCTCGAAAAACAAAAAATCGATTCTTTCCTCCTTCTAAGTAGTTGAGCGAAAAAATAATCAATTATCGCAATTTCCAGGCATAATTCTCAAACAGATAAATATTTTCTTCGCCAGCTTTTAATTTGATCACAGGAAAATTGAATCGTGGTCAAAAAACTCTTTTAAAATGTTTGTTTGAAAAATTCTAAAAAATGTAATTTTGGTTAAACTGATCAGAAGAAGGTGGGAAATCAATTTACAGTGGCCCAAAATATATTTTTCAGGCTCTCTGGAGAAAATAAATTATTTTCGAGGCTTCAGAATGACTGGAAATGGTGAAATTCGATACCAGAAGATCGACATCAGCCAGTTCAATTTTTATTCCAAAAAATTACCTTTTTCTGAAAAATCCTGTTCTTACAAATAAAAACTTTGGCAACTAAAATCTTGGTCAAGGCGGTTCTGAAATATGCTCTATCTAAAAATCTCGTTCACGTTCAAATTAGTGGTGGATATCTCGAACGATTTCTTTACAAGTAAATTTTCAAGTTAACAAAATTACCATCATCATCTGTAATAGACTCACTTCCACATCCATTTTCCAGATCATGGAAAAACCTCATATGGAAATTCAAACACGGAAACACCTTCGTAAACTTGTTCAAAAACTACCCTCAGAAAATCTATTCCATCACAACTTCTTCTCCTCTAGAAAAACGACATTCCTCATTAAATACATTTTCAACTCCTTCAACCTCAAACTGCCTATCGCGAAAAGGTTCCCACCTCGTATACAATTACCCGTTTCACAAGCACCATCAAATTTGAAAATCGAACCACAAGACGTTTGAAGAGGCCAAAACGACGTCTCATGTCACCGACACTAGTGCACCGTAAACAACAATTACGCCGACGAAAAAACACTCCCTACCTGGCCCGGTAACGACGACGTAGTCGAGAAATTGAAAAGCCCTGGAAACGCGTTAATGACCTTAAAATTAGAATGAAAAAAAGCCAAGCACCGGGTGTGACATCTGGCGTCAGATTTTAACGAGCTGTTAGGTAACTATGTACCATAATACTACATCAGCCAGTGTTCGTATACTCGAAGAATATTCTTCCTTATTTGGAAGCACATATTCGCATACCTACGACAAACTAAGGCAGAGGAGTATTATATCTAACCATAGGTACCTTTATTAAAAATAAATAAGCTTCTTCCTTACAGGAACATAAAACAAATTCTTCTTATGGGAAAACGGAAGGAAAAAAAGAAAGAAAAACTTATGTCTGAACAGATACATTAAAAATGGGTTCTTGACGTCGAATAACAAAAGACATCTAATCTAAGACCAGCGAGACAAAATTTACTGCCGAGATTTTTCAAAACCTACGCTAACTCTTTATATTTTTACGTGAAAAAAAAGTAAAAATATCTAGCAGATTTTGCACGTTACAGTTCATACCACCGAACGGTTCACGTATCAAAATCAAAAGTAAACATAGAGTCTATTTCTCGTATACTGGTATTTTTCTATTCTCTTTCAATTTTGAAATACCCAGACCCGAGAGCACAAAATTCGGGTTAAGGACGCAACGATGCAAAATAGTCGTCTGACCTACGTAACGCAAGTCGAAGGAGTTTTTATTCATTAGCTCAATAAGAAAAACATTCCAAGTCCTTTTTGTCCCTTTTGTCTCAACTATTTGAAAACAATCAACATTATAAGTCATTCCAGTCTAAAGCAGGGTTGTAATTTTACACACTTTATGTAAAAATATAGAATAATATGTAAAAACGTAGAATGATTTGAAGAGTTTTTCTGGAAAAAACATTTTAAAAATCCAAAATAATAACAAAATGTTTTTTATTTTCTATTCTCACTGTGTTTTTTACAGGGCTGGTGGAAGAACGCCCATTTATTCTGTTCCATTTAGGGACAAATCATTAAATGAATAGTTCTGGTGTTTTATTCAAGCGAAAATGAATTTTTTAATTCTATTCTGGATTCGTTTCAAGTTGATTGGTTTTGTTTTAGATTTCAGGTATCAGGTATCAGGTAATGATGGATCGATGTATCGAGGTATCGAGGTTTCAGGTTTCAGGTTCCAGTTCCAGTTCCTTCAGTTCAGTTCAGTTGTTCAAAAATGTAGGGGCAAAAAATCAGCCTCAAGCCTTAAACTTGAAGCCATTAAGCCGATGATTTTTCAAAAATACGCGCTAAACTTCAAGCTTAAAGTTTCAAGTTGAAGTTTCGACCTAAAATCGCCCTAGCAGTTTTAGATTTCCCATCAACTCCAACACTGGGGAAAAAATGTAAAAAATCACTAGCTCATAATTAATTTTGACGCAAATGGGTTTCTGATATTCCAAGTTGAAATTTTTCCAAATCTAAATGTTTTCAAATTCTTCTTATTTTTTTTTCAATGCTGAGGTATCCAATTAAAAAAATTTCCAGCAGTGAATTTTTTTCCAATTCAAAATTTTTTCATTTTTCCAACTTTGATTTTTTCAAATTCATATTTTTATTGCCATTTAGAATTTCTTCTAATTACTTACTGCGTAGAAAGAAATATTGAAAAACACAAAGTTAAAAAAAGTTTCAAGAAATTTTCGATTAGGAAAATTTTATAGTTCAAAAAATTGAAGAAAACTTTTTAATGATTGGAAACAATTAAAAAAATTTGTAAAAATTTGAAGTTAGGAAAAATTTTAACAAAAATCAAAGTCAAAAAAATTTTAATATAAAAATTTTTCCAAGTTTTTCAATAATTTAAATTTTCTTAAAATTAATCCAACTTTGATTTTTGATAATTTTTTTCAACTTTGTTTTTCAAAACTTCTAACTCAATAATTGAAAAAAAGTTTTAAAAATATAAAATTGAAAAAATCAAGGTTAGAAATTAAATTAAATAAAATTTTACGAGTGGAAAAATTTGAAAATTGCATACAGCTTTGAAAAAAATTAAAATTAAAGAATTAGAAAAACTGTACCTTATAATTTAAACAATTTGAACTTAGAATAAATTTGAACTTGAATCGTGGAAATCCCATTGACGTTAAAATTAATTAGAAGCTAGTAAAAAATCAATAAATGGTTTCGAATCTGGTACAGGTATTCTCATTACTCACTTTCACATTGATAGAAAATATACGTAACGATTTAGGCCATAAGCCAATGATCTTTGAATTTTCGGCCATTGAGCTCATGTTTAAATCAGGGACTAGGAGTCAGCCAAAAAGTTGACTCCCGACTCCGGCTTGACTCCCGGAGTCAAGGGAGAAAGTTGGCTCCTGACTCACCCTTGACTCTGGAGTCAATCTATGACCTTGACTCTTGACTCCGCTTGACTCCCGACTCCGACTTGACTCCGGAGTCAAGCCGGAGTCGGAGTCTATTTGGAGTCAGTTTGACACCGATTTTGGACCAGGGAATAGAAATTAGCCGAAAAGTTGACTTCTGACTCCACTTAACTCCAGAGTCAAGGGGAAAAGTTGACTCCTGACTCCATATTGACTCCGGAGTCAAACTCACACTCTGACTCCTGGCTCCATCTTGACTCCGGAATCAAACTCACACCTGACTCCTGACTTCACCTTGACTCCGGAGTCAATTTCAGACCTTGACTCCTGACTCCTGCTTGACTCTGGAGTCATTTTCAGATCTTGACACCTGACTCCGCTTGACTCCGGAGTCAATCTGTGACTTTGACTCTTGACTCCGCTTGACTCCGGAGTCTATCTATGACCTTGACTCCTTGACTCCGGCCCGGAGTCGAAGTTAATTTGGAGTCAGTTTCAAGTTTCATCTTCATTGAGTGGCTTCCCGGTTGACAAGGTGC
The DNA here is from genome assembly GCA_033439095.1 of Pseudococcus viburni. Taxonomy (NCBI): domain Eukaryota; kingdom Metazoa; phylum Arthropoda; class Insecta; order Hemiptera; family Pseudococcidae; genus Pseudococcus; species Pseudococcus viburni. The sequence goes on from JAVBJF010000319.1 coordinate 134,382, forward strand.
ACTTTACTCTCTCATTCTGAATCAGTGAAAAGTCACTGATGAATAGTCAGAATTGCAGCACAGGAAAAATCAGCAAAATTCACTGATGTTCAGCGAATTTTTGCTGATTTTTCAAAGATTTTCACCGATTTTCAGCAAATTTCATAAATTCTACTGTTTTTTCAGTGAATTTTCACTGATTTTCCAGTGATTTTTCTCACTGATTTGTTTTCATTGAAAAATGTTTCACTGATTTTTTCCTGTGCTGCAATTCTGACAGTTTCTCAGTGATTTTCAATAATTTTCACTGATTTATAATTGAGAGAGTAGAGGTACCTTATTCAAGCATTCCAATTTCAAATTTTTTTTAAATAAAAAATGTTCTTTTTTTAAAAATTGTATTTTACAAAAAATGGTCATTCTGCTTTACATATTCTACATTTTACATTCTAGTTTTTCCAATATAATTAAACCCGCTAAAGTTTCTTTTGAAGTGCACCGTTGATACCCAACATGTTGCTTTGATATAAAAATGATTCTTTTTTTTTTACCCTACAAGCGTCGTGAAAAAACACCCTTTAATCGAATAAGCTTTCAAATACGGTATAAATTTTCGCCTCGAACGCATGATAAAAAATACCACCTACATTTCGGCGAAAAACGTGTTAAATTCGATTACTTGTCAATTTTAAATTCAGTCGATGCAGAAAGGGCGGTGTTTTTCGATCGAAAATTGCCTACTGCCTTTTTATGTCATCCGGCTGAGCTAAATGCCTATATCGAATTTGATAGTACGAAATTCTCTCATACATATCCGGAGGAAAAAACCCGTGCTGTCATCTTTGCTGGCGCTTTGGAGAATGTTTTGGCTTCCATATGCGGCGTATTCTTCGACACGGACGAGTTATTTCATTACTTTGCAGCGAAGAAGGCAAAGAAGAACCGTTTATATTGCGCGATATCGTCGCTCACGCGAGCGTCGTATTTGTCGCTTCGATGCCCTATTGTATCCTGCATCGTAGTCGTCGTCGGCGGATTCTACAATGTATGATCTATTATACCCCAAAACCCGGACCCCGGAGTATGTTTGACGCCGGGTCGAGCAGAGCTGGGGAGAGAGCAAGCTCGTCAATGCGAGCACGAATATCATCACATAGTACATAGGTTATAATGTGTTTCTCTGCATACAACATATAAATGTTCGACGTAATTAATCATATATACGCGTAAAGCGACATACGCGCGTATATTTTGCACCATATACAAGCGAAGCTAACTGCTTTTTATGACGTTTATTATTTCACGATAACGAGGTATAACTTTAATGGGTGTACACAAATACGTACATTTATATAGTACGTCTACGTAGGTAGGTATTGTGTATACAAAGTGCAATCAACATTATCATTTAATGTATACCTAACAACCTAAACTAGGTAGATTCATGTTTGGTACACCTAGGTTTACGCATCAAACATCCTGTACCTAAATCAGGCGTGAAATATTTCGTGTTATGGCAACATGACACCATCATTACTTTTAGGCGAATTTCTCAGCTAAAGTATAGCTTTTGCAGTGTACGATGAGGAAAAAAGTGAAATAGATAGGACAGTATAGGGCAAAATCGTCTGAAAAATGATTCGAATCTTGAATTAGGAATCATTTCCAATTAAGACGATTCAAATCACGAATACATTCAACGATTCGCAATTCGAATCATTTATGAATCGTGGTTCACTAAAATTTTGCTAACTTTTAGAGCCTTGTTAAGACAAAATTCGAAAAAAAAAAATCCCTAAAGAGATACTACAAGGGGTTTATAAGTTTATTGGATCTGGAAAATGAAAATTTTCAATATTTTAGGGATTTTTCTTATCTACCCATTTCGTACTATTTTTCATGTTTTTAATTTGCCCAAAAAAAGAAACGTTTCTTTCGATTAAAAAATTCAAGGAATAGTCAGGTCTCAATTGTTGAAACCACCAAAAGTGTTCAAAATTAAATTTCCTTTCCAATGAACTGTTTCACGACCATTTTCCTCAAGTTTTCCTGACAGAGTGGACTTCTCCCTCTCCCCCTTATCTCGTAAGTTGAACCCTTGAAAGAAAACTTGAACGATTTTTGTTCTTCAATATCTAGTGTACAATTTCACTCGGTATCGGAATTCATTTCGGAGCCAATTTTTTTTGTGGGTCCAACTTTTGAGATAAGGGGGAGGGGAGACGTCCTCTCTGTCAGGAAAGGTTGAGGAAAATGGTCGTGAAACAGTTCATTGGAAAGGAAATTTAATTTTGAACACTTTTGGTGGTTTCAAATTTTCCCGCATCTTCGAAACTTTTCGTTGAAAATAAAGAAACGTGATTTTGAAGTTTTCCAAAAAACTTTTCATTTCCAAAGAGCGACAAGAGTTGCTCCAAAATGGATTTTGGTAAGGAATAAAAATGTACATTAAGTGTTGAGGAACAACTTTCGTTTGAACATTTTTTCATTACGACCCATAGATTAGGCGGTACGACATTTGAAATATCGGGGGGGGTGAACCCTGGGAAAAGAGGGAAAGGAAAAATAGGCATACAAGCGAAATTTATTTGTTTTAGTCTACTCTCTTATTTATAAATAAGTGAAAATTATCGAAAATCACTCAGAAACAGACAGAATTGCAGCACTGGAGAAAATCAGTGAAGAATTTTTCAATGAAAACAAACAGTGAGAAAAATCACTGGAAAATCAGTGAAAATCTTTGAAAAATTAGCGAAAATTCGCTGAAAATAGGTGAATTTTGCTGATTATTTCCTGTGCTGCAATTCTAACTGTTTATCAGTGACTTTTCATTGATTCAGAATGAGAGAGTATTCATAAGATCAATTTTAACAGGAATTCCGCACGGAAGCCTTTTTTTGTACAATTGAGACCTGATTAAAAGATCAAAATGTTGAAAAATTTAAAGTTTGTTAATCGCAGTAAAATTATTAAAATTGTTGCTAATTTTCTGGGTTTCTTTCTACTGAAGTGAATTTTTTGCCAATTTCTGTTTTTTTTTTTGTCTTTCCCTCTACATGATAGACACCTAGTTACTCGCTAAAAACTGAAAATGTACTATGCAGTTGGAATTTTTTAAATATTTTTAATTCGAAATGCAAAATTTCCAAAAAATAAAAAAAAAGGTTCGATAATGAAAGATTCTATGTGTAAACTCAAACATGAATCCTCTGAATTTTCGAATCACTAAAAATTTGATTCGAATCATTCTTGGGCTCAAATATTTCAAAAATTGATTCGAATTATGATTCGAATCCATAACTAGGTACATTGGAATGAATTAAAAAAGTTGGAAAATATCCGAGCTTGCCAATACCTTTCAATGTGGTAACATTCGAGTAGAAATTTACCCTGATAAGTGATAACATCTCAACTCTTTTCCATTTCTGCAAATGAAACTACGAATCCTCTAAGTAGAAACGAATTATTTTAGATTCCGGGTCTCAAATTTTTCAATCCAAGATTTTACAGATTTCTACCGCTTGAAATATTGCAAATCTGTTATGCTTTTCAGCCATTTTAAAGGGGTTTGATAATTTCATCTAGATACATAAAACTCCCCCCCCCCCATATCGTCCCACCTTCTTCCATGAAGTTTTGCAAATGACTGGTTCCTTTAGAAACCATTTATCAAAAAACAAATTATATGTAAAAATCTTTTTAAAAATTTCATCAAATCACGATGTTCATGGTAAACATTTTTCTTCGTCATCTAATTCACCAAATATTTTCAAACTTCTGTAGTGTGTACGGGAAATAGAGACCAGTTCTTTGAAAATTTTTCAATTTCTTTCGCGCCTGGCGCCTGCCTCATTTTAGTCAAAAATCACAACAAAATGACGGTCGCTTCAAGAAAAATGAATAGATTCAGTTGTTTAGCGTGAAATTTTGTACCAGAAAACGTGCTACTTATAAATTTAACGAAAATGTACAGCTATTTTTTAAAACACTGTTTTTTATTTCAATCTTTGAAGTGAGACGAAAAATTGACTACCTTACTTCCTTTTTTTTTACGACCACGGACAGGTTACAAATCTTAATTTTTTGACTACGACCCATCACTGGAAATTTTTTTCTCCAATTTTTTTGACAAAGAGTAATCACATTTTTGTACCATTTCAGGATTTACAACTAAATCAAAAATTGTAAAAAAAAATTCCACCAATTGTTCTCCTATTCTTTTTATAACAAAATTAAAATCAAAATTTTTGACAAATTAGATGATGAAAATTCATTTTTAAAAGAAAAAGTCACGATTATTTGATTTTGGCGTGGAGGAGCGAGGAGAGGAGATTTTCAGCTCAATTTTTTGTTCTTCCATATACCAGAGCAATATTTTTAAAAGTCGTGTCACTGCTAAGAGTGGACTGGATTTATTTAGCTTGATCAGAAAGTAGGAGATGCAATCTTCCTAAATCATTTAAAATATTTTAGACAGTCAAAATTTTAAAACTTTTGTAGCTTTCGTACAAAATACCGAGTTCGCCATCGAATCACTCACGAAAAATTGTACAAATCTTGCTTTTTCAAAAAAAAAAAAAAAACACCCCCAACAACTCGACTTCCAAATCATCACCCACAACTTGAAAAATTTACAAATTAATTCCCAAACAAGCGCAACACAGAAACCGCAACTTTTCAGGAAAAATCCGCGATGCCAACCAGGGCAGGAGGAAGTATTAAACGTGGCGAGCGAAACGAGCAACTTAATCTGAGTGCTTTATTTTCTTGAGGATATGAAATCGCAGACAATTTTTACGCGTTGGCTTTTCCGCGTACCATGAGCATACTTTTTTCCCCGTGTTCTAATTGCGTTACCCATTAGCGACGAGCGAGCGAACGTTTCAGACAGAGAAGTACTTTTCCGACGACGACCATCTTAAAGTTGTAGCACATTGTGTGTAGGCGATGGATGCACGACATCGTTGCGAAAAAAAAAGAAGTAAATGAAAAAAAAAGGGTAAGCATTTTCAAAGAGGCAGCTTGTTCTTTTTTTATAAATCCTAGCTTCGAGGTATACCGAAGAACATGGAGCGACGCGAGACGCCGAATCAAAAGCGTCACTGTGCTCGCTCTGTACACTCAGGACTCGAGTGATGTCAAATTCAAATTAAGTACAATATTCCCGCCGCGTTCTTCTGTTATTTGATTACAGCTGTGCTATTTATCCGACCGAAAACAGAAAAAGAATTTTAAAAGAAACGAGAGCTGATTTTATCCATCTTTCTCTCTCTCTTATTTCAACTGAGGTGGGTTTTCTTGCGTTCGCGTGTTTTTTTTGCTTCTTTCGCATTTACAAGGCGGCGGCAGAGGCGTGCTCATTGCTCAAAATTAAAAACAGTCGGTAGACGTTTCTGTTTCTTTCGGTTCGTGAGAGAAAAAAAATTGTAACCGAGATGTTGAACTAAATGGAATGAAATTCGATATTTCATTTCCTCCACTTTGTTGTAACAATTCTTCGGTGATTGATATAACGTCTCAAGGTGATTTTCACCAGAATGTTGCTTGTGATTACTTTGAATCGAGAAATGAATACGTTCGAACAAAATTACCGATGGATGGGGTATACGAGATAAAGTAAATATATAGTCCTACTTACTTTTCTCTTTCAAAAAAAAAATAATAATAAAAAGAATCAAAAGTAATTACCTATCCCAAATTGTAATTACCTACCAATAGTTTACAGTATGAACTGTAGATATTTGGAATACAAGGTAATTACAGGCATCGGACCGAAATTTCGAAAAAAAATAGTAACTTTAGTAACTTTTTTTCTGAAAAAAGTAACCAATTTTTCGTGAAAAAGTAGACAATTTTTCAATTTTTCGCCTTTAAAAAATTATTAATACCCCCTCCTCCCCATTTTTTTTCAAACTTGTTTTTTTCTCTGTAATTTTATTACCGAAGAGAGAGAGAAAAAAAAATCATCTAAGAATGAGTTTTATCAGTGGGCGTAGCCAGGAATTTCTCATGGGGTGAGTCAGAACTTTCATGGAACTTTCATAAATTTTTGGAAAGTTCTAAGTTTACTTCCATGCCAATTATTTTGGCCTCAAAACTCCAAAATAATAAGAAATCTAAGCAGTAGGCGTCAAAATCTGTCTTTGGAGAGTACAAAATTGCCATGTATAATTTATTTAATCGTGATTTTGTTCATGCCCGAGCGAAGCGAGGGCGAAACTTCGAAAAAATTGGATTTTCAATGCCTAAAACAGGCATTGGAAACCATTTTTTTCGTATAATTGCCTCAAATAATTCATTAAACTGTGATTTTGTTCATGCCCGAGCGAAGCTAGGGCGAAGATTTGAAAAATTTAATTTTGTATGTCCAAAAAAGACATTTTGCATGTAAATTTTATGATTTCGTTTTGCCATTTTTTTTTGCGAGTTGAGCGAAAAAAGTAACTTTGGAGCTGAAAAAGTAACTAAAGTAACTTTTTAGCCAAAAAAGTAACCAAAAGTAACCGAGCTTGAAAAAAGTAACCAAGTTACTTTAAAGTAACCGCCGTCCGACGCTTGTAATTACCATGAATTTATGGTAATTACTGTAACATCAGAAATACAGGGTTATCAAAATGAACACGTTGTTATCAAGAATTTGTTAAAATTATGATGATTACTTGGATTTTTCAATAATTACAAGTAATTACCAAGAATTTCAGTAATCACAAGTATTAACCAAAAAATTGTCACAATTACAGTAAGTAATTACCAAAATTTCATAGCTAATAGGGTAATGGCCAAAGATTTGTAATAATTGCAGTAATTACCAACTTTTCAGTAATTACAAGTAATTACCAAATTTTTCATTTTTTTCAGTAAATTATAAATAATTACCAAATTTTTTCAGTAATTACAAGTAATTACCAATTTTTTAGTAATTACAAGTAATTACCAATTTTTCAGTAATTACAAGCAATTACCAATTTTCAAATTACAAGTAATTACCAAATTTTTCAAAGTAATTACCAATTTTTCCAGTAATTACAAGTAATTACCAATTTTTTTCAGTAATTACAAGTAATTAATTACCAATTTTTTTCAGTAATTACAAGTAATTACCAATTTTTTTAGTAATTATAAAGTTTTTTTCATTAATTACAAGTAATTACCAAATGTAGTAATTACAAGTACCGGGTGCTCGATTAATTCTGACTCTTCCCGATACTTTTAGGGTCAAAAATCGTAAGTTGGCAACACTTCGTTCGATTTGTTTAATTGAAAGAAGTATTGCCAACTTACGATTTTTGACATAAAAAGTATCGGGGGAGCCATAATTAATCGAGGACCGTAATTAGCCATTTTTTTTAGTAAACACCAATTTTTTTCCAGTAATTATAAGTAATTACCAATATTTTCAGTAATTACAAAGAAATTACCAATTTTTTCAGTAATTACAAGTAATTACCAAATTTTTTCAGTAATTATAAGTAATTAATAAATTTTTCAGTAATTACAAGTAATTAACAAATTTTTCAGTAGTTACAAAAGGTTGGTCATACTTACAGTAATTACCAACAATTTTCGGCAATTACAAATAATTACCAACAATTTTCCGTAATTACGGGTAATTACCAAAAATTCTAGTAATTTCGGTAATGATCAATAATCTGAAGTAATCGCGGGTAACTATCAAAAATTTTCAGTAATTGTGAGTAATAATCAATAATTACCAAGAATTTGTAATAATTACGGCAATCATCAAGAATTTACAGTAATTGTGATAATTACTTTATTGACATGGGCTGTACACCTCGTAGTCTAAATCCCCCCTCCCCTCTAACAAGCATCATATTCTATTGATAATAGTTACTGTAAATATGAGTAATTTCAAGTAATTGGCAATAATTTACGTCATTTTTCAAGTAATTGCATGTTTTTCACGGTAAAAATGGTAATTACGGGGGAAATATAGGCATTTTATTCCGAATCGAAGCTAATAGCATTATCAAATCAATCTCCACCGAATATAACTTTAAATACGCCGACAGTATCGCCACATAATACCATTATAGAACTTAATCGAACATTTGGCGTCAAACATTTACAAAAAATTCCCCATAAAACGCCTTCGACGAAAAAATAAAGCTCATACTCATCGATAACTCGCCACAAATAACCAATACGAAAGCTCGCAGCGAGAAAAACACATTCGCATGAAAAAAAAAAGGCAATCGTTTAAAAATACATAACGCGCAATTTAACCCGAAGAAATTGGACGTGTGATAAAATTCAGCAAATAAATCGGTCGAATCGAGCGACTGATTTATGAAAGACTGCGATAAAGAAAGGAGGAAAAAAATGACGAAGGAAACGTTACGCTATCGGCGATAATATTTTCCATATTAAAAGGCTCTAATATGTAAAAACGTTCATGTTTCGCAAATAACACTATGCACTGTGTGAAACGTGATAACATAATTTGACGTATTTGAAAAAGCAATATTGGAGTAACGTGGTACGCAAAGTGAACTCGAGAGGGACGGGAGGGGGCGCTCAAAAAGAAATACAAAACAAATACACCACGAGGCTTTCGGTTTATAAAACACATTTACTTTGTACACAAGCAAGGTAAGTTATAAGGCAAAGTGTAAAGTAGAAGCGTAGCAAAAAAAAACACATCGAGGTCATCGACGCAGCTATGTATGTTTTCTTTTTATTTTACCGTGAAATCGAACGTGTCCGCAAAGGAGGAGAGAGAATTATGAGGTAACACAATCGAATTTCTATACATAATCGAAAAAAAAAGACCGCGTGTCGTAAACGGCTTCGGCATCTTCAATATCCCGTGGCGTATATCCAAGATATCGCCCGAAAAAAGGGAAAAAAACGTAACACAATTCGTCGCCAAAATGAGGAAAAAATCGTTTCGATGCGAATAACTCGACAAAAAGGTATTATAGGAAGAGAATGGAGATGAGGAGCGGGAGCCGAAAATAAGACTACGTAGACCGGAGCGGAGAATATTCGATTGACGCGGGCAATATTCGAAGTCGATACAAATTGAAAGATATCCCATATATTTAAGGTCGAATATTCAGCAAGAATATCGTGTATTTCGTTTCTTATAAATAAATATACGACACCAGATACGATTTCGCGGGTCAGATTCGTGTTCGGCAGGCATTTCCTTTATTTCGTCAAAAATCCGCAGCACGTGGTGGTATACGAACGGAAAAATGGAAATATCTACTCGGGATATTTCCACCCAACCATTGTAGTTTTTCCAAAATAGCGCCATTGTTACGGGTCATTAACGAATACGATTCTAGCCGCAGTCATTTCATACGAGAATTTTCCCAAATACGAGAGAATCCTTCGGCTCGTGTAACATTACGAAGATACTTGCGAAAACGGTCACCACGACGAAGGGCACAAGCTTCAAACGAGCCAATCAGATCGATGATATTAATCGAAAATAGGAAATGAAATTAAAAAGCGAGCCATTCTTCTGGGAATACTCGGTGCTGCGCTGCGAACATCACAGTAAATTAGGGTTTAACGCTAATGACTTCGAGAATTATTGTGCGTGCTGCGACCATCGCCACGCGAATGGGAAAAAATAAGAGGAAAAAAACACCGACCAAAAAACCCGTCATATTTGTCGCTCAGCCAATAGCGAAGCGAGGCAGACACTTTGTATAATCCGGCATCCGACTCATTTGAGGTATTAATTGCTCGTCGCATCGGACCCGCGTATAATTCTCGAGCAACGCCGAAGCTTTTCTCGCCCTGGCTCAAACAACGAGACAGACGCTGCAGCACTCAAATTGCCGAGAATCTTCATCTAGCGGAATAAATTGCTAAAAAATAAACGTATTTTCTTCGACTGGAGTATGTTGTTAAGTACATGCTACGTGATCGTAATACGAACGACGGAAAATTGAACATTAACATTATTTCGTAACGAACTCGTCTAATTCCAGTCACGCGTGACCCGCCGCCGCGCCGCGCCGCAGTTTCAAAATCTACTCCACTTGCAGCTTTATGGCCGATTCGATGACGATAATATGAAACTAGTCGAATTTCATATCTGAGCCTTCTCCATGCTTCTGCCCACTGCCGCCCGTCCTTTTGTACATCTCGTACAAACCGATATTAAGACATTACCGAATACGATGCGGCGTCTCGCCCCCGCCTCGCCTTGTCGACCGTGCGTAATCAAGTAAATAAGGAAAATTCTCGATACCTGACTATGTTTTCAAACAAACCGAACATGGATTTTTACTACGTTTCAGTTCGACAACTACGAGCAGATTTCATCTTTTGCAGGAAACCTTTCCATTTCGACCGAATATTCGGTTTACGTAAAAATCTACGTGTCACTTCAATAATAATACTGCCAAGGGATGGGTGAAATTGACAAAAATATTGAATTTTTTGCGTAATTACCGTAATTACCGTAATGTAATTTAATTACTTCAATACTCCGAATTCTTGGTAATCAAGTAATTGCCATAATTACTACAAATTCGGCAAATTCTTGGTAATTACACCATATTTTGGGTAATTACCATACTTTTCCCCATTTTCTGGGTAGTAATTACCACAATTACCCCATGTTCTGGGTAATTACCATAATTACTACAAATTCAGGAAATTCTTGGTAATTACACCATATTTTAGGTAATTACCATACTTACCCCAATTTTCTGGGTAGTAATTAACATTATCACCTCATGTTCTGGGTAATTGCCATAATTACTTCATATTCTGGGTAATTACCATAATTCCTTCATATTCTGAGTAATTACCATAATTCCTCCATGTTTTGGGTAATCACCATAATTACCATAATTACCCCATATTCTGGGTAAATTACCATAATTACCCCCAAAGTCTAGGTAATCAAAGTTTTTACGCCAAATTCTTGACCGTAATCACTCTAAATCAGTGACTAGGAGTCAGCCAAAAAGTTGACTCCTGACTCCGGCTTGACGAGAAATTTGACTCCTGACCCCGGAGTCAAGGGAGAAAGTTGATTCCTGACTCCACCTTGACTCCAGAGTCAATCTATGACCTTAACTCTTGGCTCAGCTGGACTCCAGAGTCGATCTATGACCTTGACTCTTGACTCCGCAGTCAATCTATGACCTTGACTCCTGACTCCGACTCGACTCCGGAGTTGTTCTTTGCTTTCACTCCCTGATTCCGGCTTAACTCCGGAGTCAAGCCGGAGTCATAGTCAATTTGGAGTCAGTTTGACTCCGATTTTGGACCAGGGAATAGAAATCAGCTTCTGACTCCACCTTGACTCCAAGTCCCTTTCAGACCTCGATTCCTGACTCTACCTTGACTCCGGAAACTCTGACTCCTGACTCCACTTTCGACTCCGAAATCAATTTCAGACCTTGACTCCTGACTCCTGCTTGACTCCGGAGTCAAGGTAATCTTTGACCTTGACTCCCTGACTCCGGAGTCAAGCCGGAGTTGGAGTCAGTTTGACTCCGACTCCGGAGTAGACTCCTATTCCCTGCTCTAAATACTTGATAGTAATCCTAATTACTCCAAATTCAGCTATTTTTTGGTAATCACCCTGTATCCTACATAGGTAATTACGGTAATTACCCTAAATTCCACGTAGTTGCGGTAATTACCTCAAATTCTGGATAATTACTGTAATCACCTTAAATTCTGGGTAATTACTGTAATTATCTTAAACTCTGGGTAATTACTGTAATTACCTTAAACTCTGGGTAATTACTGTAATTACCTTAAACTCTGGGTAATTACTGTAATTACCTTAAACTCTGGGTAATTACTGTAATTACCTTACACGCTAGGTAATTACTGTAATTACCTTAAACTCTGGGTAATTACTGTAATTACCTTAAACTCTGGGTAATTACTGTAATTACCTTAAACTCTGGGTAATTACTGTAATTACCTTGAATTCTGGGTAATTACTGTCAATACCTTAAATTCTGGGTAATTACTGTAATTACCTTAAATTTTGGGTAATAACTGTAATTTCTCCCAAATTCCTGGTAATTACCGTAATTACTTCAAATTCTTTTTAACTACTGAAAATTTTTAGTAATTACTATAAGTTCTTGGTACATTTCGTAAATTGGTGTTGATTACCGCAATATTTTTCTCATAATAGACTTCAAAATTCAGATGAAATCTAAAAAAATCACGATTCTGTCTTAAAAATAAAATAATCTGTACTCAAAATTTTATTAAATTTAAATTTAAAATTATGATGTAAAGAGGAGAGAAAGGTAGCCCCTAGCCCATGTCGAAATTTCATCCCTTCACTTTCAATTTTGAACACTATCACCTTGGTAAAGCGTAGGAGTAAAATAATAACCTCTCTTTGCGAAGATCTCTACCAACGATTTTTTCTTCCTAAGGTCATTCTCCTTCCTCCATTCTTTCAAAATCGATTTTACGCTGTAAAAAAGGTACAACAAAACGACCCCGAAACAATTACGCAGCGAATGAGCATCTCGTTGTTAAATGAGGCGACTAGTCTCGGTGTAGGTAATTTGAAATCTTCAAAGTCATTCGATTAATCCATACGCAGTTGGAGACGAGCAAGGCAAAAGAAGTGTATTAGAGCCCTGCAAATATACATATACCGTATACATTCTAAACGAACCGAACATACGGTCTCTTATTTGTTCAACGTATTTATAGGTGTAATTTATTCGATAATAACATTGTACGTATAGCAGCGACGTGCGAGAAGTACATATCTTGATACAGAAGCTCCGCTCTGCACCGCCATTCATCGACGAGGCCTTCGTACACGCATTTATTGTGTACATACGTTTAAGCTCGCGTCAAAAATCGTACACGTACGCGTAACTTTCTCGTTTCTCGGCGTTGAACAACACGTATGTATGCGTATATTATATGCACATGTATTATATACAGCACATTCGCCGGTATATACCGCATATCGTAGCAGGATTAACGATCGAGCTATACACAAAAGCTGAAGCTTGGTGCGGTATAACGTGCTGCGATGGAGACTGGCGGAATACTTGAATCGACGCCAATATTATGCTGAAATTCGACTCGTGTACGACGGTTCAATTTTTTAAACGAGCCGAAACGAGGTAATTAACGTTATATTCGGCTGACGCGTAAAGTCATTTACTTCTGTCTCGTAAATAGGCGTTAGGCGGCTAAATTGCTCGTATGTGTTTCCATACCGTATGATACGAGTTACTTAGATTATCCTTACGGCCAATTTTGCGGTGTCGAGGGTTAGATGGTATCTATTTGCTTGGAGTTGGGAAAATTCTCAACACTGAAGGTGGCGAGGCGAGGTAAAGTGACCTCTGTTGAACGAAATGGGGTAGGAGAAGAATTCGAATGACAAAAGTTCTGGCTCTTGAGGAATTCCAGGCCACTGAAAACTATTTTTGGGAGTCGAGAACGAAGTATAATGGTCTGCCCTCCATAAAGAAACCAATAAAAAACAAATTCAATAAAACAAAGCGAGGAGATTCTAGGGCTGAAAAACTGAAACTCTGTAACACTGAAAACGAACTGGAAAAACTGAAAAATGAAGAAAACTAAAAAAAATTGAAATTGAAACCAAAACAGTTATTTCAGATTTAGCTTTTTTTTATTCGGAAGTTGACATTATTTCTAACGCGAAGGGGAGGGGTGGAATTATTGAAATTGAAAATTTCTCAGTCTAAGTCAGATAAAAATCGCACTTTTTCGATTTAAAAAAGCAAAATTTTTAGAATTTTAAGAAAAACAGTTGCCTGAAGTACATCCACAAAATTTGCAACTTGAACATAATTTTTACAACTAAAACTGCAACTTTGTTATTATTGAAAGGAGAAACATTAAGCCCCCTCAACTTTCTTTCACAAATGCTGATTGAAAAAAAAATTAAATTGAGACTGAAATTATTAAAAACAGAAATAATTAAAATCTAAAAACTGAAATCAACTAAAACTGATTTTTTAAGAAGGCGACTAAAAAACAGACTGAAATTATATGAAATGTGTGAACCAGAAACTGAAACGGAACTAAAATTATTTACAAAAAACTGAAACTGAAATCGAGACTAAAATTGAAAACAAAAAACACTCTGAAAACTAAAAACCAAAAATTAAAACTGGAACTGAAACAATTTTTTGAAGACTAAAACTGAAATTCAAAATTGAAATAATCTAAAATTTAAGGTCCAAAAACTAAATCCATAACTGAAATAACTTCAAAAAAACTGAAACTATATAAAATGCAGAATTGTAACGATCTGAAAATTACGAACCAAAAAAGCAACAGTAACTGAAAATCAAAAACTGGAACTGGTATTAAATGATTTCAGTTTTCCAGCCGAATTCAAGCAGGTAAATTAAAATCAAAAATTAAGGAGGTTTTGGCTTTCTTCAAGACTTTTCTTCTTAAAATGTCAAAGAGTGCTCCTTCCTGACGTACCCAGACATCTTCAACAATTTGAACCAATTTTTTTTTCAAAAGTAAAAAAAAACACCATCAGAAGACTTTCGACTTTCTCCTTATTTCCGACTTCAGACATTCAGAGTTCTAGTCCTTCCGCACTTTCATTATTTGATTTGATCAGATATTGATTTATATTTTGAAACTATTGTTTTTATCATACCCTTTTTTTGCAATTGAAAGAAGAATTCTGAACGAAGAATTTTTTTTATATTTACGAAATTTTAAATGAGAGCGAAAACGCGAAAAAGAATAAGATTTAAAAAGAGGATCAATATCGCTCTCTCATTCTGAATCAGTGAAAAGTCACTGATGAACAGTCAGAATTGCAGCACAGGAAAAATCAGCGAAATTCACTGGGTTTTCAGTGAATTTTCACTGATTTTTCAGCATATTTTAGGAATTTCACTGATTTGTCAGTGAATTTTCACTGTTTTCCAGTAAATTTCTTGAATTTCACTGATTTGTCAATGAATTTTCACTGATTTTCCAGTAATTTTTGTCGCTGATTTATTTTCAGTGAAAATTTTTTCAATGATTTTCTCCTGTGCTCCAATTCTGACTGTTTCTCAGTGATTTTCGATAATTTTCACTGATCTATAAATGAGAGAGCGTTGATCGTTTTTGAACATAATCGTTTACTTCTTACCCGGGCCATGGAAAATAACAGCCCCTCTTTCGGAATATCCAGCTCTCCTCCGACCAACTTTTTTACGTAACTTCATCAATTATTTCGTTTTTTTTTTCTGATCTTATCTTTTTTTGATTAAAGTCGAATCAAACATTGATTTGTCTCTCTATTTATAAAATTTATGAACTCCTAAGAATTCCATCGAAATTTCCAATCGTTCACCCCCCCCCCTCCCACCTCCCTACCACATTTTCAAGTAATTCTAATGTTTAATCTTTTAAAATGATGAGTTCTTAAAAATTTATAAAAGGTTCAAATCTGGTAACCGTATATTTTTATAAATATTTTAATAGGTAATTATGATGACTAGAGTCCGGAAAAATATACGCTCTAGAGTAGTGAAATATGCGCATATAACATGCACTCTAGACGTCTGAAATTTGCGAAAATATGCACTTTTAGACCCCAAAAATGCAAAATCGATACGGGCATCATTGGAAAGTATTTTTTTTACCTTTAAAACACTAACATTTTCAATACCATTGAATGCTGTGTTACTCCACCATTTGGCTGAAAAAGAAATTTTTACAAAAAATTTTTCAAGGCATTTTTACAATTGAGTAATTTTAACAAAAAAAACTGAAATGAAAATTTTCGTAAAAATGTTGGAAAAACACTCAAAATATGCAAAAAAAAAGAGAAAAATTGTCGAAATGTGCTGAAATATGCGCTCTAAATGTCTGAAATATGCAAAAATATACATTTTGGTCTAAATATGCGAAATAAAATTTGGTTTCTCCACCTCAGAATTTCATGAATCGCAAGATATGTTAAATATGCACTATCATCTCAAATACAGAAAAACATGCATTTAATATTCTCTTAGGCTCTAATCATGACATTTGAGCCTTTGTTTTATCATGACCACCCAAAAAAATAATTTTTAGATTCATAATATTTCAAAAAAAGCACTATTACTTGTTGAAAAATTCAACAAAATTTCACCATTTGTGCTGATAAAGCAAAAAAAAAGAAAAGAAAGAAAAAAAAGAACATCATTCAACGAAGATAGATCCGAAGATTCAGCAGGAAAATATTACACCGAAGATACATATGTAAAATCTGCAAGAAGAAAATACTCCTCTCAAATATTTGATAAATTAATCCACAACTACCTAACACATCCATTCGTATTTTCTACAGCATGATAAAAAAGTTGAATATCATTCAAGATTATTAATCCTCCCAAAAATAAAAAAAAATACAAGCACACCCACAAATACCAAAAAAATAACCTGAAAACGTGACTCGAACTTTCGACACAAATACGACACTTCCAGTAAAAATCTCCTCCCTCAGCCATTCGCGAGCAAACCACGAAGAAAAAAATACTCTCGCATAGGAAAAAATAACCCAAGACGAGGAAGAAACCCAGGGAGAGGAAAAAGATGAAAGTGAAGGTAAACGGTAAACGATACCGCTTTGATGTATATTTGCAATTTTTTACATCGTTGAAATTTGATAAAAATTCAACACGTTTACGTATAAGTTATCCGACCGTAGGGATGGGTACGAGGTACATCGAATGAATACGAGAGTATGGAAAGGCACATGACTATACGTAGATTTAACCCCTACCTTTTGCCTGCTGCTAAAGCCTGTCTATGCGATCGTCATTATGAAAAAAAATTCCCTATACGTTCAAAAGCTTACATTATATCGCCGCACGCGAATATAATTTTAACCCGAATCGTTGAATAAATTAATACCATCGGCGATAGAGAGAAAAATCTGCCAATATAAAGCGCCTGCTGCTTTTTTTTTCCTGCACACGAGCTCGAAAAGCTCGTCCCTTTCACTTTGAAGCTTTATGTCACATTCGTTATAAAAATACCATAAACTGGCACCTTGCTCGCAATTCACTTTTGTGTACAAAAAAGCTTTCGACACTTTAGGCGATAGAACGGGACTTCGTATAAAGTTTTTCAAACGAGTAAATTCGTACGTGTTTTGAATTCGCATCTCTTGGGCGCTCCGTCCGCGTCCGTTCGCTCGTCGCATCTACTCAGTGTTTCTATTTTTCCGCCTCGTCTGCGCGTGTTTGTATGTATTTTTATTTGGTCGCCTATTCGCAGCCTATCAAAGAGAGGTAAAAAACAAAAGCTTCCGAGTGTTTATTTACTAGACTGGACCTAATGTACGAATTGTCTACAGAATTATTGGACAGTGCGGGCGACGCGACGTTGCGTTAAATTTTCATTTGTTTCGGCTACTTTTATATACGTGGGTAGGTACTTTCGAGCCTTATACGCGTGAATATTTGTTTTAAAGCGCAAAAACGTGTCGTTCGTGTGGACAAATCTTAAGTACGGGGTCTTGGATAGCAAGTATTTTCCATTTTCTATTCGATACTCGATACCTACGTCGCATACATTTTATATATTGCTTTCGGATTACCATCACCTATCTTTATTTTCAGGCTATTTTTACTTTCTTGGCGATGAGCGAGAAAGGTGCGAAAGCTATGTAGGTATATATTTTCTACATCCAAATTGAAAAAACGTATATAGGGTATTCTCTGTGATTTAGGCAGCAAAGTAACAATCTCGAGGTTTAATGCTACGTATTTTTTTCTTCGCGCGAGAATCTCGATTCGAAAAGGAATTCGAGTTTGGAAAGGAAAAAACATCAAATATCCAAATTCTTCGCAATCGAAAACTGTTTTCCATTCCTCTCGAGAGATTTCACACTATTTCAGGTACGATGGTTCCTTTTTGGTACGACAAAGAGCAGTTCGACGCGATGGTGCTTACAAGGGTTGTAAAAATATACGAATGGACACGTAAAAAATACACGCAACATTTTTAAATCCTTGAACAGCAGCTTCGATTAGAATGTTTAAGCAAAAAACCCTTTCGAAATTATTTTCGCAGGTTATAACGAAACTAAAATGCGCAGAAAAAACGACTGGACCTATATTTTCGCGAATCTGGTTCGAAATCTCAAAATCAATTTTGACCATGAACTTTTAAATGGATGAATCATCATCATTGAAATCATAAAAAACAATGAAAATGGATATGATGTACCTCAATTCACCTACAAGATGTCACTAAAGGCACAAGTGAGACCGAAACTGATATATTTTCTTTCCCATAAACCAGTAAAAATTGCTGATACACACACCCAGAGTTGCAGCATAAAGAAATGAAAATAATAAACTGTGAGAAAAATCAGTGAACTTCTCTGAAAACATTAATGAAAAAATTCACTGAAAAATTGACAAAAAAAATTAATAAAAATTTTGCAAACATCAGAAGATTTGACTGATTTTTTTTTAGTGATTTTATTACATTTATAATGAGACGACATTTTGAAAAAATAATTATTTACTTACGAGCATAATAATAATTAATGTACCGCGTACTCTCTCATTTCTGAATCAATGAAATTTATCAAAAAATCACTGAAAAACAGTCAGAGTTGCAGCACAGTAATGAATTAGTGAAAATTCACTAAAAACTCAGTAATATTTATGAAATGTATAAAAAAATCTGAGAAATTCTTTGAATAATCAGTGAAAAATCGCTGAAAACCAGTGAATTCCACTGATTTTTCCTGTGCTGCAATTCTGACTGTTTATCAGTGATTTTTCACTGATTCAGAATAAGAGAGTACATAAAACCAGGGATCCGGAGGTGGAGGCACTTTGATCAAAAATCTGGAAGCCGGAGTCGGAGTCGGAGGCACTTTTTTTAAAATTCCTGGAGCCGGAGCCGGAGTCGGAGGTACCAAATCAGACCCTCCCCTCCGGCTCCCTGCTCCAAAGATCCCTACTTTGAATTTTTTTTGTGTCAATTGTTGTAGGTGGCGTGACGCGTTGTTTATAGTGTTGGGCAAAATCGATTATTTGAAAATAATCGACCCTTTGATTAATCGACGAAAAAATAATCTATTAATCGATTATAATCGCAGTGGAAAATTCGCACGATTTTTCCTTTATTTTAGTGCCAACGCTGCCACAAAAATTTCAAAAATTCCTTAAAATGTCTAAAATCCTCTTGGCCAAAAATCCTTGACCTTTTTTTTTACAATTTTGAAAAAAAAAAAAAAACGTAAAAATTGAACTACATATTTTTATTTTATATTACACGTTTCTCAAAGATCCTTGCAAATTTTGAGTGCCATTTGGGATTGAAGAGGGGCATAACTTGAATTTTAGAAATTAATAGAGAATTTTTCCGTTTTTTGCGCCAAAATTGAACAAAAATAAAATAATTTAATATGCGATTATTTTTTGCTGAATAATCGAGAATAATCGCCCAACACTATTGTTTATACGTAATACATAATAACACGTCACGCCACCGACAGCAACGGATACAAAACAAATAAAGGATCCAGAACGGAGCCGGAGGGAGGAGCCCCTTCGGGTGATTTTTCTGGAGTCGGAATCGGAGACACTCTTTTAAAAGTCCTGGAGCCGGAGTCGCCTAAATCAAAAAACTCGGAGCCGGAGGGACTAAATCCCCTCCCCCCGGATCCCTGCATAAACTGCATTTTTCATGAATTTTAGATTATTTCGAGCATACAATTCGAAAAATGAAATAGTAAAATAAACAACTAAAATCATTTGAAAAATTTTCAATTCAATAGCCAAAAAAATACAGTTTTAGTATAGACAACGTTAAAACGAAATTTTTGTAAATTTTTTATTTTTATTTTTCAATCATTCAGGTCAGAATGAAATTTTTAGTAAACTCAATCGAACGATTTTTCAGGTACATTTACAATGTGTCCACAAGATCTGAAAAATGAAAAATCTTGCTGGCTATTTCCCAAAATTTTTCTTGTCTTTCCTCTGGCTTCAAATTCTCTCGCAAAAGCACCCATTTTTTAATCTTCGATAAAAAAAATTCAAAGAAAAGGGAAAATCATGCTGAAAATGCTTGCTATTTGCAGTAAAATCATCAAAAAAATTTATATTTTCAGGATTTTCTTGTTTTTCTTACCAATAGGCTACATCATTTTTAAAAATCATGACTTTTTCACGATTTTCATGAACAGTAAATATGTCACGAAGAAGTCTGGTGAAATTCTGACTCATTGAAATGAATTTTCACTTTATTCTGTCAGAATCCCAGAGGTCACAAATTTTTCAGATATATAGTTAAATTGAATTCAAAACACAAAATCTGACCAGAATTTACTGATTCAGATTCGGAGAGAATGTCAGCTACACATGTGACACAAAATTTGTTAAAATTACCAAGGATACAAAAATACATAAAATATGACAATTTAGCTCCTAAAAATTGGTTTTTGAGTTGACACCGATTTTGGGTTTTTTAGAAGGAATAGCATCAAGGAGGAACCTCAACTCAAAAACTAACGTTTGACGTCCAAGGGTAGTTTCTATATTCAGGCTCACACTTCTAAAAGTAACCAAAGCAAAATTAAACATTTTTTAAATATTTATTTGGCAGAACGTTCTTCGTGATTTTCAAGAATAAGTAACCTCCCCCCTCCCCCTTCCATCTTGACCATTTAAATTTTGAACATTTCGAACTTTTCAAATTGGCTCAATATTATCAGGTAATTTCTCTCAAAAATTTCTCATCTCTTGTCTTAATTTAATTTCAGGAAAGCAAGAAAAATATCGATCAAAAAATCAACTTCATTTCGATGAGCAAATAAAATCAATTTCATGATGGCCTCTATTTTTCAAAAACTATGTTTTCCAATCTCAACTTTTCTGGATTTTTTAGGCCAATTTTTTCGAATTTTTCAGATTTTTTACGAGAACTGGGGGGGGGGGGGGCATCGAAACAAAATTGGTGGGCGATTTTTTTCCTGTTTCAAGAAATAATCAATGGATAACCTATAGATTATATTTTCTTGAAGCAGAAAAAATGTAGAAGACGACAGTAGAGAGGGAGAAGAGAATCCAAGATTTGAAAATTGATGATTTTCAAGACAAAGTGATTAATTTTTCAGTTCGTAGTTTTTAAAAAATTCTACGACTGAAGTAAAAATTCCAATATTCTCCAATTTTTCCATGTTCATAAAATTTCCTCAATTTTTCCAGGTTTCTCAGGTTACTCAGAAGGCGGTAACCATGAATTTTTCAAAATTTCATATTCTTTTTAAAATGTTCAGTAAGAATGAAATTACATAGATCTCCATTTGAGGTAAAAAAATCCAAATTACATCAATTTTTACGAATTAAAAAAAAATCAGGATCAAGGGAATATCTAATTTTACTTTCAACATTCAAACCCGTTCGTATTTTTACACGATTACATTTCAAAGTTTATATTTTCAAATACTGACAAGACAAGATCACGTAAGGATAACATCGTACCTCTCGAATCTCTGTCTATGTACTTCACTCGAACTCAGTTCGTATTAATTAAACGCACAAACCTCGACAACTACGTAAATATGTAAATGTCTGAGTATATTATTTTCCATTCGAAAAGATTTCCATATACGTACAATGCGCTCGAGCACACCGCGTAAATACTCTTGCTCTTGGTATACATAACGAGTTGTATAATAAACCTTACTATCGTACGTAGGTCTAGGTATTTACCGCAATAGAAGACAGTAATGTACACCGCACAACCACGCCGCAGTGGTCTTTTGATTATCATTCTAGTATCTGCCATCTTCATCGTTATACCGCAAATAACAACATCTTAATTTGAAAAATATCTCAAAGTTATTATATTATCTATTCTCAGACACTCAGACTTCGTCATATCACCGCATCATTTCGAATCCAGCCAATAAAACACAGTCACAGTTCTATAAAAGGCACATGGACATGGACATGGGAAAAAGACTCCGGTAATTCTCTTCCGCAGCAGACTAATCAAGTATCATATGTATGAACGTACGTGGAATCGTAATTCGTGAATGACGACGACGACACAGCACAGCATTCGAATCGAATGTAGGTACATTGCTCAAGGAACAATCTCATAGCTGTCGAATACGTACAAAGCATCACGCAGATCTCTTTACTTCGGCAGAATTGGTAATTAGCTCGGTTTTCGGTTGGTAATTTTTCACCATTCGAGAACTATTCGTAAAGCAGTCGAATTAAATCTCGTCGGTGGTCTGATTAATTTGTTAATTTCCTCCATGCGAAAAGGTTACACGTATACGTGAATTTAGACAGACTCATCTGCGTCTATTTCAGAGCTACAGGGCGTTAGGATCCGATGTTTGCTTTTATTTGGTTATTTTTCTTCAAAACTCGGTCGGTCGTTTTATTTATTTCAGTGGATAGTTATTCAAGATTTGTAAGAGAATTTTATACCTAATGGGAAAGCAGAACTTTGACAGGACATTTACCCAACATTTCACTTTTTTCGAGGGAAAGAGGAAACAATTTCCTTCCAGCCCAATTTTTTCCATCCAGTTAAAAAAAAATTAAACGAAAAAATTTCATTTCAAAATTATAAAAAAGAAGGAAAATTAGAAAATAAATTGAAATTTTCAAAATTTGATTGAAAAAAACATGACATTTTAACATTTCTGACAAAAAAACAAGACAAAATCAGAACTCGCAGAACTGTTAAGACACCTCATTATTCAATTAATTTCGCGATTGTTTGATTACGTTCCTTTGAGCCCTACAGTCATATTTACTGGAGTGTAAAAAATTGAGATAAAATTCTATCATTTCGCAGCACGAATTGAATTAAGTTGTCACTCAGCCCCGATGATTTTGTTTCATTTCGTATACAATTAGATTCTCAAAATTATGGGTTTCGATGCTAACACTGGCATCTTCTACAACATAAAATCGGCGATTATACCCATTAATGCTACACGTAGGTACATAAATGTTCTCTCTGTGCAGTTAACCTCAATATTATGCATTGGGTAATACGTATTCGAACTCGTTACGTAATCAAGTAGGCTATTTATTTATTTTTCTCGAAATACGATCTCGTCTACAATACGTCATCGTATTCGTACATTGTTATTAATCCACAGGATGAAAAAAATCTTGTTAACTCGATCGACATAGAACCGTTCATTAAATAGAGGAAAATCGCTTCGAAAATGATCAGCGGTTTTTTTCGCTTCAAAACTAGATTAGATACGTGATTTATTTTATAAACTCGACTACGTTATTAGAATCTCGCCTGGATTGTGTTCAAATACAAAATTATGGGAAATAAGAGTTGGAGAAGAGATCGTACTTGAAATGGCCGAATGTGAAGATTATTCAGAGAAGGTGAAAAGATAATATTGTATGATTTTTAGCGTTATGGGGATACATAAAATTTTATTAACGATTTTGAATTTTTTAAATTTATTTCCAACATGAGTGCTCGGGGTCAATTTGTGAAATGGACGATTAAATTTTTACGATCAGATTTTTTACACCAAATTTTATCTATGTACTAGTAACATGGTGGAATTTTATTAGACTTGAAAAATTTTAGACGATCGTTGATTTTTTGATATGATATTACTTTTCAATTAGCAATTTCGAAAAGAAAATGATTTTTTTCAAAGTCTGATGTCGAATTGATTTCAATTTTTACATTTTTAAAATTGCTACTTCAATTATAAATCAGTGAAAGTTATCGAAAATTACTGTGAAACAGTCAGAATTGCAGCACAAAAGAAAATCAGTGAACATTTTTTCACTGAAAACAAATCGGTGAAAAAAATAACTGAAAAATCAGTGAAATTTAATAAATTTTCTGAAAAATCAGTGAATTTCGCTGATTTTTTCTGGGCTGTAATTCTGACCATTTATCAGTGACTTTTCACTGATTCAGGATGAGAGAGTAGGCAATTTTGAAATTTAGAAAAAATTGAATATCTACCATTTCAACAAAAAGTGAAAAAATCCTCAATTTTTTATATTTTTGCTCTTGTCTTGGAAGGTATTTTTTTGATGTAGGGAAGAAGAGAAAACAGGAAAATTTTGGAATAGGCAATTTTTATACCTACTATTTGCATCTCATTTCGAATGTGATATATTGAATGTCTCATGTTGAGTGTGACATGTTGAATGTGTCATGTTCAATTTTTCACATAAAACTTTAAAATTGTTCAATTATTTAATTTTCAAGTAAAATTATTAAATTTTCGTGTAAAATTGTGAAATTGATTTTTTTTAAATGATCGCCAAAACTGGAAAAAATTTAATAAGTCTCTGAAAATTCAATAAAAAATCATCACATTTCTAAAACATTTCCGTGATTTAAAAGTTTTTACTCTAAACCAAAACTTGTCCAATTTTTTTTCTACAGAACTCAAAAAAGACTCCCATATTGAAAAATTTTCGAAAATTGACTTTCAAATGATTAACCTACTTTTCTATTTTGAAGAATTTTCTCATTCGTGAAGTAATCGTGACAAAAAATTACACGAAATTTCTACAATAATCTCAGCTTTTGAAAGCTAATTCCACCCCCTTTCAAAATTTTCATGATAAAGATTTTTCAGAGTCAAGTCCTTGTCGAATAGCTGGAGAGAATATTGTCAACTCGAAAAATGGAACAACATGTAGACTGTGTCTTAAGTCAAATTTCAGAATTTTGAAGGTCTCACTCCCTGGGATGGTTCATTTTCCTCTAAAAATGAAATTACTGAAATTTTAGCCCCTACATCACTGAAATGCTTCGCACTGGACTTTCCTTTCTCTGGTGAGATTTAACAAAGGATAGCATGTTAAAAACGAAAAAAAGATCTAAAAATATGACTGAATTTCGATTCTTAGGGATGAACTTTGGATCCGAAGAATCATTCTACAGTAGGAGTTCTGGAAGGCCTCAAATATTCATTTTCACCCAATTTGAGGGTCCTTGAACCCCCATAGAATGATTTCTCGGTCCTTAAGTTCATCCCTACATACAAAAATTTAATAATACATATTTTCAGATCTTTAAAAATTATTTGAAAATTTTGCACATTCCCCCATTTTGTTTTGTTTTTTTCATTTTTACCAACTTTTTCTTTATTGAATCTCATAAAAAAAGAAGAAGCCCAGCGCATGGCCCCAATGATTTCAGGAACTAAAATTTTGAGAATCGCATTTTTCAGACATCCCAGCCAAAATTTGAAAAAAAGTAACTTTAGAAACCTTTGACAGTCGGAAAAGTAACCAAAAAAATCCAAAAAAGTAACCTTTTTTTAAAAAATTTTAATTCATGATTTCACCTAGAAAATGTAAAAAAGCCATTCGAATTTTCACATGGAGGGTTCGTAATACTAAAATACCATGGTATACATTTTTTTAAAAGAAAAAACCAAAAAATTGATTTTTTGATCAAATTTTTGAAAAAAGTAACTTTTTTGAATGAAAATTAACCAATAGTAACTTTTGAGTACAAAAAGTAACTAATAGTGACTTTCCTTGAAAAAAGTAACAAGTTACTTTAAAAGTAAGGTGCAGTGGGGCAATTGCAAACCACTTTTTCATTAGTGACACTTTGCCGGTTCACTGTGCCGGCTCTATGGCACCAATCAACCTGAAATTTCTGTCACACAAACTTCAAGGGGTTCTCTATTGGTGGGAAAAATTTCGTATCATTTAGTTTATAAATTTATGAGAAAATAAAATTTAAAAATTTTTCAATTGTGTTTTTGCATTTACCCCGCCATGGGGCAAATGCCAAATCGTAAATTATATCTGAAGGTGCTCATTTTTTTTCAGTTTTGATGGTCAAATCGGAATCTACGTAAAATTTACTACCTTTTAATATACTCATTACCTTCGTTTGATCAAAATTTGTCGGAGATATCCGCGAAAGAAAGAATTTTTTAAAGAAGTGAAAAAATTTCATTTTTTAATTTTTTTTAAATTTTTTTTTAATGAGCTAAAAATTGAAAACAAATGATCACTTGTGATAAGTATGACGTATTTTATTGGAAAACACAAAATTTTGATGAAATTTGAACAATATTTTGATAATAACTCCCAAAAACGCAAAAAATGGCAAAATTTTGTAAGTAAATATCAAAAATTTAATATAAATTTTCACACTTTTGAAGGACTAATATTATTTTTTTTGTATTTTCGACCCATTTTACATCTAAAAATCGTTAAAAAAATTCTGAGAGTATAAATAAAATGATAGATATTTTCGATTTTGCAATTGCCCCCGCATGACCTTTTTCGGGGTAAATGCAAAAACGCATTTTTCCGCTAATGTAATGAAAATTTTTCAAAAATGATAGTCTTAGCTTTAACTTAGATCTATTAGTATAATTATTCAACAAAAATCAGTTCAAAAAATTTTTACTTTGTACGTTTTTGTCCATTTTGAAAAAAACTGATTCAACTTTACTTATGAGTGATTTTGACACATGTTGATAAAAACATTTCCAAAAAGCAAATGCGTGCACCGATTTCGTTCAAACTGAGTGAGTATATAGGTAATAGATGTGCCTTGACCTACCAAAAGATGGCACGCTCAAAAATTATGTTAACTGACCTCCAGAAGCTGATTTTGCAAATACCCCGATTTTGCAATTACCCCACTGCACCTTAACCTACTGGGATGCCTGCATTTTTTAGAGAAAAAAATGAACCACCTCAGGGAGAGAGACCTCCAAAATTCAAAAATGTGTGATAAAAAAATACTCCAACCAACTTTCTCTCAATTCACCAAAAAAAAATCCAAAAATTACCTAAATTCTCGATCTAATCTACGACGAAATTTTTCAGGCCATTCTCACCCTCTTAGCCCATCAATTTCCGGGACTAACCACTCAAAATATGAAATTTCCCCATCCTTTCTCCTTATTCCGCCAAACACTGGGAAACCAATTAATAAAAATCCGCTGATTCCAGCCCGAACGAACAATACCGACCAACAACACGAATTCACCTCGACCACGGCTCGAATTGAAATTAATATTTGAAAATTATACGAATCGAACGCAGCGTCGCATTTTAAACACCCGTAATTAATTACAAGATAGCTCGAATAAATAGAACGAAGACGATATCCAGCCGCGATAAAGTACTCCCAAGTTTCGCAGCATCGAAACACGAGACAATTTTAAATCAAATACGATATTTATATTTAGCTTAATCGTACGCCCACGAACTTTTATTAAACCTCGCGAATATTGGGAATTTTTCTCTGTCACTGGAAAAAAAGGACAGACCCAATTACTCGAGTCGTCGTTGAATAACTCAATGGTCCTCAAAACAATACCGTTTAATAACTAAGCCGACGATTCGATAATTAATAAAATTGTATACGTAATTCGCAGCAGCAGCCTGCGAAACCGTATAAAAATTAATTAGAAAAAGATTCGCGAAATTGCAGAGGAACTGTCAGGGTGGGAAAAAGGAAAACATCGAGTACTCGTCATTCTGTCATCAGTGGCCGAAAGAAAATGGATGAAAATTACCTGGATTGGGATCTTCGTCTGGTACATAATCGTCGTCAGAAACCTCGTTTTCATCGTCATCCTCCATTTTCACAAACACGTATAACGACAGCCAACTAAGCCGACAGAGTTTTCTTATTAAGAAAATGCGAACACGATACAAAGGTATAGGATATACAGCGAATGAGGGAAAAAAAGGCCAAAGAAGTAAATAACGTCAATAGAAATCCTATAAATGTCGAGTACGCGCCGAGGAAGTGCGAGAAAAAAGGGCATTAGAATAAAAAAATTTCCCAACAAACGCGTACCAACATAAGCCGCTGGCCTGGTCGATTCAATGCCACGTGAAATGGTGCGGCGTTCGATTCGATACGATATAAATCACGACTCGTTTAGTTGTTTTTAACCGAATTAAAAATCGACGCCGGATCCGGCTGCTGAGACATGTTAAAACATCAACGTCTTCGAGGCGAGCTTTTTAAGAAGAAGCGCCGGTAAGAAATTATGCCCGTTGTAACATTGAGATTAATTAACTAACGTTGGTAAGACGGATTACTGCACGTTACATAGGTATATAGATTATAGTACGTAGAAGTAGGTAGGCATAGTCGAGACTCCCGAGGAAACATGTAAATCGTAGTTAATTAAATTGTATAAACGTGTACGTAGCGTTGTAATGTAGTAGCTGCGCTGTAATGATACCTATCGTAGGCTGAAATACCGATGTAATTTATATTCTAGGGTAAAAGCAGCGTAAAAGTTCATATTTGAGAATACCTAATGAATATTGCAGTATGGCTAAATTAGGTGCCTAGAATTTAAAATGCTCATGTAAAAATTTTCCAGAATGTTGGAAAAATCATTCCAACTGATCTGAAAATTTTATAAAATTACTTCGAATCATTTGAACGAATTTTGAGAAATATATCAATCTGAAAATCAAGATTAGAATTCATTCCAAAAATTTCCAAAATTTAAAAAAATCGTAATTTCAAATAATTTATAGAATTCAACTCAAAAACCCATTTAAATTTTAAAAAAAATTGTTCTGAATAATCATACTCTCTCATTTATAAACTAGTGAAAATTATCGAAAATCACTGAGAAACAGTCAGAATTGCAGCACAGGAGAAAATCAGTGAAAGCATTTTCAATAAAAAGAAATCAGTGAGAAAAAACACTGGAAAATCAGTAAAAATTCACTGAAGTCAGTAAAATTTATGAAATTGGTGAAAATCTTTGAAAAATTAGCGAAAATTCGCTAAAAATCAGTGAATTTTGCTGATTTTTTCCTGCGCTGCAATTCTGACTGTTTATCAGGGACTTTTCAATGATTCAGAATCAGAGAGTAGATCACATTCGCAATTCTAGTACATACCTCTAGATCATTTCAAATGATCTGAAATTCAAAAAGATTTTTTCAAAATTGTAAGATCTTTAATTGAATGATGATCAACAGAAATGATCGTTGGTATTTTTTTTTTCGAAAGTTCTGAAAGAAGGGATAGCCATGAATTTGCATCTGGGTCTCAATATACCTTGGGTAAAATTTCACCCCTCCCCTCCCCTCCCCTCCCCATCCTTTCCCTTCCAACCTCAGTATGAAAATCTGACTGTGTTCAAAAAAATAGAAAAATAGAAAAAAATTAGGTCATATAAATCATCAGATCATCACAATTTTCTACACTTCTCTCGATTTTTGAGAAACACCCATAATTTTTATAATTTTTATGGGTTAAATTATTTATACATCAATTTTCAGAAGGAAACTTTTTAGTTTTCATTACGACTTTTTCCTAAATACGTATTAAAAAAAAGTTTGAAACGATTTTTTAAAGGACCCCCTGAAAAAAAGATTCAACCGAAACATGGAAGATAACGGGATTTTTGGGTAAAAACATCGATATAGGTACCTTTATAATTTTTAGAAAAAAATTACAATTTTTTTACAATGTCAGGGTGTCTAACAAAATTTGATGAGCAAAAAGCTGGACTTGACCTTTTTGCACGACTTTTTTCAACTTTTTTATGCCCCCCTCCCCCCTTCATCCGAAAAAATGAATAATTTTTACAAAAAACATCAAACAAATATAATTTTAAAAAATAACAATGAGGTCTTAAATTAAAATTTTTGCAAACAACTTCCAACAAAACGATTTAAAATGTTTTTTTTTTTCAATTTTTGAAAAAAAAACTTGACCTCTTGATCAAAAGCTTCAGCTTGACTTATCTTAACGTGCTTGACTTAGCTAGATCGTTAGGCACCCTGAATTTTCGAATTTTTTGAATATGGTTAGATTTTATAGCTAACAAGGGAGCTACCCCAGGTCTGGCACGCCAAATTGAAAAAAATTTTCACAGGCTTTTAGAGCATTACAAAAAAATTTCACAGCCAAATTTTCAGTCCCTATTCAAGTTGACTTGGGGTGAAGTTGTGAGAGTTGAAATTTAGAAAGATCACCCCAAAATAGAATCCATTTTTTATTTTTCCACTGAGAAATTCAAGAAAAGAGAAAAATATCAAAAATTCTTGCTTTTTGCAGAAAAATCAACATTATTGCTATTTTCTGTTTTTTTGGTTTTTGTTTTGCTACTAAGGTGACATTTCTGCAATCTTCTGGTTTTTCTCATCTTTCTTGCCAGTAGACACCATGTCAACCTGAAAATGGAAGGATTACGTCCCAAAATTGAGCCCCTAGTGCCTCCTGTGAGAGGTAGTAGCTGTCTCATGGTCTCAAAAAATGTTTGTTTTGCGTCCACGTCGTGTCGATCGTACCAAGTTAGACGCTTCTATCAATAGCCATTTTTGCAAACTTACAATTTGTCACTCTACTAACACAACTCGAAAAATTTTACAAAGTATATTTTTCTATTACTCTTTTCAACACAGAATTCGATATTATTGTTGCAAAAATCAAAATCCAAGTTGAAATTTCAGACTCGTGAATTTTCCAGGCTTTCAATGTAATTTTTCTCAATTGTTCAGATTTGTATGAAATTCGAAATTTTTCGAATTTTCAAAAGAAGGGTCATCACATCAGCTTGCCATTTTCCGATTATAATGTAATTTTCCCAACTAAAAACATAATTTTACCACAGGTGAGCTAGAAAACTGCCCTCGCTTCCTTCCTTTCGGTTTGACCCATAGTTTGAAAAAATGAAAAAAAGACTGAACTTTCATTTTCATGTCAAAATGTCAAAAAACACTTGGCAGGGGTAAATCTTTGAACTCTCAGACAAATGTTCGTAAGTTGTTAAATTTTTTTTCCAATTTGGCTTTCAAATTGTCTACATTGCCAGTATAATTTTCAGTCAGATTCGACAAATCACGACTGAAAATTGCGACAGAACTTTGGGACAACTTTTGTACGAATCGAAGTCACCAATCTTGAATCATTTGTACTTTTTCGGGATCAGAGAACATCAGAAAATCATTCAAAACCACTATAGAATATATCCAAAAATTCAGAAACCTCGTTCAAATACAGTAAAATGATAGATATTCCACAGCTAAATAATGCAAATTCGGTATCCATCGAAAATTCATCCCAAACACCTAAAAAAATTCAATTTTCAGCCATCACTCTGAATAACACCTCGACCATTCAATTTTCACCCAATCAACTATCCTATTCGAAACCGGCTAGTTTCAAGACGCAAATTATGAAAAGTATAAGCATCGCATCACGTCGCCTTCGTTTAAGGAATTAACCTACATAAATATATCAAATTACAAAATCCATATAAAAAACCTCGAAACAATCAACGTTCTAATTATCGCTCACTTTAAACGTGCAATTTTAGATCGACTACGAAATAATTTACGAGCGATGTTTTTTTTTTCAAAAAAAAGAAAAAAGAAACGTTATTATGTGACAGGTGTCGTATACAAAAAAGGTGAGGTTTTCATTCAAGGACTTCTGGCTTCGACTTAAATCATAATTTTCCAACAGATTTTGGGGTTTCATTAGTCATAGCGTGTTACCAATTGAACTAATCTACACCACAACCGCGAGAATATCGAATAAAGAGATACCACAAAATCGAAAAAAATTCGTTCGTTCGGTTTCGGCATGAAGGGGAAGTGGTACTCGAACCAAGAATTCGGTAAAATTCGCAAGAATAGGATTTGGTATTCTGAGGGCGTACAGCTCGTTGTCGTTGTTTATGATAATGCGTGTTATAACAGATCCACATTACACGTATGTACAATGTACGATGTACATGCTTCCGTAAGCTGCGAACGGGACCTCGACGGGGGGCCGAACGAGGGGAAGGAGAACAACTCGTCGTAAAACGCGAGTAACGTCGAAATTCACTGATTTTTATTATGTATCTCTTCAATTTTACGAGCAATATCGAATTTATACATTTTATATACGTGTTTTGTGTTACACTTACGTACGATATGCAACATATACATAATAATACTAAAATGTATTTTTGTGTGTATCATGTATAGCGTATATCGTGTCTGACGTGTATATTGTGAACGAGATAACAGCGGTTTTATTACTTTATTAGGGAATTTTTTCAGCGTGCAGTCATTCCGATTTCCAACGTGGGATACATGCAAGCGATAAAATATACGAATTCGACCGAATGTTAAACTATCAACGAGGTAATTTTCACAAATACTCGAAATTTTTCGAAATGAAAACAAAAATTATGGAAGAAGAAGAAGAAACGGGTACACGATGGTGTTATTTCCCAGAAATTAAAAATTTTATAAAAAATTGGGATTTCTTAAAAATATATTGTTTTTTCATAAATTAAGAACTTTTTTGAAATGTGGAATTTCCAATTTTCTTTTTCGCGCCTCAAAACACTGCACCATTTCACAATTATCCAGAGAAATAAGAATAGTTTCAAGATGGATTGTAATCATACCTCTCCTCTTCATTCTACACCCATTTTCAACTCAAAATTCATCAACTCGATCGGTTAGTGGTTAAAACTTCAAACAAGGTATTTTTAAATCTGGAATTTTATTCACAGCTGATTTATACCTATTCCATTCGATTTTTGGCAAAATTATTTCAATCTCTAAAAAAGTAATCACTTCATATTTACAAGGGAGGGTATCCCAACTCAAAGTAGAATTTTGAGCCCAAACAAAAATAAATCGAAAGTACATTATAAAAGAACCTGATTACAAAATTTCAGGTGCTGAAGTTCATTTCTCGAATTTCGACGAATTTTTAAAATCTCAGAATTACCTTATCGCACAAAAAAAAAAGCTAAAAGTTGGTGAATATCCCATTTTCGACCTGCTAAATTCATTGAAAGCAGTTTAAGACGTTTCGGAGCCTCCAGAAATTTTTTGGATTTTCCAGCGCTGGAAAAAAGCCCATAAAAATGGTTCATATGAACTTCAGCACCTATAATCGCAGATTACCCGTATTGGTGATCTATTTGATCGAATAAAGCACGATTTTCCGAAATTGGTAACTTTGAGTTGAAATTCACATTTTTAAGCAAGAAATATTTTTCTGGAAAAAATTTAAAAATACGCTCTCTGGGCACTTATCAAGGTAAAAAATTAAAAGCCGGAGACTACCCGTATTTTTGAATTTTTTCCTTAAAATTTCCAGCCCAAAAAATGTGAATTTGAACTCAAAGTAACCAATTTTGGAAAATTATGCTTCAATCGATCAAATAGGTAAACAATATGAGTAATTTGCGATTACAGGTGCTGAAGTTCATAAGGGCCATTTTTATGGATTTTTCTCCAGCGCTGGAAAATTCCAAAATGTTTTGGAGGCTCCGAAACGTCTCGAAACTACTTCCAATTAATTCGGTAGGTCGAAAAAGGGTACATATTAAATTTCATATTTTTTCGTTGATTATAGATCAAATTTTTATACTTTGCAGAGCGATGAGAAAATAATTTTGAAATTTCAAAAATTCGCCAACTCGAGAAATAAACTTCAGCACTTAAAATTTTGGACATGGGGTTCTTTTATGATGCATGTACTTTCGATTTATTTTTGTTTGGGCTCAAAATTTTACTTTGAGTAGGGATACCTTCATTGTTAGTCCTTCAAAGAATTTAAAAATTGCATTTTCTTTTGCACTCTTTCACTTTAATAACGATCTCAACACATTTTTTAGAACTCTTTCAATCTCCAAATCCAAACCTCCAGGGTCATTCGGATAATCACTTCTTTAACTCAAGATCATTTCTAGAAAATCCTGAGAACACATAAAAATTTTACAGAAGATCTAAAAAATATTGAAAAATAATTCAGATAAATTCATTCGAAGATCGAAATTAGAAAACATGATTAATTATTCAAGTATTCCTAACATAAACTTCTTTTTATTATCAAACGTTTTTTATGGATTTTTTAAAGAGCAGTTCTGTCGTGTTGTAAAATCCTAAATTTTTTTGGGTAGTTGGAAAGATCCGAAAAAAATTAAATCACACGAATTGCCTTCCGTCTAAAAAAAATACTACAATTGATGGTTCAAAACTCAAAAAATGACAGATAAAAATGATGAAAAATTATCATTTTGAAACCTTTCTCACACGTTTCTTCAAAAAAATTCGTTCTTCGTTTGATCCTATGTTTTTTTTGGATTTTTTGATATGTATTTTCACAGGTAAGCTAAATTTTTTGCCTTTTCTTTGAGAATCTTTGAAAAAATTCTGGATAGAAGGTAAAATTATGAGGAAGGAACACGCTGCCAACCGATAGGTACAAACGTCTCCAAGATCTTCACGTTCTTCTTCAACTATGGTTCTTTTAATATTTTAAAATCTTCAACTTTTCACCATATTTCATCACGTTTTCAGATATACATCATTTGTTAAGAAATCGAAAATAATTTCATGCTTTAATTTTTTTTTGAGTAAAAATGGTACTTCATTGAAAAAAATATATCAAAAGCCAATTTTTGCTCCCTAAAAATTTGAAATTTTTCAAAAAAATTACGTATTTCATAGCAAAACAAGGTATCTAACAAAATTTTATAACGAAATAGAAAAATGTTATTAGAATACTTAGAAGGACATTTTTCAAACATTTGCGAATGTTTTTTGAGGGGGGGGGGGAGAACGAAAATTGCCTTTCAAACACATTTTTTTTAACCAAGAAAAAAAATCAATTAAAAATTTCGAATGAAGTAATTATTCCAAAATGCTAAAAAAAAGAAAAGAATAAATTGAAGATTCAAAATTTGATTGAAAAAAAAAGAAAAAAGCACAATATTTTGACATTTTTGACAAAAAAGCAGGATATTAGAGCAGGACTATAAGAATTTCCAGACCGTTGCGAAAGCAAAGACTTATACCATTTGCTCCATAAAATCACCCAAAGAAGAAAATTTTAAAAAGCTTTAAAATTCTAAACGAAAAAGAAAAAATTTAATTGGGACCGGCAAAGGGGCAAACTGAAAATTATTGTTGTTGTCGCCGACCTTGCCGCCCTCTAGTGGATTAGTTCCTAAGGGTGATCGTTCTTATCACTTGTATGTACTCTTATGGAAAAATCATCATTTTTGAAAATCAAGTATAAATTCAGTAATGTATTTAGGAGTGTAATTTTTGTTTAATGAAGTAATTTGAACCTTACTCTATGCATAAAAAAATCACCGTCCTCATGTACTCGACTCTAGAAGCCAGGAAAGAATAATTTCCTTGACCTCTTTGTGAGAGATTTTAACATGCAAAAATATTATCAGTTAACATATTCTTATGGTAAAAATCATCATTTTTCAAGATTTCTGAACATTATTTATTCAGTGAAGTGTTAATAAAGTATTTCTTGTAAAAAATCATCATAGAAAGCTCTGGAAAGTGATAGATTGCATTTGAAACTTAAGTGTTATAATGTGAATTTCTTACCTGTTGCTATAGTTCAAAGATGACAGTATTCAAATAATTCTTTTACAAGAAATATTCTATTAGCACATCACTGAATAAATAATATTCAAAAATATTCAAAAATGTTGATTTTTACCATCAGAATACATGTAACTGATGAGATTTTTGCACACTACAATCTCTGGCAAAGGGGCCGAGGAAATTGTTGTTTTCCTGGCTTTCAAAGTCAATTACATAAGTATAGCAATTGTTTTTGCATAGTAGAAGGTTCAAATCATCTCATTAAAAAAAATTAATGTTTCTAAACACATTATCTAATTAATAATGAATTTTCAAAAATGACGATTTTCCCATAAGAATACATACGAGTGATAAGAACGATCACCCTTAGAGCTTTGGTAGGTAAAAAACGACACTAGCGCGCCACTACCTATTCCGGTCCCAATATCAAGGAAAAAATTCTCAAATTTTCATATTTGGAACCATGGGGGGGGGGGGAGAGGAGAGAACTTTTTTCGCTCAAACAAATTAGCGACTAGCGTTTAATTTTTCCAAACAACACAAGGTACATTACAAAAGACAGTTCTAACGTCGATATCCATTTATGAAAATTTGCACGAAGTGTAATTAATTACCTTTTTTCCTCCTCCTCCGTTCTCATAGGCTTAAATGTCTTTTTCTAACCTTAGATCTTCAGATAATTCGGCAGCTTTGAAAAAATCGTTCAAAAAATTCTACATCATCACTTTCAAATTTTTCAATTTTCTCCACTCTCGTTTCTCCAAAAACGCTCAATTTCCAAAAATTTTCAAAAAATCTCAAAACAAACTCCAGCATTTGAAAATATCCATTTCTGTCTCGCTTTTTTCACTATATTCAAATTGCTGCCCCTTTCAGTTCGCCCAGTCATTGGTTACTTTCACGCGAACAAATATTACATTCGAAAGAAAAACTAAAACAGGTCAAACTTATAAATTCTTGACGTCGTAGACAAGGGAGCGAGATAAAGTCACGACTTTACAAATATAATCATCGCATCGCTGAACACTTCGGCGCGGTGCAGAGCAGTGTTCCACGAATAATCGGATATTACGAATATAACCGGATAACCGGATATTCGGAAAAAATACCCGGTTATTTATTTACGAATACGATTGGTCATGATCACTGTGACGTCCTTTTTCCGGTCAATTGACATCGCAGTCACTTGTCGTGTGGGTTAAATGTCATGTTCCCACGAATTTTGCTCCCTGCTGATAATGCATTCGGGCCCCCTTCGTGTAATGTTCGGGAAAGATCGGATAACCGGTTATGCACAATCGAATACTCGTTAAAATCCGAGTATTTTTCCATACCCGGATATTCGGATATTCGTGGAACACTGGTGCAGAGTGCATACGAGTATTTTCACCTTTCGCTGCCATTTAACTATCGTATTGACCACAACTCGTACGTTGTATTATCGCGTCAGGTGTGTACGCACCTTGAACACGCTCGACGTGATAACGTCGTCGAGCGTCGAACGATATATCAATTTTATGACACCGTTGGAACCGGAGTCGAGCTAGGAGCCGGGACGAGGGGGGAGGCAGGCTCAATAATTCGAATTCGAGCGACGAATTAACATTAATGCGTACGTCGATACGATCGCAATCGTAAATACTGGACCTGTCGTCGTGCCCGAGACTATTCGTAATCGGACATTATACGAATGGCCGGATATGCCAGGAAAGAGCGGGGCAACGCAGCAATATAAAAATTTCTTCTATAAATTCGACGTACCTAATTCGTATTCACGTTCGGCATCCTCCGGTATAGTTTCCATCGCCCAAATAAAATTCTATCTTGTTATTTCCATCAAGTTTCGTCATGACTCGTCCATAATGCGAAAAAATGCAACGTCGAGCAATCCGGCGTCTTTCTCTGGGATACAAATTTCCTCGGGTAATTTCCCCAACAAAAAGCTGGCTCGACTCGAATACAAAAATCTACCACCAAAACGCCCAATATAGGTAAATCGGCTCTGCGACGTTGGAGGAAACGAAAAATTACATCACATCGCGTACGTATTATTATTACGCTCGTGGCACTCGCTCGTCAAAACAGATCGCGCACGCCGTACGTACGTAGGTATAATTACACACCGGCGAAAATTAACCAAACCGCGGTATTTTCCTCACTCAGTGTTCGATCGTCGTTGCCAGTATACAATACGTTGAAAAAAAGAAGGGAAAAAAAAGAGCGGCGAAAAAATTACACACACTGCGCGAATTTCAAAATACCGCACCGCAGCCGCCGCGCGCGGTGAGCGAAAAATTACACAGATTTTCGAGACGATAATAAGCTTTTAATTTTACGTCGTAATTTATCATCGCGTTCGCGTATATGCCGCGCTATGCGTGCTATATACACGATGAGTCGAGTCGACGTCGACCAAATATGAACTTTCTGCCGGCTGAAAAAATACAACGTTATTTTCCCACACCGTGTACCGCTTACTTGGCGAATTTTTTTTCGCCTCGAAGCGCGTACACGTTCGGAGGTAACAGATACGCTTTTTTCCACCCTATATATTACGGTTTTTCGTGGGACCTACATCCGGCAAATCGTTACAATACCCCGATGACCGGGTCGGCCGCAAAATATTCTCTCTTTTTTGAATAATGAAAATGTAAATAATGACGAGTGTAATTAACAAGCTCGAATAGTGCCTGAAGCGATACCGCTGCCTACGCCAACTCGATTTGCAGATATTCGTCGATTTTGAGCCCTATTTTTGAGGGTTTGGAGTCTCGTGGACAGGTCACACCTATCGAAGTTGGAGAGGAAAGTTTGGCCTCAATAATGACAAATTTGGATCTTACATTGGAAAATTTTCATGCCTGATGAACTCTTGTATTGAGAAATTATATCTTGAATTGGAAAATCACAGAAAATTCCATTTTGGTCCATTATTTTCGTTTTTTTGCCTCAGTTTGAATCCAACTTCCTTACTCTCTTATTTATAAATCAGTGAAAAATTATGGAAAATCACTGGAAAATAGTTAGAATATTGCAGCACAGTGATAAATCAGTAAAAAAAATCACTGAAACCAAACAGTGAAAAATATGCTGGAAAATCAGAAAAATTCGCTGAAAAATCAGTGAAAATTTTTAAAAAATCAGCAAAAATCCACTGAAAATCAAAGAATTTTGGAATTTAGCAGATTCACCTTGTGCTGCAATTCTGATTATTTATCAGTGACTTTTCACTGATTCAAAATGAGAGAGTACTGAGAATTTTATCAGATGTACGAATCCAAAAGAGATAGTTGGATTTTCGAATTTCGTTCTAATCAATTTAATATATGGATTTTGAGTTTTAATGCTCAAAATATCGAATTTTTGTATTTTTGTATTATTTTTCTTGATATTCTCACTACTTTTTTTTAAAAAAGAAGTTGAGTTGAAAATCGACAGAATCAGCAAAAATGAGCCCACTTTTTTTTTTAGTTTTTCTCACGCTTCTTATCTAGTGACGACAGACTTCATAATTGAAATCAGGTTTCAAAAAGTGACCGACGTGATTTTTTTTTCAACAAAGTGACAAAAAAATTACTTTAAAGTTATCAATTTATCGATTTTTTAAAATTGAACGCAGAATGTTTCTTCCCCCCCCCCCCTTATCCAATACATTTTTAATAACTTTCGAAATTATTTAAATCTGAAATAAAATAGATGACATCTCCGATTTGGAAATTCAAAAAAAAAAGTTTTTCATTTTACTTCTTTGCTTTTCAAGATGAAAATGGTTTTTCATAGTTTTTAATGAATCTAACAAATGAAAATTCTGGTTATTTTCTGACTTTTTCTTACTATTTTCGTGCAATTTTTCTGGCTTCGAATTCGCCCAAAAAAGAACCTCCTTTTTACCCTTTCATAAAAAAATTCAAGAAAAGAGGAAAATGTAGAAAAATCTTGCTTTTTGTAGTAAAATCAATAAAATTCTTGCTATTTTTCTGGTTTTTCTTGTTCTTCTTGCCAGTACATAGACACGCTGTTTTTTTGAAAAAGAAAAATCAAAAAAGTGACCTGTTAAAGACTTGAGAACAATTTTGAAAAAAAGTGAGCTTTTTTCATCAATTCAAATACAATTAGAAACCTCAAGACAATTCATAAATTTAAGTATAATGAACTTGCTTTTGGTGCAGTGTTTATTTTAGAACATCTATTTTTTGAAGGTCTAACGCGAATTTTTTCGTACTTCCAAGTTGGAAATTTTTCAAACTTGACCAATCTGTTTTCATAAAAACAAATCAAATCCCGCTTCTCCACCAAAATTAAGAGCTGTTTTTTTCTTGGCAAACAATTTTTAAGCACATTAGCGAATTTCGATGATAAAACAGTCAAATTTTCCAGATGTAGGTAGAACCAGAATGTTGGCAAATACATGAAAAATGACGCCTCTTTTTTCAAATTTAGAATGACTACCAAACACGAATTTCGGGAGAAAAAATACAAAAAAAAAATAATTTGACAAAAGCAATATTTTTACATTTCCAGTTTTTTCCACATTTCTTTCAAAATATTGATAAAATACTTAGAAAAAGAGAAAATATCATTTTTGTTAGGTTTATGATTAAAGTTTTGCCAGAAAAATTCGAAAACAAGCAAATTTAAAAAAAATTCAATTTCTCTTATGAGGAGGAGAATGGATCGATCTCATATTTTTGACGAAATTCTAGTTAAATACAAAAAAAAATTCAATTTTTTAGGTTTTTTCACTCTACTCAAGTTTTTTCCTTCAAATTCATCAAAAAAACTCTTCCAAAAATTGTTGGATAACGAAAGTATCATGTTCTCTGAAATTTTACGATGGCTGCGACAGAAACGACTTTTTGAAGAATTTTTGTAGCCAAATCCAAAATAAAAAACTTACCAAACCTTGGCAACAAGAATAACTATTTCTACGTTGTCAAAATTTAAAATTTTCTAAATTATTTTTTCATAAATACCTACTGGTATAATATTTGGAAAAGTTGAAATATAAAATTTTATAGACTCGTTATTCAATTTTTGCGAAAAAAAATTCGTCAAGATGCAGAATTTTTTGTAAATTTGGTTTTGGTTTGAAAAAGGGGAAAAAGAATTGGTTTTGTATATTTTCTCTAAATATTTTCGTAAAAGTTAAAGAAAATATGTAAAAAGTCAATTTTTTAGATTATTTTTGGTAAGGGTATAGCCGGGTTTTTGGTGAAATCGGCCCCCTCTCCGATTTTCGATCTAACCCCCTCAGGTGGTGTACATTGATGAAAAAAAAATTCAGAAAAATTTTTGACCTCCCAACCCCCTCCCGTTCGGAGTTATGGCCATTTTATTGCATTATTTTCAAGAATTTTTAATTTCAACGGAAGTGAAGGAAATTTTCTGTTCTTTGGCACAAAGTTGCATCTCGTAGAGGTGTATTTACGATAATTTTTTCAAAAATTTTGGTGCACTCCTTCACGTTGTTTCGCCTATTTGAAGTTTTCAATCGTAAAAAACGCCATATAAACGAAGAGCGACCACTTTTTAAAAATATCTCAAAAACGTGTTTTTTATCGTAGATTCACGTCACGTATTCACTTTTGGCGATTTCGATGCACCAAGGGCCAAAAATCGGGAAAAACCGTACAAAAATGTTGTTTTTTTAGCATATTTTTCAAATTTTGAGCGTTTTGTAAGGAGAGAAATGGCTGAACGAAGAAACTAACGTCGGATTCGTATTCATCGGGTGAATATACCCTGATCAACACCCTTTTCGCGGTCGTTTTATTTGAAGACTCGAAATTCGCTATTTTTGTCATGAAAAATCAGTGAAAAAGGTGAATTTTGAGACTTTACGCAAAACGATCGCGAAAAGGGTGTTTATCGGGGTATTTTGACCCGCTAAACACGAATCCGACGTTAGTTTCTTTATTTGAAGTTTTTTTCCGTATAAAGCACTCAAAACTTGAAAAATCTGCTAAAACAACAACATTTATTTTCTGCATGGATTTTCACGATTTTTGGACTTATAAGTTCAAAGAAACAGCCAAAACAAAATACTCAGGACATTAAAGAATATGAAACTGTAAATTTTGAACTTGGATACCTAATACTAGGCCAAAATTTCAATTTCGGGTAGTAAACTAATAACTTGAAGTGGTATTATAAAATGAAATTTGACCTTAGTTTTTTTATTTAGGCCCTCTAGGCGCCCCTAAGCTCATATAGAAAGCGGAAATCATAAATTACCGAACTTCGGAGTTTTTCGCGATTCGCCGATTCAAAACCAAATGGTATAATTTCTTTCAAATACGCAGCTTTCGTTTCGGTTGACAAAGTGGGCACTAGGTAAAGGTTGGAGGGTAATGTTGTGTTTCTTGCTTTAGTAATGTATTGCACATTTTCATATTTTTTAATGAAAATTTTTCCGATTATTTTGTTTTGGCTGTTTCTTTGAACTTATAAGTCCAAAAATCGTGAAAATCCATGCAGAAAATAAATGTTGTTGTTTTAGCAGATTTTTCAAGTTTTGAGTGCTTTATACGGAAAAAACCTTCAAATAAAGAAACTAACGTCGGATTCGTGTTTAGCGGGTCAAAATACCCCGATAAACACCCTTTTCGCGATCGTTTTGCGTAAAGTCTCAAAATTCACTTTTTTCACTGATTTTTCATGACAAAAATAGCGAATTTCGAGTCTTCAAATAAAACGACCGCGAAAAGGGTGTTGATCAGGGTATATTGACCCGATAAATACGAATCCGACGTTAGTTTCTTCGTTCAGCCATTTCTCTCCTTACAAAACGCTCAAAATTTGAAAAATATGCTAAAAAAACAACATTTTTGTACGGTTTTTCGCAATTTTTGGCCCTTGGTGCATCGAAGTCGGCAAAAGTGAATACGTCACGTAAATCTACGTTAAAAAACACGTTTTTGAGATATTTTTAAAAAGTGGTCGCTCTTCGTTTATATGGCGTTTTTTACGATTGAAAACTTTAAATAGGCGAAACAACGTGAAGGAGTGCACCAAAATTTTTGAAAAAATTATCGTAAATACACCTCTACGAGATGCAACTTTGTGCCAAAGAACAGAAAATTTCCTTCACTTCCGTTGAAATTAAAAATTCTTGAAAATAATGCAATAAAATGACCATAACTCCGAAAGGGAGGGGGTTGGGGGGTCAAAAATTTTTCTGAATTTTTTTTTCATCAATGTACACCACCTGTGGGGGTTAGATCGAAAATCGGAGAGGGGGCCGATTTCACCAAAAACCCGGCTATACCCTTTAGGTTCAAGTCGGAATCTTGATTTTTTCTTCATCATTTGGAGAGCTTTTTTGATGGAAAAAAATTCAAAATTCCGACTTGAAGCAAAATCAGCACAAATAATCTAAAAAATTGAATTTCTACAAATTTTCTTTGAATTTTACCAGAATATTATCGGAAAATATACAAAACCAATTTCCTTCTCCTCTCTCTCGAAATGAAAATTGATTTTTTTAAAAAATTGTATCTCAACGAAAAAGTTATCATTAACTGGTTTATTTTTAGCAATTTTTTGTAAATTCTATTACATATTTTCAATAATAAACTGAAAAAAACACAACAAATCAATTTTTCCATTCTCATTTATGTAAATCCATAACCATCGCCTTTGAAATTACCCCCTCAACTAGTCAAATTTATCAAAAAACCTCATCCCTCTAAATCATCGAAATGACAAGCTACCTTGTTTTCAGCGAAATTCCACCGGTACCGCGAAACATACGACCCTCCGGGGAAAACACGTTAAAAATTTCATCCGATGCTTCGCCAAGCTCGCATGACATATGGCGTGACCTGGAAAAATTACGCAAATCTCGAGAATACTTTTCACTTCCTAATTCGTCGCATATGAAGGAAATTCATCACGATACGCGTGGGCGTTTCGCGCCACCGTCCGAACATGTGGTAATTTATCGTCAAGTACGTAGCATTGCGATGGATTATGGAAATGAGAAAGGCGAAAAAAAATTACGAAATATTTTCCAACCGTGGTACCGACAAAAGGAATTTTAAAAAATTGAAAAAATCGCCCCCAGTTGGTGAATTAAAAATTTACACTTCGAATTCAAATACCGAATTAGAATAAGGTCTTCGTTAGATCATCAGATCGAAACCTTCCACGAGTATTCTGCCAATTCGAATAGTTTGTTTATCAACAAAACAACACTACACAGAATTCTCTAGTTTAATTTTTTGCTCGACTAAATGAGAAAATTTTTTCAAATTGGATCTTTGTTCTATCGTATAATTTTTGTTTACAATGGAAAT
This sequence comes from Pseudococcus viburni, assembly GCA_033439095.1. NCBI lineage: Eukaryota > Metazoa > Arthropoda > Insecta > Hemiptera > Pseudococcidae > Pseudococcus > Pseudococcus viburni. The sequence goes on from JAVBJF010000319.1 coordinate 177,985, forward strand.
TTTTTTCAGACCATTAGGATGAATCATAATACCCTTGAGACACTGATGACCTTCCTCACTTAATCGAGAACATTTATAAGATAAAACCTTTGGCTTATCTAACATAAGAGTGATAAACATGTCTCTAAATCGACCACAGCATGTCGTTGGGCTCACAATATTACACGTTTTTCGAAACCCATTCGAGATATATGAAATTTGTTCTCGTACGTATATTTTTCTGTCATCGAAAGCAATAGAATTCTAAATTTTTAATACTAGAATGAAATTAGCGTTGGTTCGTTGAACCAGACAAGAAAAGTCGAATATTTTGAACTCTGCGGATTTGAAATTGAAATCATATGGAAAACACCACTTTCCCTTACCCTCCTCACATGTCAAAATTTTGGCATCGTGACATTATCAAATTCCGGCCAAATCCTCTACCCGTTCGAATCGCATTTACACCTACATCGAATTAATTCACCGCCGATTGAACCAATTATCGCGAAAAAATTCAACGTGAAAAAAATTAAAAATCGATGAATCTTTCCCCACCTCCCATAACCTTACACCGACGAACAAAAAACCTCTTTTTTAGCACCCTGAAAAGAAAAAAAAAAAGAATTATACGAGCTTCGTCGAACTTTCGATAACCTTGGCGGGGGAAATGGAGGCAGCCTTAGAACAGACAACAGAATGAACCGAAGGAAAATTGGGTATTTTATCGGTCATTTATAATCATGTCGTGACGTTAAACTTTGTTCAGTATTTTGCTAACTTTTGACATTTTTTCGACGGTCGGCGGCGCGTTCACGCTTCGAGGTTGAAGGTTCGTAGCAGAGGAGGGGGTCGGCTCTTCGAAACGATAAGATTTATAATTCGCGAGAAATTGTTTTTCTCCTCGAGTGTTCGCATCTTGGCCGAGGAAGAAGCTCGTACCGCGGCTGATAACTTATTACGTGAGCCAATAGTTAAGTATACGGACATCGGAGCTATTTTCATTTTTCATTTCCAACCATAATCACGTGAGAATTCGATCAGCTGGCGAATTATGCGCGGTCATATACACGTTGTTTGAGCAGGAAGCGAAGGGTACGCGGAGCTTGGATAAAGCATACGATTGTCGTTTGTCGCGGTGATTTATAGCGACACGTTCGATGTATCGAATCGATTGATTACTGGTTAAGGGTCAATTATCACGATATGGTCAGCCAGCGATGATAGAGAATCGATACGAACCTCGGGCTAGTCGAAAAATACCCAATTTCAAAAATAATTTTTTTCAACCAATTTGGAAATTTTAAACCACCTCGAAGGCTGTGGGAAAATGATCGATCACCTCGTAGATCATCATAACCCGAGCTAATGACGTTCCTGAGCCAATTTTCGATTGATTTACGACGACCTTCGTTAGACGGCTAAATTCCGCCGACACATCAGTCTTAACACCATTCGAGAGCGAAAAAGCTCCATTTAAAACGCAACAAAACAATTATTAAATCATCGCGGCTGGATAATGCATATTTATCACGCGACCAACTTTTTTTCATTTACCATCCGATTCGTATTAAAGCGTAATAACCGAACGTTAAAAAATTCACATTTTGAAAAGATAACAGACCATGGGTATGGCGAAAAATGAGCGAGATACGATGCAAAAGAGCCCGTCAGCCCGACACATTTCGAATTAGATAAAAACCCAACAGCGGTGGCAGCGATATCCGGATAATGATCGAGCACTAATTACAAAACAACCGCACACAAACACCGAAAAAATTGTAAATTTCGATTAAAAAAACCCACCGAGGAGAAAATTTTCATCTAAAATGATACATCAGGCAGAGGGAGAAAAAAACGTTGTATGGTAAAAATAAAAATTAATTTTTTCCGCACCATTACACTATTTCAATTGTCAAGCAGCCAAATTCGTCGACCAAAAAAAAAAATAACACCCGATTAAAACCTAAAAACTACTCGTATAATCGCTTCTCGACGAAACAACATGAAAAAAAAACACCAATGGAAAGAAAAAAAAATTACACACGATAACGCATAGCGACGAAAAAAAATTCAAATTCGTTGAAAATCGCGCAACAACGCCGCGAACTACCATCGAGACGTCGAATCGTCGACACACTGAACTCAAAACCGCCGTTAACCGAATGTTTTAGAAATGAAAACACACAGTTTCGGTTTGGAACGGCCGGAGACATGAGCAGTAAAACCAGAAACGACCGAACTTGCTGTCTAGAGCGAACGTACGTTCTTACTCATGGATTTTCTCGCCTTACTCCTCAAAATCTCAAGTGCAGATTTCTTACGAAATCCGCCAAAATATACCGAAAAATTTCCGTCGCGCCGGGTCCAAGTATCGAAAGGTGGAGATATTTTTTTTAGTCAAGGTTACGTACGCGTAGATGCGAAATTACACCTGTTTCGGATAAATTTCGACGTCAGCTGATGGCTATTTGGTAAATTCCTCTCGGGTGTATAGAATAATTGAAGGTAGATGTGGTATCGCGAAAGATCGATTCGAAATAATACTAAATGGACATTTTCAATTCGGAAGATCAAGGATCACATATTGAAAATTACTCTTTCAAACTACATACATAAATGCACGTTGATTTGCCAACTTTTAGGATTGAAGGGGCAGAATTATTCAACACGAGGAACTTCTCTGCCAGAATTGCAATAACACTATTTTTTCAAAAAAGAAAATTTTGTTGTCAAGTTTTGGTTCAGGGCGCACCCAAGGAAGGAGAGGGCTCAAGCCTCCTCCCCCCATCCCTTAAACTCGGCAAGGAGATTTTTCATCATAAAAATGTCAAAGAGTATGATTTTAAAAAAAAATTTCGCGAACGATTTCTTAAGAATAAACGTACCACTCTTTACATTTCAATAAGTTGAATTTGCAAAAATTTTGTCTTCTTTAATTAGTAAAATAATTTCCATCGAAAATTAGTGAGTTTTCACCAATTTTTCGGTCAAAAATTACTAATTTCTCAGTCAATGTCCCATTTATCAGAAAAAATCAGTAATTTTGACGAAAAAAAATCATTAAATCTCGTCATTTTTCAATTTTTTTCGCTCAAATCTGTAGGTATATGTGACCTTCCAGGAAGAAACCGACCTTCGGTCCGAAAAAAATTTAAAAAAAAAATTTCTCAATCAATCCAAAACAAATGATAATCATTGTTTTGGATTGATTGAGAAACTTTTATTTTAAATTTTTTTTCGGACCGAAGGTCGGTTTCTTCCTGGAAGGTCACATATATTATTTTTCTACTGAAAATACCCCAACTACTCCAGCCCCACTGAAATAACAGGTTACTTCATTTTTTCATTGAATTTTGACCCCCTCCCCATTTTTTTAAAAATCTGAGCCCCTCCCTTATACAATTTCTGAGTGAGCCTATGGTTCTGGTTGAGCAAATTTGAAACTTTTTGGCTTCGAACATAGCCAAAAACATGGTGATCGTGTAGCAAAATAAAGTACCCTATTTTCTCTATTTGGATGTAGGTAATTAGGTATATCACTAGTTTAGGCGTCATAGTGACATTTTTGAAGAAAAAAGAGCAAAAAGTGATCAAATAATGACCAAAAAGTAATCAAAGTAACCAAAAATTCAATTTTTTTCGGGGGCAAATTTTTTTAGTTTTTTTGGGGGGGATTTTTTTGTAGTTTTCTGCAAACATTTCAAAGATAAATCAAGTGAAAGGACGGGAATAATTTCATTTATTAAAATCCTTCGTCAAAACAACAAACAAACTAGCAAAAATCAATTTTTTAATTTTTTTCTTAAAAAATTTTGAAAAATATCAATTTTTACGTGAAAATTTGAATTTTTGCCCGGAAGTGCGAAGAAAAGGTGACTTTTGAGGGGAAAAAGTAACCAAAGTGACCTTTTAGACGTGAAAAGTAACCAAAAGTGACTGAAGTCGAAAAAAGTGAAGGACACCCTAAAAAAGTGACCCGCTACGATGCCTGCTAGTTCACTACTCAAATTAGGGCAACAATGGATAACTGTAAAGTTTGATCGAAAATTTCGAATTTCGAATCTTGATTTTCGACTTATTTTGGGATTTAGGATATGAATCTCATAATAATTTTTGTCTTATGTGATTTCTTTATTCGTAAAGGTCGATTCAGGCCTAAGAACGACTAATATAATGTTATGATAAAATGGAAAAACTAAACCAATCTCATATTCGTGTTCAGCACGTCAAATTACTTATACAAAATATTTCAAGTGATCATTATACGTTGCTATCCTAAAATTCATTTTTAAGCAAAAATTTTGTGAAATTTGAGAATTTCAGATGGGAAGAAATGGACAAATGAAAAAAATCAATGCCGGATTCGTGCTTAGGGAGTCAAAATACTCAGATTGATACGAAATATCAAAAATTATTATTTTTTCAGTGATTTTCAATGACATACTGAGAAAATATTGGCAAAAATCTAAAAAATCTTCCTAAACCTAAAAATAGAAAAAAAATGTTTTTTTTGAACAGACAAGTGAAATTCAAGAAAAATAAAAACAGATAACTAAAGGTTTTTTAAAACAAACCAAGGACCCAACCCCCTTCCCCCATATTTTAAAAGATCCGGCTAAGGGTCCGTAGGAGACCTGCAAAAAATTGAAGCTCCTAGAAAACTTTTGAAGTTTCAAATATACCCTGACCGACCCCAAAGAGTTCATCAATTCGACAAAAAACATGGAAATGTGTCCTGGTATTAAATAAAGGTTAAGCTACCTACTAAAAATCATTTTCGTTTTTTCTTTGATTCGTACGGGTAATTTTACTGAAAAATCCAGAACAAATTGGTTTGAAAACCGAATCTCACAATTTCAACAACAAATTCTTTTAAAATAGTTTCAAAAGTGCCCCAAAAAGCCCCCAATTTTTTCAATTACCAATTCTGATGGGAAATTTCAACAGCAAATCGATATTAATTTGAGGACCTTATCATACCCCAAGTGCTCCGACTAAAACTTTTTTGAATCCTTGGAAAAATTTTCAATACTCCTCAAAACATTTCCAAAAATTTTTTTTCAACAAGGGCACAAATATTCTGATAAAATTGTTTAATTTTTCAAAATAATCGGAAAATTATCAAAAAAGTTGGCCGAACAATTGAAGATATTTGAAAAATTCTCGACATTTCAAGCATCTTCTCCAACGATCAATATTGGCTCATTCTGTACCAGCAATAAAAATTTTCAAATTGGCTTAAATTCGACAAAAATTCTCAAAATTCAGACAAATAGGTCATTAATGGTCTAATTCTTACATTTTATTAGAAAAAATTAGTCGAAAACGCAAGAAAGCTAATTTTTTACAAAAATAATAATTTTTCAAAATTTCTGATTTCGTAAAAGAGAGAGGGTGGAACATAGAATTTGGAAATTTCATTCCAAATTTTTAACGGGAAATAAAAAACCAGCAAACTCATTGTACCAGGGCTTACGCTCGCTCTCACCAGTTCTGCTTAAAAAAAAAAAAAAGAACATTCATTCTATAAAGAATATTTAAATTCTAAATATTTTCCACTCTTATATCAATTCATCATCCAGGAGAGAGCTCCTCCTCTTGAATTTTGAAAATTGAGATCGTCACGAGATGGTTGCTTTTTCTAATAAATTTTAGTCAATATGACTGAGAGCGAATTGAAAATTCGACATTCACAAAATTACTACCACTCACTTATCATAATTCAAGCAAAAATTCCAAGAAACTTCAAAACAGTATAGACAACTGAAAGAAACACGTTTTGATTCATTTCCATCTTCGAAAAAGAATTACTTATGAACTCCTCTATCAAGATGAGCACTTGGATAAATAGACCCAGTCAAGCTATGTCGGTACGTCTGTACCCCCTGCCCCCTTAAAAATCCTTCATCCCACGTTCACCAACACGCTGCAAAACACATCGCTATTGACCACCTTTTCCTTTCTTTCAACGACGGACGTAAATAAACAAAAAAACCGTAGGATTCGAAGAATGAAAATGGCCGACTATTGTAATTTTCTTTATATTCTTGTTAACTTTGAAAATTTCATTTACATTTTGGAAAAACTATTAAGCAGTTTGTTTTCACGAGAAGTTTTTTGCTATAGCCTTGAACCGTTGCGTATTTGTAACCCACGTCAAGCTGCAGGTTTGGTTTTTTTTTCTTCGCCTCGCCTTTTTTTCCTGCTCTTTTTCATTTTTTTATTTCACTATAAATTGTAGGCACCTTGTTTTTAGGTTACTTAAAAATAAAATGGGTATAAGAATTTCAGAACTATAATAACGTTCAGGGAGTTTCTTTTTTCTACAGCAAATATACCTACTTTTATAAACTTTGGGATTTTCTAGATAATTATTTTTGTTCGCAGAAACAAAATATGTTCTTAAAAGTAGCTAGGTAAACAGAAAACCCAAAGAAATGCAATTCCCAATATTGATTATTATCGTATGTTATATTCTACTTCAATCGTCATCGTTTCTCAATTACTTACGATTATTCGACGAATTCTAAAATGAAATTTAAGTCAAGACTCTTATAAGAGCTCATGGTTCATGTGATGGATTGTTATATAGTGTTCTAAGTATAATTGTTTGTATTTTATTTTTATGAATAATTAATCATAATTAGTGTTATTTTGAACTTCGTTTTACCTACAATTAATATAACGTAGGAACATTTATTCCATACCGATGGTTTATAGACACAAAAATAACCGTATCTCAATTACAGCAGTGGATAATCACTGAAAATAATCATCGAATATTTTCAAACTGAGGTATTTGTACGAGTATTATTCTTGGGACTTGAATCTATTCATGAAGTCGTTATAGGAATGGCCTCGTGCATACGAATGAATTACTACACCGAGACAATTGCATCATTAGAATTATGATAAAAATATCGAGAAAATTTTTACAGTAAGTAGTAGAAATAATCTACGAATTATAATCCAGGACTGCTTCTTATTCGCAAAAAGAAAAAAATGAAAGCTAAATTCGACGCCGAAGTTGCAAATACTATTCCGAACATATTCTAGAATTCTTAAGTCACCAAGAAATTAATTCAGAGTATGTAGAAAATATGAAATTAATGAAACTCAAGTTCACTCACAGACAGATTAAGTATAGCTTTTCGGAATAGAAAAAACACTCACTTTGTTTAGGTACATCTCTGCTACGATCACTCACGAAAAAAACGAAAATCTTTACTCATTTTCAACAGGATTCTGCAGCTACCGAAACTAAACCATTGAAAAATGAGTAATAGAACTAGAAGTAAAACTGGATGAAAAAGTATGATTGTATCGAACACTATTTGTTTTTAGGGAAAGAAATACCTGCACACAAGCAGAAACCAAAAATATTCCAGATGCCTACAAATTCATGATTTACAAAATATTAGTATATCACAAAATTCAATACCAATACCACGGTGGAAAGTCTTACCGGAAACCTCGGATTTTTACTTATAGTCCGTTCCAAATAAGAAACGCAAGCCACTACCCGCAATACACGAACGATTAGGACATTCGCGGTTATTTTGGTATTTTGGTTTTATGATATTATTAATACTTAGATAATAACAACTAATTATTCAACTTGATCTCGCAAAAAAATTCAATCTTGTTTAAACTATTTTCAGATTATTCGCTTAGCGCCTTGAAAAAGTTTGCGTTTCTTATTTGGAACAGACTATAAGTATATGTAGTGATACATGTACGGCAATACGATTGCAAAATCTTACCTTGCCAACACTTTGAATATCGCGACCATTTTCAAACGTTTTCGAACTTTGAAATTCCACGAAATAGCCGAAAGAACGAATACTTATCACGATTTCTTCCGTTCAATGACAAAGATTTAACATTTCACCAAAAAGAACAAGAATTTCAACAAAATATCTTACCAACTCTCACGAAAGATAGATATTAAACTTAATTACACGATTGTTGATCACACAAAACACAAAATACAGTATTTTTGTGAAAAAAACAAAGCTAACCGAAGACCCAACGACGATACGACCGAACCGAAGCTTTCGTTACTGTTTTACACGAATAAACGCGAATTCGAAACTACATCACTGAATTATTAACAAGATTCTATACGAAAGAATCTTTATTCAACTTTTAGTCATATTTAAAAGCTAAATAATCGAAAAACTAGACGAAAATCGGACACTTCGACAAACGCTTACAAAATGACAATGATAGACAAACAACACAAAATGGCGTCGGTCGCGTCATCGCGTCTTACTCACACATTGTTTAACATCTTTGTAGTTGTAACATATTACGCACATGAACACAAATACAACTAAAACCGAATACAAAAAAATGCTACTGTCTGTCATCCCTCATCGTTCATTCCCTCTCCAACACCACACACTTTATTCCAGTCTAGACTTTTCAATGCGTAAATGCGCGCGCACATCGTAAGTGTCGAGTTCGAGTGTAATTCAAGTTCAGGGGTGCTCAAAATTAATTTTTCACGGAATTCAACAAAAATACAACTCGATTTCAATTTTAAGCTGCATAATTCTTCTGTATTTTTGATGATTATTTCTCTGTACCTAATATTTTTCTCTTTTTCACGATTATTTTTTATTCGTATTCAATAAATCGAATCGAAAAAGAAACATCCCAGATTCAGATGAAAATTTATGAGGAATGTACGTAGTAGGTCTACTTTAGTGCCTTAGTCTACTTCGTACATAGACATACTACGTACATAGTTCACTTTGAAGAGACTTTCAAAAAAAAAATTCTGAACCTCCAGCTCAAAACAGACAGAACTAGGGGACCTCAAATTGGGGTCACTTTTGAAAAAAGGAAAGTTTTTGCCACTTTTGAGTAGTGCCACTGCCACCAGCTGGGAACCTCACCCTCAGATTTGAGTTCTTATATTGACCTCGAAATTGGATTCCATTTCTTTCCTCCATCAGAGCAGGTTGAAAAGTTGTAGATCGCGAATTTGAAATTTTTGATTTTTACAAAATAAATTCAAATTACTCACTCGAATACATACAGTACCTATATCAAAATCAGACCAAAAATTTTTAGCCACCTAAAATATTTTTCGATGAAAATTATTTTTTCAAAATATTTTTATAGCAGTGCTACCAACTGCGTTTTAATTTACCCAAAACTCGATTTTCATAAAATTCAAACTGTTTGTCCAGTGTGACTGTGAATTGAAAAGTAAGCAAAAATGTTTCAAATTAATAAATTATTTTGTAAATTTTTTGTAACAGTGCTAGCAGCCAGCTGAAATTTTATGGAAATTTTGCAAATCAATAGTTGGCAGCACTGCTACAAAAATTTTCCGAAAAATTTCATCGAAAATTATTCCAAGTGGCAAAAAAATTGTTTGCTCGACTTTGAGGTGTTTGGGTGAGCAATTTGAATTCGGTAAAAATCCAAAAATCTTCAAGTTTGCAGAGGCCAAAATTTACTTTTTCATTGAAAAATGCCTCCACTTTAAGATTTTCTAACATCGCTCGTCTTCCTTGGGGCAGAAAGGTTTTATTTTTTTTTGAGAAACTTCTCACTTGAATTAAATTACCGCATTAATTTTTGTCAAAATTTAAGACTTTTGTTTGATCCACTGTATAGAGTTCAAAAAACCTATACGTAAGTAATGTACCAGAATTCGACCATTTTCATCATTATTAAGTTACCATATTATATTTGATTAAATTTTAAAGATTAAAATTTTAGCACGTAAAATATATCCATTTCTGTCACATTAGTTCGCTGTATGGCTGTCTTTTAGTGACGTTCCAAAGATGTTTTTATGGGGGGGGGGGGGGGCAAGGGGAATATGAATCAGTAATTTTCAACGATCCTAAATCGTTTGTGATGGATCAGTTATTTTTGGGGGGAAAAGGAATGAAGTTCTACAAATTTTGTCGACAATCCAAAAAAAAATTAAAGAATATCACAATTTGCTGAGCATTCAAAAAAGTTCATTTTTTCATGAGAGACAAACCTAGAACCGCAGGGTTTCAAATCCCAAATTGAAATTTTGAAGTGAACAAGAATTAGAGCGAAACTAGGGTAAAAACTTCTCAATAAAAAATGTTCGAGAATCGAAAATTACTCACTGAGTATATTAAAAATTGAGTTGTCGAGGACTGAAAAATTATCAATTGCCGAAGACCTTTGAGAACTAAGATCGTATGTGAATTGAGACTTGAATTGTATTAAGTAAATTATTCTCGATTATTTTAAAACAAGATGAAAACAAAATTGGGTCCAAGCGAATCGAGAACGGAAATTTTTTGTAAAAAAATACGATCAAAAGTTATAGTTTTTTCAAACATTTCATATTTCTGATATTTCAGCCAATCGAGTGGCATTTAGGTAATTACATTTATTTAATTTAGATATAGAGACATAACGGTAAAATAACAAAAACATAAAATCTCAACAAAAAAAATTGGATTTGTATTTACTTAACACGTTTTACCTTATTCTCATTCTCAGCGAACAAAAATCTTCACTGAGAATTTTGGGAATCGAATTATTTTGTTCTGAATCCCAATTTAAAAGTTTGTAAAATAAGTATGTAATTATTTTATTCTGTTTTTTACACACATAAAAAAATATAGAAGTAGAATTATTCAAATTTCCAAACAGATGAGTAGAAATTTAAAAAAATGAACAGTGAAAAATCTCAGTTGAGGGCGAGGTGCTTCTCCCAGACCCCTCCTTCCATCGGTACGTTAATGCTGTCTTTATTACATTCATCGTTTTGCTTTAAGGTATTGCGAGACTGGCTATAGAAACCACCCTTATGTGTCAAAAATTGGTTTTTGAATTGACACTGATTTTGGGCCTTTCAGAATGGGTAGAATCAAGGGGGAACCTCAACTCAAAAAATAATTTTTGACGTTCAAGGGTGGTTTCTATATCCAGGCTCACAATGTATAGTTGGTATACTATTAATCGAGCATTTGAAGTTTGAAATTTGGATACTTCGATATTATAATGTAGTATCCTGATTCCAAATCCTAAACCAGATTTTTTATTTCAATTTCCGAATTTCGCACATCAATTTGATTTCTAACTACAAATGTAGATACAAATTCCAAAATACAATGCACATAACTTCACACATAATTAAAAATAACACCAATTTGAAAAAAAATCCAATATTTCATGATAATAAATTTGTCGACCTAATACCTAATTAATAAACATTTGGTAAAAAATCACTTACGTGCGGTATATCCATATTCATCTTCCTCCTCCTCGTCGAAAGAATCATCTTCGGAGCTCTTTCTCAAGCTACCGGCGCTAGCTCTCATAATCTGTAAAACCATCGCCGACGGAGAAAAAAGATTAATTTCTTAGCTTAGAGCAATAAAACAGACGACAAATCGATCGGTATATAAAAATAAGCGGCGTAGCGTCCCATAGCAATAAATCCGAACGCGTAAAACGAACGGAAATTAACTTACCAATTTTCCGGCTTTGGTAACGACGTGTTTTTCATTATCGTCATCGAATTCGCTACTAGGTTCTGTATCGGAAGCACCTTTTAATGCTTTTGACAAAGCTGACGACTCGTGAAACAATAATCGTTTCTGTTCGGCCGACGAACCGGATAGTTTAGCTGCGGCTGTTGGCTGCTGCTGCTGGAATTAAAAATACCGATACGATCAACGATTAAAATACGTAGGAACGTAGGAAGCTAAAATGATGAAAATATTACACACCGGAACCGAATCAGCGGGTAGATTTTCATTAACAGCCGCCAAAGTTTCTTCGTCTTTACTTATTAAAGACGATTTCTGTTCGCCGGTGCTTACGGTCGATGGTTTTTCCGAACTGCTTTCGTAATCGCTTTGAGCTTCCATTCCCTGCGGATGTGGAACGTACAGGTAAAGTTTGAAAACGGTGAGATGATGAGTGAAATGCTGACCAACTTACCCATTGGATTAACGATTGAACTACGAATGTGACCGGATTACCGGATGATTTTATCGTTTGCACTGCTGTTTCGTGGGTGGCTGCGTGTAAATCGACGCCATTCACTTCGATAATACGATCACCAGTCTGGAAAAAAGGTAGGAATAGAAAACGAATTATTTACAGGTTGGAAATAGGTCGATGAAAATTTCCGCAATGTATCGATGGGTACCTTTAATTCTCCACTTTTGCCAGCAGGACTTTCGGGGATGACGTTTTTGATGAAGATTCCTGATATGGCGCATCGACTTTCTTCTGTCGAGTTGTACAGATCAACCTGAGAAAAAAAAAACAGGTCAATAAATAATCACAATTGGTCTAATTAATCTTAATCGACAACGTTGATTTAATACCAGCAACCACCAGTTGGAAAAATTTCAAGAAATTATTTCCAATAATTAAGTGCTTAATCATAAATGGGTTTTTTCAAAATGTCAGTTCAACCACTTTTTGATCTAGAATCTTCAGATTTTGCTCAAATTTTTTTACGAGGTGTTTCCATCCTAAAGGTGGAAAAACTGTCGTTGTATTGGTTTCAGTTCTCTGAACCCCCCTATTAGTCCCCTCGATAGGGCCAAAATTTGAAAAAATGAAAAATAACGTGCGACCAGTTGTTTGTTAGGTTTTTGAGGGCGCTGAGTTCGAATATTTGATTATTTTTTGGATTTGACCCCTGAGTGTCCCCCTGGCCCCCCGATTTTTGGGAAAAGTGGGTTAGGATATTAAAATAGCGTGTGGCATATCGATTCTCACTAATTTGAGTGCGTAGAACTCGAATATCGACTTACTTTTTGATTTGACCCCATTCCTTGCGCTTTAACCTAATGAAAAAATACGAATTTGAGGGGAAGTAGTCAGTTAGATCACGAGGAATGGGGTCAAATCAAAAAGTAAGTTGATATTCGAATTCTACGCACTCAAATTAGTGAGAATCGATATGCCACACGCCATTTTGATATCTTAACCCACTTTTCCCCAAAATTGGGGGGCTAGGGGGGCACTCAGGGGTCAAATTCAAAAAATAATCAAATATTCGAACTCAGCGCCCTCAAAAACCTAACAAACGACTGGTTGCACGTTATTTTTCATTTTTTCAAATTTTGGCCCTATCGAGGGGGCTAATAGGGGAGTTCAGAGGGGTTGGATGAAAAAACTCAGTACATATTCGAACTCAGCGCCTTCGAATTAGTAGTCATCGATGTGTTACTCGACTTTATCGATTTGTTTGAATTTCGGTCAAAATTGTGGACCCCTGTATCCCCCAGGGGTCTGGAGATCCCATCTTGAAAATTTGTCAGTTGAAAAAAGGGTAAAAAGGGCTACTCAATGTAATTTTTTCAGATTTTTAAATGGTAGCTTTCATATTTTGTGCATATCATGAAAGTTGAGCTTTCGCCACCAAAGTTCAACTTTGAGCTTTCCAAAATGTGATTATCACTTTTGAATCTACTTTCAATTCTCTTTCAGGCCTCGCAAACGGTTTTCCCCAAAGTACAGCCTATCTCAAAATATAGGCCTTCAAAGTTGGGTAGTTTGGCGAAAAATCACAATTGCATGAAAATTACGAGGCCCACCCCAGCCCCCTTGAGGGTTAGAAAAAAAATAATCGTGGTTTCGTGAATAGACCACCAAGGGGAACTCATAAAAAAAATTTGAGCGAAATCGGAAAACCCGACTTCACTTTTGGTCTGTTTTAGCATGGAATAGCCCTTTTGTCCTTTTTTGAAAAACGACGAATTTACAAAATTTAAAAATGGTCGTTTTTCACAACTATTTTTCATTTAGAACATTTCAAACTGGCCCCTTTTTCATCGTTTTTGAAGAAACAATCAGAAATAACTACCTATTTCAGGGTGTCTTAAAAAATTTGTTGAGCAAAAATCTCAACTTGGCTTAACCTTTTTGCATGACTTTTTTTTTACTTTTTTATGGACCACCCCTCCTCACAAAAAAATTCAAACTTCAAACAAACATAATTTTCAAAAAAATCGTAATGAGCTCATAAATTAAAATTTTTATGAACAAATTTAAAGAAATACGATTTTAAGAAAATCGAAATGAGCTCTTTTCCTATTTAAATTATGTATCAAGGGTGAATGTAGATTTTTTTCAATTTTTAAAAAAAATCTTGACCTTTGAGTCAAAAATCTTGATTTTGCATGACTAACTTGACCTTTTCGTCAAAAGCTTGACTTGGCTTGATCGTTAAGACATCCCCAAATAATTCGATTAAATTTGACTAGGTAATGGAAAAATACGAATTACATTTTTTTTTTATTTAGTATTGCAGGTTCCTAAATCACTCATTTTATTTTATTTTCTGGTGATTAGTAATCAGAAATCACAAACTCAAATATGTACTCATTTCAAGTTCCAAATCTCTGAACAAACAACATGACCCTCGAGTTTTTTCATTTTTTGAATCAAATTTGAGCCTCCATGAGAAAATAGGAGGGGGAGAGAGATCACATCAAAAAATTGAGTTGATATTTGAACTCAACATGTCAAAAAACATACCACGAAATACGCTCTTTTCTCCTTAATTTTTTTTATTTTATAGAATTTCCTCCAAAATTTTAGAATGTAGTCGTGCCTCCCTAACTGGTCAAGATCTCAAGAAAATCATCACGTTCAAATAACATTATAATTATAAATATAAAAATAACGGCAGTTCTCTTACTTTTAAGACAGAAGAACCCCATAAAAATTTTTTGAGCAAAATCTGAAGATCCAAGATCCAAAAGTGGTTGAATCGACATTGAATAGTATATTATGCAACAAGGGAGATAAAGTGATTTTCGACGAATTTTGAGGTTTATTGCCCGAGCGAAGCGAGGGAAATAACTCAAAATCGTCGAAAATCATTTATCTCCCGAGTTGCATACGATATTTTTCATTGTAGAGGGAGTAAAAGTCGAGTTTGAGCACTCGAGCGATTCACGAGAGGGAGTAAAAGTAGACTTTTACTCCCTCTGCAATGAAAAGACCTTAATACAATCCATAGCATTATTAGTTGTTTACCTTTCCACCAACGATGCTGATGCCAAGACTATTATTTTGGTCACGATAAACCTGAACGCGTCTCTCGGGTCCCCAGTGCTTCGATAGGAAATTATTAGATTCCGGTGACTTTTCCAAAATCATGTCTAATTCGTCGTTTCCAAGCTCGACGCCGGTACTGGCAAATCTATGAAGTGTTTTTAATTTATCTCCGGCTGATAAATCATGGTAATAATACGATTCTAAATCTACGCTGCCAAGTCGATGCAATTTTGATAATCGACCTAGCTCTCTAATTTCCGCCTGCGAAAAAAAAACACACAAAATTCAATTACTTTCACGACGTAGCACGTCTGTTGCTACATAAAATATAAATCCCTTCGAATAAAATATAAACAACAGGCCAAAATATAAAAACCACCGATTTCGATTCGGCATTACCTTGAGCAACTCATCTTCGGGAAGACTAATACGATGATTGGAAATATCGCTTTCGGATTTGGACGAGTACTCAAACTGCGATACGTTTTCGCCGGATTTAATAAAATCTGTGCTATCGCTATCGTGACTCGAATATATATCTCGGTTGCTAGAACATTTACTAGCGTTGAGCGAGTTTTCACTTAGGGAAATGCATTTCGAGTAATTCAAGATATTTTCTTCGGACTTGACCGAGTTTCTTAGGTAATTCGAAGCGCTTTTATCGGAATTAACTTCGAATGTCGATTTGGTCGATTCGATAACGCAGTTTTCGCTTCGACTTAGGATCGGTATATCGATACTAAGGCTGGTAATTTGGGTTATCGATGAATCGGTGGCTGTGGTTGCGCTTCTGACTAGGTTATCACTCTTGAAGACTTTCTTGCTGCGGTAGAACGCTTGGTTTTCGACGGTGAGCGAAGCTTTCCGCGGAAGTAGGCTGAGATCAATGGATTGCAGGTAACTGGTATTCGGTAGACTTCTCGTCGAGTCGATATATGGCGAGCTGGGGTAATAACAGAACAGTAGTTAGCAATTTTGAAGTGTAAACTGAGGAGGCAAATTTTCTGATTTTTTATGTACAATGAGACTCGAAATCGATCAAGTCGCCTTTCCGGATCTGTCAAGAGTTGAGGAATTGCAAAATGATATATGTTTGGCAACTTAATCGATCTGAGGTGAAATAATGTAGCCGATTTGACGTGATAAGAAATGACTTTTCGAAAAATATACTGCACTTTGAATAAATACCTATTAAATACAATTTTCTATAAAAATTGAACACCAATACTGTGACTCAAAAATTGGACACCACTGACATTTTGAATCTGATATACGCAATGGCATTTTGTTAGACAAAAAAAAACGAAACATTTTTCATGAAAAATAAGCGGATAATTAAAATTTTTGTCAGACTTTGAAAACATACTTAAAATATCTGGAATTTCTACAGAAAAAAACTGTAGGTACAATTTTTTTGAAAAAATGATTCAAAAATTATTTTTATGGGGGTTCGTGTTTTTATAATTCAGCAACTTTTTCAATATTTTCGAGAATTTTTTCACATTATTCCCATTTTAACTTCCAAAGTAATTTTTTAAATATTTCAAACTGCAGGCAATATGGGAAAAAATCGAATTCAGAATGTTCATTGAATTATAAAATTAAATAATTTAAAAATTGATCAAAATTGAAATTTTAAAATTATAATTGTTTCAACACAGACATGTTTTACATCCACGATTTGAAATTTTTTCTGTTTGAAAAAGAGCCAGTGATTTTTTTCAATTACGAAAAGACAAAAAAACATTACAAAATTCATACTTAAAACCTGTTTTTTTTTAAATTTTAAATAGGTCAAATTAATTTTCAATATCAACTAGTAATTTACGAAAAAATGTCAAAAATTTTGAAAATTTTTTTAAGGTTCTTCTGATCTTCTAGATTCAATTTAAAAAAACACGAAATTTTTATCTACCTACATTCGGCAAAAAACGAAAAAATAAAGTTTAAAAAACACATCTCGAAAATATTTGTTCTGGGGGTCCAAAATTTTTTCTCATCATGACTCAACTTTTGGGGTAGGTTTCATAAAAATCCCTTTCGTGGGCCAAAACACCATAGGTACTTATTCTACTATACCCTTTCAAAATTATTTTCAAATAAGTATTTTTTTTTCAAGTAAACTTTGAAAATTGAGAATGAAAATCCCATCATCCCATCAATTTTAATTTAATCAATTTTTATACAAGTACGAGTAGGTATTTTTAACGATATTTTATGGACATTCATTCGATCCAAATATGTGAGCCTGGATATAGAAACCACCCTTAGGTGTAAAAAATTGGTTTTTGAGTGGAGGTTCTCCTTTGGTTCTATACCTTCTGAAACGCCCAAAATCAGTGTCAACTCAGAAATCAATTTTTTACACCTAAGGGTGGTTTCTATATCCAGGCTTACATACAGGGTGGCTCGGTTAAGGTGTGAAATATTGAAACCTCATATTCTACTTATCAATACGAACAAAAAATGTCATATTCAACATGGGCCCAAAACGCTTTCTTTCTGAGATATTGCCGAGTAAAGAACTGGAAATTCGGCAACGTTGCGCATCGCGACGCCCGTAAAATGTTGCGTTTAACGAGACGAGCGTCGGGGTTACTTACGCGGAAGTTAATTACAGCGTTGCCACAAAATAAATTATGCTGAGGTACCCTCCATTTTTTTGATTTTTTAGAAAAAAATTTTAGGCGAAATTTTGTTTATAATAATGAGGAATCATGAGAAATCATTAAATTCGATTTTTATTGTAATTTTGTGGGATGGTCGAAATTTGATAAATTGATTACTCAGCATCCAATAAATAAAAAAAACAGAAATTTGGGTTAATAGGTGTTAAATAAGTAGTACTACCCCTAAAAGTGAATAAAATTTCAAAAAAATGATTTTTTGTTCTTGTTCGACCATTTTTCTGGTACAAAAACACATTTTTTACGTTAAAACACTTACTTATGAACCAAAAAAAAAAAATAATTGGTATACGTTTCTATGGACCTCCTTTCACTTTTTCCACCACCTACCCCCCCCCCCCCGAAAATTTTCACTGCTAGAGCAAAAATTACCAATTTTGGGTGAAATCTGGGCCCCCTTTAAAGACGAATAACTCAGTAATGAAGCGTTTATGGCCCATCATGTATATAACATTTTTTACTCCAAATGATAAGTAGAATACGCGGTTTTAATATTTCACACCTTAACTGAGCCACCCTGTATGTACTTCCAAGAACTGAAAATCTAAACTTTTGAAAAATTTTGGTAAAATTTGATACCTACAGTTCATTTCAAACTTATACTCCAAAATGAACTTTTCCAACTTCCAATCATTCATTAAACATTAAATATGTAGGTACCTAAGCTTTCGGTTTTTAGAAAATGAAAATCTAACGAATAATTTTTGAACACCAACAAAAAAGAAATATTTGTAGGTAAATAAAAAACTACCAGAGTGTGGCTTCTTCCGCCAAAAAAAACAATCCTACGACCATTTCGATTTTTATCGCGTTCGAAGTTCATAAATGAAATACCTATGAATGAAAGAACCAAATCGCACGTCATATCATAAGCTGTAGCGTACAAAATTGCACCTGTAGAGGTTCCGTATTCGATTCACGAAGCCTTAAAGATGTGAAAGATTATGCGAGGTCGTTCACTCTGCTCGCTAGCACGTTGAAAAAAGGCGAAAAAAGTGGACGAGGAAACAGAAACGAATAGCTTTCAAATACCTAATTAATTTATTTCCTGGTTTTGTGTGACCATAGTGTGTCGTTAATTCAGAAAACCAGGAATAAGTAAATATTTTCTATGATATTTTTATTTTGGCTCAACAAATTAATCACCTACGAAATTAGGGACACGTCGAAGGAGCAAAAAATCAAAAGTTTTGAGATGAAATGGTATTTTTTTGGAAAACGGAGGGGAAAAAACGATAAAACGTTGTGTATTTTTGAGAACTAAAAAATAAGGGGTTCATTTTCAGCTCAAGAAAATCTATTTTTTTTTTTTTGATAGAGTCTAAATTTCAAGTTGACGATGACTGGTCTCAAGTGCCAGAATCTTGATTTTGAAAAATCCAAGAAAATTATGAACTCAAAACTTGAACTTATGCTTCAAGTAAACTTCTATCATTTTTATAAACTTGAATTTAAACTTTTATTTCATCAGCTTTGCCATCCTTAAAATTTTTCCATTTGGTTTCGACTCGATGACAATGAACAACTTTTTTTTTTCATTTTTCCAACTCATGACGAAAATTTGGCTTATGAACAATAGGGGATCGTTGAAAATGGAAAATTGTACTAACTCCTTACTGGTTTTTGCCACAAATGGGATTTCAACGATCCAAGTTCAAATTTATTTTAATTTCTGATTTCCAAGTTCAATTTTTTTAAACCCTCAATTTTTTCAATTTACTTATTTAATTCTGTTTTTTTTTCAAAACTGTAGGTAACTGATTTAAAAAATTTTCCAACAGCAACTCAAAATTTCTTCAATTTTGATTTTTTAAAACTTTTCTCAACTTCGTATTTTAGAGAAAAATTTACAACTCGAAAATTGTATCCGATAATTTTAGAATTTTTCTTCAAATTTTTTTAAACTAAGTATAAAATTTTTTCAATCGAAAATTAAAAAAAAAATTTTCCAACTTTTAATTTTTATACTTGAACAATTTCAACATTCATGTTTTTCAAATGAGCATTTCCAGGTAAGATGGTGAAATCGGCCTCTCGACCGATCGGGACAAAAATCTCTCAAAATGTTGTTGACATGGATGTGTAAAACCACTGAAAAAAAATTTCAACTCCCTACCCCACCCCCACTCGAGTTATGGGGCCATATATGCTCGAAATTCAATATTTTCTATTTCTGAAAAGGGCGGATCCAAAAATTTTGAAATTTTTACAGATTATAGATTTGTACTAAGTAAATATACTTACTTAAGAATTTTTTCAAAAAAAATTTTCCTGAATTTCCCGAGATTTTTCAAACTTTGAAGGGAAAAAAATTTCGTGGCAAATTTTTGAAATTTTTAAATCACGAAAAACCTTGGAAAATCCAGAAAAAATTTTTTGAAGAAATTTTCAGCTATACATACTTGGTATTTATAATCTGTAAACATTTCAAAATTTTTGGACCACACCTTTCAGAAATAGAAAATACTGAATTTCGGGCATAAATGGCCAATAATTCGAATGGGGATGGGGTTAGGGAGTTCAAATTTTTTTGGAGTGGTTTTACATCCACGCCAACATGTTAGGTGATTTTTGTCCTGAACAGTTGAGAGGTCGATTTTACCATCTTACTAGGAAATGCTCTTTCTTCCAACTCAGTAAATAATTAGAATTTTTTTAAAAAGTAGACAATAAAAATATAAAATCAAAAAAAAATTAAAAACGAAATGAATTTTTTTTTATAAAATTGAAATTTAAAAAAATTTTGCTGACGAAAAAATTTTAAAATTGGATTCAGAAATAAAAATAATTTAAAATTAAAGAAACTGAATAAAATTTAGAATTGAAAAAATTTGAACTGTAGTTCGGTCATTTTAGGTTTTGACCCAAAAAAATTCCCGGAAACGGGAAAGTTCGTATATAAGCTTTGTAGAGGGTGTATTTCAACATACCCGACTTTCCCTAAAATCGGTGAATATTTTGACCCCCTTTTGGGAGGTGAGGGGGTTTAAATTTTCGTTTTTCGGCTATAACTTTCAAAATTACGTATTTACGAAAAAATAATTGAAACAAAAATTGTAGAGAATAAAAAAACAAACAATTTTGTTATTTACAATTTTTTCCTAAAACGTCATGGGAGGGAGGTAGGGGCTTCAGAAACAAATCAATTTTGAAATTTTCTCATTATCAGAAAAAATTACCAAAAAGCGGGTTAATCGACTTTTAGGAGCGGCTCTCTTGCATAGTACATCCTATTACTATGTAGAATAAGAAAAATGAACAACCGACTCCTCATCTCAAAGTAGGGGGGTGGACCCCCTGTAGAAAAAGTTGCATTTTCCCCTGAAATATCTCAGCTACAGTGAAAAATTCGAAAAATTGGTTCAAACAAACGTTGTAGAGCGTTAAAAGACGAACATTTTCGTTTTTTTACATTTTTTCTACGTGGTCTTGGGGCCGAGCTAATGCAAAAAGAAAAAAGATCGACGCGGGGTTTGAAAATTTTTCATCAACTCAATAAATTACACTTGTGTAGGCCTGGTATAAAATCTAACGAACCAATAGCCCAACAAGTGGGTTTCTGGGGTTTTCGTGGTCGCTAAAGTCGATTTTTATAATCATCTAACCCCTGGACCCAAATTGGACCCCAAAAGAGGGGGTTTAAAAATTTGTGAAAAATTTTCGAATGTTGCGTCGATCTTTTTTCTTTTGGCATTAGCTCGGCCCCAAGACCACGTAGAAAAAAATGTAAAAAAACGAAAATGTTCGTCTTTTAACGCTCTACAACGTTTGTTTGAACCAATTTTTCGAATTTCTCACTGTAGCTGAGATATTTCAGGGGGAAAATGCAACTTTTTCTACAGGGGGTCCACCCCCCTACTTTGAGATGAGGGGTCAGTTGTTCATTTTTCTTATTCCACATAGTAATAGGATGTACTATGCAAAAGAGCCGCTCCTAAAAGTCGATTAACCCGATTTTTGGTGATTTTTTCTGATAATGGAAAATTTTTAAAATTGATTTTTTTCTGAAGCCCCTACCTCCCTCCCATGACGTCCTAGGAAAAAATTGTAAATAACAAAATTGTTTGTTTTTTTATTCTCTACAATTTTTGTTCCAAGTATTTTTTCGTAAATACGTAATTTTGAAAGTTATAGCCGAAAAACGAAAATTTAAACCCCCTCACCCCCAAAAGGGGGTCAAAATATTCACCGATTTTAGGGAAAGTCGGGTATGTTGAAATACACCCTCTACAAAGCTTATATAGGAACTTTCCCGTTCCCGGGAATTTTTTTTGGCTTTTGGTTTTTTTTAAGCTAAATCGTCCGTACTACTGTATTATATCGTCAAAGTCGAAATCATATTTGAGACAAAAATAATTAGGAGTTAGTGAAATTTCAGTCTCGAAGGAATGATTTTTTCCAACTTGATACGATAGTCTCCCCCCCCCCACCCCCCACCAAAAAAAGTCATTAGATACTTTCGAAAAATGTTTAGTCTCAAACCAACTTTTTTTGATGGAAAATGCATCTAAGCCGTTAATAGGGCTGCTCTTCTGTCTCTCTTTTGGTAAAAAATAACTGAGAATGTAAATGAAGGGATTTCATGGATATTTGCAATCTTTCCACTAATTTCCAACTTCCTGCTTCCTTATTACTGACAAATCGGCAACATTGGATTTTATGTACAAAATATTACACAAGACATCTTGATCGTAGTTCAGGTAATGGTTTTTATGAAGAGACGCAGCAATCTAAAATACAATCAGTTCCTTAAGTTGCTTCAACAAAAAATTAGAAAGAAAATGTTAATTTCCAAAATTCTCCTTGAATCACTCAACTCCTCCAATATTTTAAACTAATCATTTTCATTTCCACATACTTTTACTTCTTAGACCTTTTTTGTACATTTCCCGAAATAAATTTTTCTCCAATTCGAATACTCACGAGGATTCACAAAATTTGCAAATTTATCCATTTATGGGGTCTACTGGATCTGAAAAATTAAAATTTTGGCTATTTTCTGAATTTTCTTGATTTTTTATTAAAACTCTCAAGCCTCGAAATTTCATTTTTCGTGAAAATATAAACAATAATAATCATCTCCTGAACCTATTACACAATTACGAACCCCTCTTCCTCCTCCACCCCATTCTAGAACTTGAATTCGACTCATCTGCTGCCTCTCCACATAAAAAACCACCAAACCTCGACCAACACACGTTACACATCGGGGGAAAAAAGGTACAAATCCAAATCTACTCCCACAACTCGAACTAATTACACCGAAGCAGCAAATAATCTACGATAAAACTCCAACCCGCTTATATGTTGCGTTTTACAGCCTACTACGATACATTTAAGTACACTTTTTATTAATTTTTTTTCCAATTTAAACACCACTCTTTAAAGGTTTTAATATTTAACTTACCGATAATATTGCGGAAATATCCTGAGAGGAAGCGTAAATAAAAAGATAACAAAGTGATAAAGTATAGCCGTGCGTTGTGAGCTAAGAAAAAGTACAGTTTAAAGCTAAATAAGGTGACTTGGTTAAAGTGTCCTTAGGTACACCCGAATATAAAATTCGAAATTGAAAAAATATACAGAAATTCGCCAGCTTCGTGTCGTATTACGAGCTTATTACGAATAGAAAAATATAGGAGATTTTTGCACAGCTACCTTGGAAGAATACAGGTAAGGTAGATTAATGTGCTTTACATATAAAAAAATTACACAGAAAGAGCGAAAGATAGAAATGCCAAAAATACACCACACCGCAACAAACGCACACTCGACAATCTACGTAATTTTTTTCTAAAACTACCATAATTAGAGAAAAAAATTAGAAAAATACCGCAAATTTCACACGCGTTTAAAAACCAATCATCGCGAATCCAAAGCGTTCACTCGCGTGAAAATCAAAGCTGTTAGAGAAATGCGGGCGTTGAATACTCGAAAAAAAACTCCTTCGCGTACACTAATTTCTTACAATAAAAAGAACCACGACGAATTATCCATTATCGATCGTTCTTATTGGATTTAAATTTAAGAAATTTTTTCAAAAGCGAATTAACGCGACATACGTGAAAATCGAATATCCGAGTCGTTTTACCTGGGCGATATCTGAGACGAAATGTGAGGCGGCGGTAACGGAGTGATATCGGACTTCTTCAACGATTTCCAGTAGCTGAGCGCGTCTTTGGCAGAAATATAGACGACTCTGTTACGTAAACAAACGTAAAACGTGGATAAATTAAAATACAATCGCTAACGAGGGTGGTTTTTCACCGCTGTAGACAAAAATAATGTACAAAAACATCGCCGCACACCAAGAAACCATTTAAATTATACACAAACGTTAGCTTTGGTGTAATCCTATTTTAAAAAAACTTCGAGTCGTGAAATTGGTAAGGTTTCTCGATTATGCAATATGCGGCATCTCTCTGCGGCCAGAGGACCCATACAAACGTGGACATTTTTCCAGTATATTTTGTACACTTACGATATATCGGTAGACAGCAGCTGGGTTCGTTTGAGTATGGATCTGGCTTGCGACTGTGTAGAGCGTCGTAATGTTTCGTTGTTGATTGCTAATATGAAATCTCCCACTGAGACTCGGCCATCGTTATCAAAAGCTCCACCAGGGGTAATCTCCGTAACAATCATACCGTTTGCTCCGTCGCCGAGGCATTCGATGTTAATACCTTTAAATGAAACAATCGATTAGGGTCGTTTTGGGTCCAAGATGAGATAATTGGCTCATTCTATGTTAACTCGACCAGGTTTTGACCTTGGATCTTCCGATTTCGCTCAAAAAAATTTTTATGAGTTCTCCTCGATGGTCAAATGAAGGAATCGCCGTCATTCCGATCCTAAACCTTAAGGGGGCGGGGGGTGGCCCTTGTAATTTTCGTATAATTAGGATTTTTTGCGAAATGGCTCAACTTTGAAGGAGCATATCTCGAGATTGGTTAGGTCTAAGATGAATCTGTTCATGCTGATTTGTAGAGAATTGAAAGGAGATTCAAAATTGATAATCACTTTTTGAAAAGTTCAAAGTTGAGATTTTGTGATGGAAGCTCAACTTTCATGATAGGTACAAAAGATGAAGGGCCCCATTAAAAGATCTGAAAAAATTACTATGAAGAGAACTTTTTATGTATTTTTCAACTAATTACATTTCAAGATGGGATCTCAATACCCCTGGGAGGCACAGGGGTCCTAAATTTTGGTCAAAATTCAAAAAAATGTAAAAAGTGAAGTAATATATCGATTTCTACTAATTCGAAGGCGCTGAATTTGAATATGTGCTTAGTTTTTTCATTCGACCCCTCTGAACCCCCTCTATCAGCTCCTAACGAGGTCAAAATTCAAAAAAATGAAAAATAACGTATGACGTGTCGTTTGTTGGGTTTTTGAGGGCGCTGAGTTCGAATATTTGCTTATTTTTGGAATTCGACCCTTTGGGGCGCCCCTAGCCCCCAATTTCGAAAAAACACATGCAAAAAAATGGAAATAGCATGTGTCATATCGATTTCAACTAATTCGATGGTCCTGAGCTAGATTATCAACTTACTTTCTCGATCCGCCTCCTTCGTTCCCCACACTGACCCCAAAATTACTAAATAATTTTAAAAATCAATGTGTTTTTTTCAAAATTGGAGGCTAGGAGCGCACTCAAGGGTCGAATTCCAAAAATAAGCAAATATTCGAACTCAGCGCCCTCAAAAACCCAACAAACGACACGTCATACGTTATTTTTCATTTTTTTGAAATTTGACCTCATTAGGGAGCTGATAGAGGGGTTCAGAGGGGTCGAATGAAAAAACTAAGTACATATTCAAATTAAGCGCCTTTGAATTAGTAGAAATCGACATATCACTTCACTTTTTCCATTTTTTTTGAATTTTGACCAAAATTTAGGACTCCTGTGCCCCCCAGGGGTATTGATATCCCATCTTGAAAAGTAATTAGTTGAAAAAAACATAAAAAGTTCTCTTCATAGTAATTTTTTCAGATCTTTTAATGGGGCCCTTCATCTTTTGTACCTATCATGAAAGTTGAGCTTCCATCACAAAAGCTCAACTTTGAACTTTTCAAAAAGTGATTATCAATTTTGAATCTCCTTTAAATTCTCTACAAAACAGCATGAACAGATTCATCTTAGACCAAACCAATCTCGAGATATGCTCCTTCAAAATTAAGCCATTTCGCAAAAAATCCTAATTATACGAAAATGACAAGGGCCACCCCCCGCCTCCCTGAAGGATTAGGATCAGAATGACGGTGATTTCTTCATTAGACCATCGAGGAGAACTCGTAAAAAAAATTTGAGCGAAATCGGAAGACCCAATATCAAAACCTGGTCGAGTTGACAATGTTGACATATAGAATGAACCAATCGTAAGCCTAGCGCCACTTACCTAATGGTTTACATCCCTTGAGAATCTTGATCTCGGTTTCCAGAGCAGTAGGTAAAGGTAACGATTTGATGCCTTCGTCTATTATCGATTCTTCGTCCGGTTCCAGCCTTGATTCGCAAGGTGAAGGGATTGTAGAGGAAGACTCTTCGACGGAGGGTTTTTCCGGCTCCGGTTCGTCTGGTAACTGGAATAAGGCATCGAATATGTCAATTTTGAGATCAAACATGAGGTCAACATTTGGAAAAAAAATTCCAGAGTGACTGACCGGTTCTATTTGATCATCTTGTAAATCGCCCGAATTGGCGAGAGATTCTGTACAACTGTACATGGAATGATCATCGACTGTGCTGCCCGAATCGTCCGGATTTTTCTCACTTGCGTCGGTTTTTTCAACCTGTAGAAAAAGATTGAAAAATTCGTGAAGAAATCGGCGACGACGTTCAATTTTTTTAAAATGAAATTTTGAAAAAATAACGTATTTACTACCCTTCCTTTCTTTTTCACTGATACAGAATTAAAAATTGTGTTTTTTTTTATAGAGACTTGGAGAGAAATAATAAACTCGGAGCATAGGTGTAGGTCTAGGTATAAAATTATAGATTTGAGAAAATTGAATTCAAGAAATATTTTGTCGAGATCAAAGATAGATACCTATATCGAAATAATCAAACTGTGTTTCTACATCAAGCACATAAATAGATCATGCTGGGGGTCATCTCGAAGCATCAAAGAAAATTAGAATTGTTCAAAATACGAGATGTTGGTATTTTATTCGATACAAAAATAAATTACCATTCAAAATCATTCGAAAAAATTCAAAAAAAAAGTACACAAAGAATTTGTCATAAATTACCTCGAAAACGAATTTTTTTCCCCCCTGTTAAATAGCTAAAAGAGTTTGGGAAGAAAAAAGGTAACCTAATGTCGAAAAATGGCTATCCCCCACTACTAAATGCTGTTTTCCGTTCACCTTGATCAAAGAAACCTTTTTTTTTTCATTTTGCATCAACCTATGTAAAAAAGTCTGATCAGCGTGACAAAAAATTGATAATCAATTTTCAGAAAAATGGAAACTTTCCAAAAAAAAAAAATCAACAATAATATGGGAAAAAAGTAATGAATTCTGCAATCATAACTTTTTGAAAATAATTTCTGTAAAAATCCACGAATTGAAAAAGGTAAGTGAATGGTATGAAAGAAATTACTAGATTTCTTTGAAAAATTGGAAATAAAAATGAAATTTTTGCAAAATTTAAATAATTTTTGAAATTTTGATAAAAGTCTAGAAAAAATTGTTGTTGAAATTGAAATTTAAAAAAAATCAAGAAGTAGAATTATTTGGATCAATCGAACATTATATCGAAATTTCAGCCAGATTGGTGAAGTAGGTAGGTACCTAGAACTTAAAAAATTTTTTTATTCATTTTTTTGACCAAAAACTGTATTTTTTCAACATAAATCAACAAGTTGTCAACAGAAGTCAACGAAAACTTCAGGATTCTTTTATCTAGATCAATGGAACATCATACCGAAATTTCAGTCGTATTGATAAAGTTGACGTCAAAAAATCGATTTTTTTTATTTTTATAAAAATTTTTTGTTCAAAAACTATGTTTTTTTCAACATAAATCAACAAGTTGTCAACAGAGTTGACGAAACTTTCAGGATTGTTTTATCTGTATCAATGAAACAACATATCAACATTTCAGCCAGATTGGTAAAGTTGAACTTAAGAAATTGATTTTTAAAATATTTTTTTAATAAAAAAACTTTGAACTTAGTTTTCTCAAAACAGCTTTTTTAAAAATCAAAAACTTTAAGAGCCCATATCTCGGAATGATGAATTGCTAGTCGTGATTTTTTTCAAAATAAAGCTTGACATCTGGTCTTTCACGTAGAGCCCAAAACAGAAAAATAATTTTTCCGGGATAGGTTACCATTTCACAGAGCGCCTCACATTTATAGGCGGAAAAAAGGAAAAATTTGAGAATTCAATTTTATAAATGAATTTTTTTCCCTAAATATTTTGCTCGTTTTAAGCATAATAGCTAAGTAAGTACCTAAATATGTAGTTTAACAGGGTATCCACTATATTTCAGAAGTAATTTTTCCTGACCTTTTAAATATGATTTTCGTAAACCAAGGGGGGGGGGAGGAGGTAAGTTTTTGCATGATACATTTACATCCTGAAATTTTGCATAAAAATGATATAAAATGCATGGGATCTTGACTATTTTTTTTTTTTCAAAATCACTAGGTACTTTTCACGAGATTTTTAAGTTCCTCTTCTGGCCAAAAAAATTCAAATTCAATTCTAAAAATTTTTGAGCCCACCCAACTCCCCCTCACCACAAAAATGTGAAAACTTGAATTTATTACAAAAAAAAAATTAAAAGAAAAAAAGAAAAACTAAGCATTCAAAGCAATTATAAAGTTTTGAAAAATGAAACAAATTATTCCAGGGTGTCTATCAAATCAAACGAATGAAAATTCGGATTCCTCCGTGCTGAAAATTCAAAAAAAATTCACATTTCATTGCCTACCCTCTTCCCCTCCCAAAAATGAAAAATACATGCCCTAAACTTATAAATCCACTTATATACGTATTGAACCCGAGCGAGCTGACTTTTCCCGGTTTTCCAGGGTTTCCAGAAAACAGACACCCTGTTTAAATAATTTACTTGCAAGAAATTCAAACCGCTCATGAGAATTTTAAAATTTTTCAATTGTGAGACGTTGTATGATAAGGGACCTTGTATGCTAATCGGAACTCATTTTGCACAAAAAATTCATTGGTGCATTCAGTTTTTCTCAATCTTGTTAACATTTTGCAATATAGGTACCTACTTCTTTAAACGTGTAATTTTCTTACGCTTTTTCACCACAAGGACCCCGAAAAAACATAAATTGTCACCACAAGGAACGTCTTCAAATTTTAAACCTTAGATTTCGTAGTACTAATAAAACTAAACATGATCTATCAAAACTCTCTTAGGTATGCAGGGAATTCAGATTGTATAATAGAAAAATGGCAAAAACTGAAAAATCTACCTTTTTTAGTTTTTTGGGTTTCCTAACAAATCAAACTTTTACCCTTTTTTTTTTGGCAATGACTAGTAATGGTTAATGAATAAAAAAAAACAAATTCTGACTGATTTAACATTCTAATTTAATACAAACAATTTTCAAGGAAATCTAAAAAAATTAGACACTAAATAGGATTAAAGAACCGAAACTTCATAAAATTATAGACAAAAATTTGCAAGTTCTGTTACCCATCAAATCATCGAGAACTCACAAAAATATCGTTTCCACCAAGTATCTTTTTAAAATGATTTTCCCTGATCTACAAAAAGTATAATGATAAACCGAAGTTGGCATTTTATGGGGGAGAGGGGAGGGGGAGATTTAAAATTTCTGACTGGTCAATTAAGATTTTATTCCATCTGTTTTCTCTAACACAGGATTTAAGTTTCTCAATTTTTTTCGACTCAAAATAAATATTTAAAAAAAATTTCCAGAATATTCGTCATGGAGTCCAATTTATTTTTTTTTCAAAAAATAAAAATAGAAGCCTTCTCTCTTATTTAATTTTTTTTCGACTTTTTCAACTGAAAATTGAATTTTCTCATTTTTTTTAAAATTATCATAAAAAATTACATTTTTTATGATAGATCTAGGAATTCAGCTGTTCTTACAGTTTTTCATCATTTTTAAACAAAATTTCAAAAGATCCCGCTATAAGAAGAACTGCAAATTCAATTTTGTAAAATTTTCAAGAAGAAAAAATGGGAATTTTTCCAAGTTCTTTTGATTCGGACCGTGAATTTTTGTATCCTAAAAAGGTGATTATTATCAAATACTTGCATGAAAAAAGAAACCAAAGAAAGATTTATATGCACAAATTAATACCAAAATATTAAAGAAATTCAAAGATTTTGATCAAAATTTAAAACACAATCAAAATATTTCCTTCTAGGTATTTGATTTGACACTGCGCCGAATTGAAATTTGAATTATCAATTTAAAAAAATTTGAGGTACACAGAAAAAAATGAGTGATTTTCTCCCCTCTTAAAAAATTTCTGAACGTAAATTCGTTTTTCTCGATTTCTTCGACACAAAAAAAATGCAGTTTTTCCAAAATTTTCAACATGGATGTCGCTAATATTCAATACTGATTTTTCCCGAATCATCCAAGTTTTCCAGACCTCTTTATGTAAAGTACTTAAACGGGATCAACCCTTTAATTAAATTAGGGGAAGAGGATATATTTTTTGGTTTCCAAGAAAAAAAAAATTAAAAAAGAAAGAAGGGTAACTTTTTTCAAAAAAAACTTGAAATTTGCAATTTCACTATTTTTAAAACATTTTAGCTATGTTATTTTACACGGATTTTGCATAATCCAGATTAAGATTCTGAAAATCCGTTCAAAATCCTGTTTTATTTACTTAATCCAAAATCATTTTTTGATAAACCACTGTTCGTTTTACCAGATTTTGAACAGATTAATCTACTCGGGTAGTATGTAGCTTCAGGGAACGGATTTTCGATTTCAACAACCACGAAACTAACTACCTTTTTTTTAACTTTCAAGTGAAGCTTGATAAGGATAAAGTTATGTTTTTTTCGAAATAAAATAAATTTTAAATCAAAAGTCACCTCCGCCTTATCAAATTACTTCGTCATTCATTATAGAATAAAACACCCAAAATCTGAAAAAAATGCTTATTCTTTTTACTGCGGTTTATGAATATGGATTTTATTTTTTTAGATTTTCCAACCAAAAATCCAGCTCAAAATCTTGGCACAATCCAAAATAAAATTCTGGTGAAATCCGTGTAAAAAAAATAGCTTTTAATAATGAAGGGAAAACAAAATCCTCAACCGAGCTCTTCACATAATTTTCAGGAACAAAAATAATTCATTTTTCAATAGTATGCTGTGAAAAAAATTTACAACTGAAGGGTCAAAATTCCAGAGTCCTCAAACTTTTCGAGGTACCTACATATAACAAAGTTCTCTTACCTTTTCCATGTTTTTCAGCGCCTAATCGGTTTTTTTTTCATTCTCAGTTTTTTGTTTTTGTTTTTTTTTTTTACAAAAGCAACTATTTTTTTTCATTGTGTAGTTTTCAGCAAAATTTCAGTAGTTTACCATACTTCAAATGAAATGCTTAACAATGTTTTCGGAAACAATTTTTCTTTTCAAAAAACAGACTCATTTATTTAAGAAAAAATGTAAATGGAAGGAAAATATAAGTAATTTTTTAAATTTTGTGTTTTCTCAATTTGTTTACTCAATTTCAAAAAAAAAAAAAGACAAAATTCACTACCTGTTGTACAACATTTCTGCAAAATTTTCAATTCGAATTTAATAATTATGGAAGAAGTGGGCAAGCTACCCCTCTCACCCCATCCTTACCTAATTCGATCCCACTGTGTTTAAGACCCACTCGAGTCAATTGAAAAAACTTCAATGATACCAAATATATCTGAATATTACACCAGACGAATACTATCAGGTCTTAAATTCTGTACTAAACCCTCAAGTTCATATTCTGATACCCACTGACATCTAAAACTGTCCAATTATTATACTTCAATTCGAGTACATTACACGAAAACATCCAATGAAACTCATTATTAGACCAGTCAGCAGACTAGACACAATGATAATGTACTTCCATTTATCGATCGTCCAATATGTCTAATTCAGACACACGAAAATCGACCGGAAATTACTTTATTTTCCAATTCCCGCATGCAAATCCCCAGCCCACGCAATTTCAATATTAAAACCATCAAAAAATTCTCGATACAGGCCACGAGAACTTCTACATTCGATTAATTCAAAATACAACAATACACATTCAAAATACACTACTAAACTAGCATTTCAAAACACAAACGCACAATCCATAAGCATCATTGCCCATTGTCGAAAAAGCTAGCCGAGCTCGCCTCCCTTCCCAAAAAAATACAACCCCCTTGCACCCGTAACCGATTCAAATTTAGCACCCCGATCAAAACCATCGAATAACCAATGGCAATGAAAACCATGGTTTGTACTTGTGTTTCGAAACGAAATGGAAAAAAAACCATCAATCATTTTCCAATAAGCCTTTATTCCTTTATAACATTAATGCGTAGATGATAAACACACGTTAAATAACTATTAATTACAACAATGACACAATGCTTCGGATCGGCTTTTGTGTTCTGTAATACTAAGCAAATAATGAAAAATTCATCTTTTTTTTTTCTCAATAAATTATTACAAATATCGTATTTGTTCGACCTAATCCTCCGATCGTCGATTCTCATACGACGACGGGGCAGGATCCAGACCCCGACTTTATTAGGCGATTTGGTCAGAGCGAATCAGCGATCCGCGATTAATAAATTCTCACAATCCCGATACACATACACACATTCGG
This sequence comes from Pseudococcus viburni, assembly GCA_033439095.1. Taxonomy (NCBI): domain Eukaryota; kingdom Metazoa; phylum Arthropoda; class Insecta; order Hemiptera; family Pseudococcidae; genus Pseudococcus; species Pseudococcus viburni. The sequence continues at coordinate 210,530 of JAVBJF010000319.1, forward strand.
ATATGTATAGAACGGGAATCAGTTCGATGGGATAGGGGGAGGCGGGGACTTGAAAAAAAACGTCGTGAATAAAAATTCGTCATTAAAAAAAATAATAAATAATTAAAATACAAACGAATAACAAATTGAGCAACAACGTAAAAATAAATAAAATCCAACACCCCTTTTAAAAATAAAAACAGGAAAAAAACACGATATTGCTTATAATTTAAAATTCTTTTCTAAAAAAATGGTGTTATTGCACTTACAACTTAAACAAGAAAAAGAAATAAAAATAAAACTGGCGGGAAAAAAATTGATTATCTCGGTATCGGCTCCGGAGTAGGCATAGGAACTGATCAACCAGGTAGAATAGTCTTTCGAAATACTGCGGGTATTTTTTAAGTAGTATACATCCGGGGGAGGGGGGTGGAAGACTACGAAGCTGGTACCTTGGTCAAGTCTTATATACGACGAACAGGACGGGATTTGTCTCAATATTTTTCACCCTACGAACGAGGGCCACCACGATGAGAACGAACGAAATTGGAATAAAAAACCTCACCTCTTTGCCGATTAAAATTAAACGATAAATTATAAAAATATAAATAACGTATAGAATAAGAAAAAAAAATAATTAAAACCGCGAGTAAAAACTAGATTGAATTTGTTCGTCGGCGGAATGATTATCTTCGGCAATAACCAACACTCATAAAATCTGGAGGCAAAAACGTGACAAAGTCCATCATTACTAAGACTGGTAATAAAGAGACGAAAATGGAACAGAACCAAATAGAAACACAAAACCAGGATTTAAAAGCGCCATCAAGAAGAAAAAAACGATGAAACCCCCGTGAGATGATACGTAGGTACGTAGACCATACGTACGAATAAAAATTGCGTGAAAAGTACAGTGTATGTGCGCCATAAAAATAGGTACAACGACCAACGACCGTAACACGAATAGACTCGAGATAATGTATAGGTATAAGTAGGTATAATAAGACAGAAAAAGAAGAGGAAAAAAAATTGAAAGAAAAAAAAAGTCGAAAGAAACAGAAACAAAAGAAGATACCCTGTATAATTAGAAACTTTCGGATTTTAACAACGCGCTCGAACAGTTTTCGTCATTATAGTATTCACCGTGACTAGTGGTGACCACTCCCGTTTTAATCGTCGATTCTTCCTCACTCACCTGACTATTAGATAGACTATCGGCGATTGGAAGCGGTTTAGCCACGCCGATACGAACGATTCCTTTTGGAGCGCCTTTTAAAACCTGCACAGCCTGGTCTAACGAAGCATTCTCCAGCACGGTGTCGTTAACGCTGAGCAACCTGTCGCCGGGTATTAGGCGACCGTCCATTTGGGCAACGCCTCCGGGCACCAAAGAACGAATCACGATCACGGTTTCGCTCGGGTTCATCGGATCCTGAAAAAATACAGGAATTGTCATTCGGACTGAAAAAATCTCCTGGTATGATCGATTTTCTAATACGAACCTGATAATCGAGAATGGAAAATCCTAGGCCACGTTCTCCTTTAGCCAATTCAATGATCTGGGGTTCAGAACTCCACATAGCCAGTCCGGTCAGCGGTTCTAACGAGCGTGATTTCAGTTTCGATAAACTCGTATCTGTGTTTATCGTTCCTGTCGACGCCAACGATCCGTCTGATTTCGCTTTAACCAATCGATCGGTGGCCGGAATCAAGTTGTTCAAACTACCTCCGAGGATACTCTAAAATTTATTTTTAAAAAAAGAAAGTGAATAAAAATTGATTCATTTTCATTATGTAAAATATGTAATATTTGAATAATACGCACTCTGGCGGCAAACGCTGATTTCTCTTGGGCAGTGTCGATAATTTGGATCGGAACATGTTCTGAATTTCGACTGCAAACCAAACGGAAATTTTTCGGCAGATCTTTGAGCGTCTTAACCACCTCGGAATGATTCATATCCAACAAACGATGTCCATTAACCTGTTCGATAAAGTAATATGAGTCATTAATATAGATAAAAGGGATTGTATTGTTTGGTTTGAAAAATGAGTCATTTTTCGCACAAAAGAATAATGCGACGAAAACGACGATTCGAAGGGGTAGATGGGCATAATAAATTAATGAGAATGGTTTTGTTGTTTCAAGAAAAACATGTTTCAGTTTTTCTGTCACATTAATCACAAGATAAAAAGATCAAGACTGGACCCAATCGGGGAGGGTGGGGAGGGGAAGAGGAGGGATTAATTTTCTCCACCGAATGACAAAATTAAATTACATTATTTTTGGTCAAAGTAATTATAGTAAGTTCGAGTTGAAAAATTTTTAATTTTGATTCAGAGTTTGAAAGAAAATATGTACTTTGATTTCTGCGACGTAGGTAAATCTCATTTTAGAGTCAGAAATTTTCCATTTCGGTCATTTTAATAAGTAGTTTGATTTATTTCTAAAAAAGGTTAGGTATAAAATTTTTAAATGAAGGGGTTGTTGTGGTAGTGGTGGAGGGGGGAGGGGGTAAACTGTACAATTGTTCTATTTACACTTTCCTATACCTATTGAATTGATGATTGAGTAATTAATTTCAAGTAATTAATTTTTACAGAACTAATTATTTCGTTTTTATTTTTAAAAATTTATTATTATTTTTCAAAAATTTGAAAAAATTTTATTGTAATGAAAAAAAAGTGGTAATCGATTATTGGGTATCCATATTTCAGATTCTGATCAACAAATTCAAAACGAGATTAAAATCAGTTTTGATATTTTGTATATGCATGATGTTTCTATAATTTAAAATATCGATAATCGATTACAGAAATGTCGAAAATAGATATTATTTAATGCTGACAATCGATTTTCGAAAAATTATTAAAAACATCGAAAAATTTACCATTGAAAATATCCAGAACGAGAACACATTTTCAAAAATATCGACAAAAATTTTTCAGAAAATTGTGAATTAATTTTTGGAAATATCGATAATCGACTCTTGAAGTATCGAGAATGAATCTCCAAAAAGTAACATTATCAAAAAATCATCGATTTAAATTTTCAAAAATTTCGAGAATCGACCTTTGAAAACATGGATAATTATTTTCAAAATATTGACAATCGATTTCAAAAACATCGATAATCGACTTCCAAAGTATCGAAAATAAATCTCCAAAAATATAAATTTTCAAAAAATCGTCGATTTTAATTTTCAAACCTATCGATAATCGATTTTCAAAAATTTCGAGAATCGACTTTTGAAAACATCGATAATTATTTTCAAAATATCGACAATCTGTTTCATCAGTTTTCAAAAAATTATCGATCCACATTATCAGAAACATCCAGAATCGATTTCAAAAACATCGATAATCGACTTCCAAAGTATCGAAAATAAATCGTCAAAAATATCAAAAATAGGAATTTTCAAAAAATCGTCGATTTTAATTTTCAAACCTATCGATAATAGATTTTCAAAAATTTTGATAATCGACCTTTGAAAAAATCGATAATTATTTTCAAAATATCGACAATCTGTTTCATCAGTTTTCAAAAAATTATCGATCCACATTTTCAGAAACATCGAAAATCGATTTCAAAAACATCGATAATCGACTTCCAAAGTATCGAAAATAAATCTCCAAAAATATCAAAAATATAAATTTTCAAAAAATCGTCGATTTCAATTTTCAAACCTATCGATAATAGATTTTCAAAAATTTCAAGAATCGACCTTTGAAAACATCGATAATTATTTTCAAAATATCGACTCTGTTTCATCAGGTTTCAAAAAATTATCGATCTACATTTTCAGAGACATCGAAACTTGACTTCCAAAGTATTGAAAATAAATTTCTAAAAATGTCCAAAATAAAATTTTCATAAAATCATAGATCTCAATTATCAAAACCATCGATAATCGATTATCAAAACCATCGATAATCGATTATCAAAACCATCGATAATCGATTATCAAAACCATCGATAATCGATTATCAAAAATACTGAGGATTTATTTTCAAAACATCCACCATACAATTTCAAAATATCGATAATCAGTTTTCAAAATTATTGACAATCAATAATTGTCGAAATAAATGATAATAGATTATCATAACTATTGACAATCTATCTTCAAAAATATAGATTCGATAATCGATTTTTGAAAATATCGACAATCGATTCTCAAAAACATTGACAATCAATGATCAGGAAAAATAAAAAAATCAAATCCACAATAAATTGAAAAATATTCGATAAGAGAAATCGACATTAAAATTGAAAGAAAAACGTCTATGGATTATTCAAGTTCGCAAATCTGACAAAAATGTAGAACATAAAAATCGAAACAGGAAAATTCAACCATATCAATTTTTTATACACATCGATAATCCACTACCAATCACTTCAAAATTGTTGTAAAATTGGTAAGCCCAAAATTAAACGCAGTAAACTCAGTTTCCAAAAAAAATTCGAACTTTCAAAAAAACGAAGAAAATTTTTCGATGGAAAAAATCAAAAGATCACCCACTAAAATAATAAACGAGGGGGGGGGGGAGTTCAGATAGTAAATTTTCCCTTATAAATACGATCAAATAACTACCTCCAACAACTCGTCTCCGGGACGCAGCCTAGTGTGTCTACCAATCGGCCCTTCTGGAAGAATGGAACGAATATAATGATGAGGCCTGATTTCTTGACCATTCACGACATCCACGGTTCCTTCGAGACTAATCCCCAAACCTCCGCTATCGCTGAATTTGCTCAACTGGCTGACCTGGACAAAAATACGAGAACGAAATTAGACGAAAATAAAGTTATAAAAGCAAACAAAAAAACAGAAGAAAATCCGAAGAGAAAATTGGATTATAAAATATACTACATTATTTTTCGTTTTCTTCGCGAAATAAAATTTTCAGATAAATAATCCTCTCGAGAGAAGCCATCCCGAGAAGACAATTTTCTCCTCATAAAAAATAATCCGCGATGGGTTGCCAAACGACGAAAAACGAAAGGGTCGACACAACGTGGGTTTCGTTCACGCGCGAAAATGACGTGAAATTTGTTAAAACGTTTAAAAGGCGGAGATTTTTACGACGTTTCTTCCATAAACACATTTTTTTAATCATAAATTTTTGGCAATAGGGCGGCGTCGAGCGGGTGGACCGACATCTGAAAGTTTCGTTCTTCGGCAAAAAGTTATTTATTTGGCTGAATCGTCGACGATATAAAAACAGCGGGTGAAAAAAATTACTACCCGGTTTTATAAAACAACATCTCGACATTTCCAAGATTAATTTCGTAACCCGCTTTCGAAAAATAATGTTAACGTTATCAAAATTCGAAAAATTCTACGAGTTTGCGTCGCAGTGGCAATGTAGTGAAAAAAAACTATATCGGTCGCGGTGGCAAAAATACCACAGGGGAAGAAAATATATTCAAACTTTTGCGTTAAATTATGCGTTTTGTTTGACTAAGCGATGTAAATTTTCATAAATTGCAAAACACCGACGATAATTCTGGTAAAAGCTTAATTTACATATTTTTACAACGCGGATACGATCGATGTGACGGAGCCGGAAGGACCGGGCGAGGGTGTCGGCGAAACGAAGCAGCGGATAAAATTATTCAATTACATTATCGACTTCTGCGGAATATTTCGCCCAGCTCGCGTATCTTGAAATACCGGTACCCAAATATTATAATTCCGCAGGAAGGAAAAAATCAGAGAAAAGGTTTTTTCATAGCCGGACAAATTTGTAGGTTGTATGACTTACTATAATTTCGTGTTCCGGACCCAAAATACTGGACCATTTCGCTTGCAAAGCTGCCTCGACGGTGGGTTTCAACGGGCCATCGTAGTTACAGTCGATCAACGATTCTAAATCGATTTCGTTATTCGCTGCATCCAATATGACTGCCGAATCGATCGTTGTTTTTGATTCTTCGCCGTCCATGTCGATCATTGTAGTTGATTCTTCGTCCTGAGCAAAAAAAAAAACGAAATCGGCTCGATAAAATGTTCAGAATGGAGTTGAAAATATACGAAGAAGGGAGGAGGACTCTACTCAGAAAAAAGTCATCTTTATTTTTGGATCTATCTCATTAAAATAAATACCAAGGGTTGGGAACGGAACGAAAGGAACGGAACGGAACGAACAGAACAAAACGATTTTGATAAGATTTGAACAGAACAGAACGAATCAACAATGAATCAAACGAAAAGATGCGAACGGATGAGAACGTAAACACAGAAAAAAAATTTCTTTCCTCTAATGCTCTGTGCTCTGCATCGGGTATGCCATACTTTTCCCAGATTTTTCATTTTTTTTTCTCCAGGGACAATTTTTTTGGTAAAATTCGCTAGTGTGTCCTTGTGGCAGTATCCTTTTTTCAAGAAAATTTTCAGTACCTACTGAAAACTATTTTGAGAAAAATTTCAGAAAAGTACATTTTTTAAACATGGAAAAATCTGAGAAAATTTTAGGTTGAAAAAAATTCTGGTGTTGGAAATACTTGAAAAAAAATTAAGAGTTGAGTAAAGGTAATTTTAAAAAAAATGGGAGTTAGAATTTTAATAAAAATCAGAGTTGAAAGAAATTGTTGAGAAAAAGTGAGATTCAACTCGTACCTACCCTGAAAAAAATGGGAATCTATTCGTCCATTCTTTCACATGGGTATTTCGTCGGGAATAAACTCATCTACAACCCAATTTCTTGAGAAATTATTTTTTTTTGGGAAACCTTAAAATTTTTATGATGTTATGGAAATTTAATAAAATTTTCTGGTTTGCAAAGAATCTCTCTTTTTAAGGAAATTGTCCAAGTTTTGGGAGATTCTTCAATTTTTGGAAAATCGTTCAGGTTGTGAAAAAAAGTCGCTCTACTTTTGGAAAATTATGCGAAGTTTTGAATAATTTCCCAGTTTTTGCAAGTTATGGAAAAATCATTCAAACTCTAGTACACAATCTCGGAAAATTTAAATAACGCTGAATCCACTAATTTACCTTCATTCTTCTAATGGGATATTTTTTATCACGTTGTGAAAAGGTCCTCAAATCATATTTTTCGATAAAGAGTCACTTGCGCTGAATTTTTATTTCAAAAATTCGCCAAAATTTGAAAAATGAGCTTCACCATCTGAAATTTTGCATATGATGTTCTTTCATGATGTACTTTCGATTTATTTTTGTTTGGGCTCAAAATTTTACTTTGAGTTGGAATAGGTATCTAAAATTTCTGGAGCTAAAGTTCATTTCTCGAGTTTTGGATAATTTTTGAAATTTCTAAATTACCTCATCGCCCATCAAAAGATGAAAATTCTATTCATTCAATGAAAAAAAATTAATTTTAATTCCGATTTTGATTCAATATTATTTATAATTTGGATTTTAATATAAACATTTTTGGACATAGGTATAGACATTTTTTTTTTATTATTTCGTTGGAGGACTTCAAAGTTTTGGCACACCTCACTCAGAAAGTCCAGTCACGCTTATGGTGCTCTGTAACACGTGACATTTTTCTTTTATTTTATTCGCATGGTTGGTCCATTCGTGTTCGCGCTTTTCATAGTTATGTAAATAAAATAATACAGAAGATGGGAACGAAACAGAACAAAACAGAACAGAATGATGGGAACGATACCGAATTTGATTTGAAGATAGGAACAGAGAGAGAAACATCGGTTCTATAAAACTAAGGATCGGATTGGAACGGAACAAAACAATCGTTTTGCTCCCAATCCTTGATAAATACATAATTTATTCTCTTCCGAAAAAAGTTGCTCGCATGACTTGAAAAAATTCACACAGGATCAATATTTCAGCCTCTGGCATTCCACAGCAAAACGAAATTATTCAACACGAACGTTGCGCGAATAACAAGACGTGTTTTTTCAAGAATTCAAAAACAGCAATAAAACATCTCAGTGTGTACATGCGAGACAATTTTTTTCAATTTTTAATGAGCCGAAATTTATAGATGAAAATTTCGACGAAGAAATTGCGAAATTTCCTCTTCAATTTACCAATGTGAATTTAGTGTACTAGACCTTTTTCTAGAATTGTAACAATATTTCAACAAAAGTAACCACTTACAACGTCAAAATAAGGATATCTCAAAACTATCGCTATTTAGCTCAAATGACACCAGATTTTTAAAATGCAACCTTTTTTTCTCTGGGTCGATTAGCCCAAGAGGGAGAGAGGCAAAGAGAGGAGGGCTCAAAAAAGTAAAAATCCATTTTAATAAAATTCAGCATTTTACTTGGGTTGAAAATAATTCAAAATTTTCCCCCACATCTATCAAGGGATTCACTGCAGGGGCTGAAAATTATCATAAAAACCAAAAATATTGTACGATTTATCATTTTTCATGTTTTAGGAGGTGGTAAGTTCGAATTTCGACTCAATTTCTTGATTTGACTCCTTCAGCTCTCAATAACCTCAAATTCAAATTTGGGTCAAAATTTTAAAAAGCCATGTTTTTATCGTGTGACGTATTGTTTGTAATGTTTTCGTGGGCTCGGAGTTCAAATTTGAATTCAGTTTTGAGATTTGACCTTTCCAAAGCTCGCACCTAAATTAAAAATCAAAAATTCGTACTTCTTTTTCGTAATTCCTAGGTACTTTTTTTGATTTTTTTTTAAATTACAAAGGGAGCAGAATCACTGAAAACGAAGGTCAGCTTCAGCAAAGAACAGAAAATTTTCAAAAAATTTATTTTTACCCAAAATTACCAAATATAAAAAAATGGCGATGATTGCGGTCCACACATAGTCCACATTTTCAGTTTTTAAAATACAGAATGCCTGGACCCGTACGAAGCGAAGACTCATTTTTTTCGGAAAATTGTGTCGAAAGAGTAAAAAATAGCATTTGTGACCCTGCTGGAAAGAAGGGCTCTAGTGTAAAAAAAACGTTTTCGAGAAGAGAAAAGAGTATTAAAAATGTGACCAAAAACATCCAAAAATTTTTTTCATTTTTTTACACTAGGGCCCTTCTTTCCGACAGGGTCACATTTACTTTGCTTCTTCTAAATATGCCATAATAAGTGGATACTATTTTTATAAGTCCAAGCAAAGCGTATGCTAGCACCTACTTGAAAAATTTCAATTTTCAGAGACAAAATACATTGTTTTTTTCAAACCTTCATTTCCCTTTTGACTTTTTCTTCGGAAATTTTTTTTTTTTTTTAGTACTTTCGAACCCCCAACGAAAATTCGTATTTGGTACGAGTCTTACCCTCAGCCCCCTGTACCTCACAATACATCAAGAATAGCTTAAAATGTAAATTTTTTAAATCGCACAGATGAGTGAAATTTCTTGGAGCTGAGGGGGTCAAATGTCAAATCACAAAATGGAGCAAAAATTTGAATTCAGGGTCCTCGAAAACGTTAAAAATGATGCATATGCTATCATTCTAATATTTTCGAGTTTTGGCCAAAATTAAATGGAACAAGGGAGAGTAGTTGAGGAGGTTTAAATTTCAAAACTGAGTAAGAATTTGAATCCAGAGTCTTCAAAAATATCATAAACGATACATCGCGATGTACTTTTTGTTAAACTTCAAATCCAAATTTTATGGTACGAAAGCTGAAGACATCAAGTTGAGAAATTGAGTCGAAATTTGAGTCAGCACTTAAAAAATACGATAAAAAATGATACATTACACAGAATTTTGGGGTTTACTGAAAATTTTTCGCATCCGGTGTAAATCTTTTACAAGGATGAGGGAAAAGTTTGGGAATTTTTCCACCACTAGGACGAGAAAAACTCGTAAATTTTTTTAAACTAGCATTAGAAGACTTGAAGGGAAATACGCAATGCTGATTCTTAGCCAAATTTTGTATCAGAGGTAATAACGTTTCAGGCCAAGGAGAAATTTTCTTGGTGGAAAAAAACTTCAAGCGCTTCAATTTTATTAAATTGAATTTTCAAAAAACTCGTGGGGTAAAAATCATGTGATTTTTTCAAAACCTCCTTGCCCCATCCCTTCTGAACCAATCAGCCCAAAAAAATTTTACTCAAGATAAAATGGGTTTAATTTTCAAAATTTGGAGTCATTTGGTCGCTGGAAGGTGGCGGAGCATACGAGATAGTATTTTTGGAACATCTTTTGCTATAATTTTCTCAGAAAAGACGAAGGGGTGGTATATCTTATCGCCAATCAATCATCATACTCACAGCCATAATTGGAAACCGCGGAAGAGACGTAATCGAAGGAGAAGGCTGCGACGTAGGTTTCGATTCGCTGTTGGCAATCGCCAATTGTAACTGCTCAAACTTAGGCCCTCTCAAGTACCGCTCCAAGCTTAAAATTACAATCTGCCCGGTCGATCTGAGCACTTCAACAGCTTCGTGGTTGGTTAACCCTTGTAACGATCTATTATCAACCTATGAAAAGCCACCAAAAAAAACATCGCATTAGAAAAACATTAACTACGTTATCTCAAACACCATAATAAAAATATGCCCGACGTTACGAGCAGCCAAATTACCTCGACGATTCTATCATTGACTTGAATCTTCTTGCACAAATCAGCGGCGCTACCTTCGTTAATACTTTTGATAAATATACCCGATAACTCTTCTGCAAAAAAAGAAAAAATCCAGCACAAAGGTGCCGGTCGTTAAAGATAACAATTTACAAATAAACTTCGATTATGAGCGCAAAAAATAAGAAAAAAAGAGCTAATCCTTTCGATAGGGTGTGTTTGGTCATAATTCAAAGTTTAACGATGCACCAACCGAAAGGTTTTCCCAAGCTGAAGTTTAAAGGGGCACGGTTATTATTCAATATCGAACGTTTCTTTCATATTACACGACTTTTTTCCAATATCGTACGTGGACAAAATCCATATAATGCTCATTTTGTACGACATGCGATTTAAAAAAAAAAGCCATGCTCATATTTTACTTAATTCCATCATGAATAATTTATACCTTCAATCTCAGATTAGGCAACCGTTCTTACCCAACACACCCAATACAAACCGATGACTCTACGAATCAATTCGATGAAAAAAAGTAAAGAGGTAAACAGCCATTTTTATTAAATATCTCGTACCTTTTTCGCATACGTAACCAGCGATAGTGATACCCAGTCCGTGAGCGTCTTTTCTCAATTCCACGTTGAATTTTTCCGTCTCGGGCAAATTTGTCAGACTTTCCGCTGGTATCATGTCCATCGTTAGAATTGGTAAAGAGCCCGCGACCACGACATCTCCCAAAAGCTGATTCTGTAATAAAACTTCTATAAATAACTAGAGCCTAATTGGGTGTTTTTTTTTTATAACGAAAATTGTTATTTCATTTTCCATGACTTGGAAGAGGCGGTCGTTCTTTCGATTTCTGGACTTGAAATTTTTTTCCAGCATCATTCTTTCAACTTTTGATTTGAACTTCAAAATTTTTCATTTTTTTACTAGGTTTGAATTTTTTTCTCGAAAATGAGATTTTGACGATCATTATTCCAATTTTCAAGTTTCGATTTTTTTTCAACTCGAAATTTTTTTAATTCCTTCAATTACAAAATTTTTCAAAATTTTATCCAATTTTATAAGTTTTCAAAAAAATAAAATTTCTTAAACTTCGAATTTTCTCAAAATTTTTCCAATTTGGATTTTTTTCAATTTTTTTTTACAATTTCGTATTTTATTTTTTTCCAATTTAATTGAAATTATCAAGTTCCAAGAAATTTTGAAAAACACGAAATCAATTTTTTTTTGAAAATTCATAGTTGAATGTTTTTAGAAAATTTAAATTAAAAAAAAAATACATTTGGAAAAAATTTTAGTACCTATTAAAACTTCTTCTAACTAATAAAGGAAGTTCACGCAGTGTGACACCCAAAAAACTGTTTTACACAGGCTTGTAGAGCATTACAAGAAACTTCCATAGCCAAAATTTTAGCCCCTGAAATTGACGGGGTGGGGAAGGGGGCGGATTATGGGGTTTGAATTTCGAAAAATCGTCTAATAAGATATGAGTGAAAATTCATCTCAGAGAGGTTACACGCGGATCCAGACGACTACCCCTTCTGCAGATGGCCTATGGCGAGGTTAATTTGAGGTAAAAAAATTATGCCCAAATAACGCCATAAGTTACGGAGTTATCAATTTTTCTATTTCTCACATTGAATTTTAGTAATTTTTTTGGTGTAATGGCGATTTTTCGAAATTCAACCTTCCATAACTCCTTCCAAGTCAAATTCAGGGGCTGAAATTTTGGTTGTGGAAGTTTCTTGTGATGCTCTACAAGCCTGTAAAATTTTTTTTTGGCGTCAACCTCGAGCACTTTTCTTCAAATTTTTTTCAACTTGAAAATAACTTCAATAAGTGATTAAAAGAAATTTTAAAAAGTAATCAAAATAAGAAATTAAAAAAATCTAATTTGGAACCATTTTGAGAAAATTTAGATTGAAAACAATTTTACTGATGGAAAAGTATGATTTGAGAAATGAAAATTACGGGCATCATAGCGAAATTTTTGAAGAAGAAAGTAACTATCAGTAACTTTTTTTGGGCAAAAAGTGACCAAAAAGTGACCTATAGTTCAATTTTTTTACAAGTTTTCTGGGAGGGACAATTTTTTTGTAGTTTTCTGCAAACATTTCAAAGATAAATCAACTGAAAAGACGTGAATAATTTCATTTATTAAATTCCTTCGTCAAAACAACAAACTAGCAAAAATCAATTTTTTCATTTTTTTCTTGAAGAATTTTGAAAAATAGCAATTTCTACGTGAAAATTTGTATTTTTGCCTGGAAGTGCGAAGAAAAAGTGACTTTTGAGGGGAAAAAAGTAACCAAAGGGACCTGTTAGACGTGAAAAGCAACCAAAAGTGACTGAAAACGAAAAAAGTGACAAACACCTTAAAAAAGTGACCCGCTATGATGCCTGAAATTAGAAATAGGTCAATTCGGGAATTTTGGGGCTGTAAAATTTTTTTTGGCGTGTCAAGTGTCAACCTCGTGCACTTTTCTTCAAATTTTTGTCAACTTCATATATTTAAAAATAATTTTCAACTTGAAAATAACTTCAATAAGTGATTAAAAGAAATTTAAAAAATCGAATTTGAAAAATTTTTGAGAAAATTTAAGTTAAAAAAAAATTACTGAAAGAAAAGTGATTTGAAAAATGAAAATTAGGTCAATTCGGGATTTTTGGAGCGAAAGTAAAGACTTGAGTGGAGGATCAATATCGTTCATTGTTTGAACATCTCCGTTCACTCCTCTTCCAAGTTATGAAAATTAACAACTGCCTCTTAGAACACAGTAATTTTTTTCGAATTTTCTAGGTCTCGCCCCCTGGGGTAATTCATTTTCATCTAAAAATGAGATTCCCAAAATTTTAGTCCTCAACATCTATCAAGAGACGTGCACTGAGCTCTTTTTTTTCTCATGGGATTCAACATATTATCATAATTTACTAAAACGATTGGAGGGGGGGGGGGGAGGAGGAATGCAAAATTTTCAAATATTACCTATTACAAAAATCTGTAATTGACTCAATTTCAATTTTTAGAAATGAACTTCGGATCCGAAGAATCATGTTAGGGAGATGGGAAGAGAGGAGGGGGCTGTATTGGCCATTTTTATTCAGCATCGAGTCACAAAGTTTATCTCCAAAAATCAAAATTAAGTCATAATATTACATTTTTAAGGAATTTGGAAATTTTGCATTACTTTTTTTAATTTTCTTTTTCGTTTAGCAAGTTATCCTGTATTAAATCCCATATGAAAAAGAACCCAAAACATGACCTCTAATTGATGCAGGGGGCTAAAATTTCGGAAACCTCATTTTAAAAAGAAAACATCACTCCAGGGAGCACAGCTTCCAAAATTCTATTCAAGATACACCCTAGATCCTAATTTCAAACCCAATCCCCAAACTTACGTTTAAATTCGTATTAGACCCGTTGTACAGTGTGTAATCATCCAAAACATTGGCCGATCTCGGAGGAGTGGAGTTGATTTCCGGATACCCGTGTTGCATGAAATATTTATTCAGTTCTTCCGGATCGTTTAGAATATTGCTAGGAACTACCGGAGCTTGCGATTCGAGCATTTGATAATCCGGATTACCGCTTTCTACCGGCCGAGCTACGACGATTCTTACATGGCTACCGGACTGCCTAAGCACAGCCGCTACCTGCTCGCTGCCCATACCGCGTAAGTTCACTTCGCCTATTTGTAATATATGGTCGCCGCTTTGTAATCTTCCATCCTGCGGGAAAAAAAGCTCTCAAAATCCGACCAAAAGCTCTCGGCTTCGAGTAATTCCCTATCAAAAGGAATAAAAAATATTCGACGATGAAATTAGGGAAAATGTCAACTCGACGGAGGCGGCGAAGAAAGAAGATTAAAAACCTCTAGACGTATTCAAATCGCAGATTAACTTGTCCAAGAACCCAAACTTTATCCGAGCTTTTTAACACTCGGCGTGCGATTTCGGCGTCATTAAATATTCGTCCGGCGGGCACGACGAGTAGAAAAAAAAAGGGTACAGGAGGAGAGCAACGTAACCCGATATTTCGTTAATTCGCCAGATTCCTGGTACCCTACCTAGCCTTCGGTTATCATCTTTTTTCACGCTTCAATCGTTACCAATGAATAATTTCGAACTCGTATAATCTTTTCATTATACTCATCGTTAAAGGTCTATATCTCGCTCGCTCTCAGGTTGTTTTTGCGATTTCTATACAAAGCGGTGTACAATACGGACCTAGAGCATCGTTTCTCATTCGCAACGGCGCGCCGTTCACTTTAAATGTCAATTAAAGCAAATTAAAAGGCCCGGGCTCGAAAAAAACTTTCGCTCGTTCGTGGATGAGTCAACAATAAAGGTCATATTCGAAAAGCCAGCTACGCACTGCTGCAGGCAGCCGGCCAAACTACGACGAATTTTTCCAACAAGTTTCACCCTTCTTTATTTTCGCATCCATTTCGATCAACTTTTAACACTTTGAAAGTAGCCATTATCATTATTATTTGAAAATAAGTACGGCGACGTGATACGTCGAGTGTATGCGAATATACGGAAATTTTTAACGTGTTTGTAGCACGTGAAGTTAAGTAAGTACGTGACGTCATTCGAGCTTTTGGCCAGCGCGTACCAACGTAAGTAACATTTCCAAATCGTCTCGTGTGCTTGCGTTTTATCGAACTGTTTGCGTCGTGTACGCTGAGGTAATATTTACCCAAGTTTACACCGCAACGAAATGAAGTCGGACCGAGATGAACGAGATGGGAATTTATAGTCGAAAGACTGTCTTCTCGGACGACAGAATTTCGCTAGATTTTAATTTTTGTCTGTTATAGAGCAGCAATAAGATTACACGAGTTTTCCAAGATTCGTGAGGGGCAAAGAAGATAGAATCGTTTTACAGTGGAAAAGCATTACGATATTGCGATGTTGATCTTTCCCCAGAGAAAAGCTCAGATTTCGAAGAAATGGTCACAATTCGGAAAGAAAACCCATCAAAAATTAAATTATACGTACGAACTGAACAGTATACGAAAAGTTCTGATTCTTCACAGGAATGGGTATGATTCGAATCAGTTTTTTTTTTATTTGAAGATCTTGATTCGAATCAAACAGAAAATGGTGTACCAGAAGCCGAAAATTTCCGCAAACATTTCGTGTTTCTTTTTTATTCAATTTAAAAATTTGGATTTCACATTAAAATAAGTTGTAAACTTACGATTGGTTTATGAATCAGAAAAATGTAAATTACAATTGGAGGACACAACAAAAAAGTTGATTCCAAAAATAATTTGAATCCTTTTTTCACGGTATTCGTTAATTTTCTCTAATCCACTTTCTCGACAGACATTTCTTTGAATTAAAAAATCCCGAAAATTTTTCATCCGAATCCATTTTCCTGAAATACAAACACTCGAAAATAGAGACCACATAAGTCTCGATTTCAGGTGAGGGGTCAGCAGCTCCTTAGAAATAGATTCTGGGGATGAAAAAACATACATTTTGATACCTCACTCAAAAAATTTTCAATTTTGGCCACTTTCTCCAACCCGATGCGAAGGCCCTTTTCAGTTTTTTGGGAAAAGGACTTCTCTCTCATTTTGAGTCGGTGAAATGTCACTAATAAATAGTCAAAATTGCGGCACAGGAAAAATCAGTGAAATTCTTTGATTTTCAGCGAATTTACACTGATTTTTCAGCAAATTTCATTGATCTTTCAGAGAATTTCACTAATTTTCAAACAATTTTCTTTTCACTGTTCGCTTTCAGTGAATATTTTTTACTGAATTATTACTGTGCAGCAATTCTCACTGTTTTCCAGTGATTTTCGATAATTTTCACTGATTTATAAATGAGAGTTCAGAATTGAACTTAATTGCAGGTCAAGAAACGTGGATTTCGATACAACATTTTGATGGTTTTGATTGAAAATTTCTCAATAATTTTAGTCCATTCTTCGACACCCCCCCCCCCCAAGAAATCCCTTTCAAAAGTTTTTTTGGCAAAGTGATCTCAGAAGTCAAAAAGCATCGATTTCGATAACACGTTCGATATTATTGCCGGAGCTTTTTTTCATCTCTACCCCCTAATTCCTATCGTGCACCTCTGTGGGCTTAGGTCTGGGTTTGAGGTCAAAATAACCTCAGTATTGAATTCAGGGGGCTTCGAACACCCCTCAAGTCCAATTTTTAGTTCTTTTCTGAAAGTATCTACTTGAAAAATTTTCATCAATTCTTTCTAATTTTTTTGAACTTGACTGCCCTCCCCCCCCCCCCTCCCACTACCACTAAGGACGCGGAAAAATTGACGATTTTTTTGTTAGGGTAAAAACCTAATACACGTTCGAGATAAAAGCATTCACTAATTCTGTGATTTTGCCAATTCCTGTTCCTCAGAATTGAAAAGTCAAATTCCTCAGTATTTAGTTTTCTTAAAAACTCATCAAAAGAATTTACTTAGAACTTTCATTCAAAAAATGTAAGTTCGGTTTTTTTTAGGAAAATAAATTTTGAGGGCCCTGAAAAAAATTTAAAAGCTCATTTTTCAAAACTGAATTTCTAGATAATTAACAACTATTATTTTTGAGTTTGATATTTCGTTTGAGGTGATGGGTTCTCGTTGAATCAAGTACTCCAGAAGTGTCAGACATCTAATTTTTGGCTGCACAAATCAATTTTTACCTTAATTTTCTAGAGAAATGTGAGAATTCTGTTTCAAGAAATTTCGCTGTAGACTCCATTCTCTAGATCAAAATTAACAGTCACATTTGGTAAGATTCTGCCTTCTTGAATCAGTGATTCAATCAAAAATTACAGATTTTTTCACCAAATAAGGAATTCACTGAAAAATTTGTGAAAATGACTAATTTTCAATAAAATTAATTTCACTGCTTCAAAAAAACCAGAATCTCTTAAATTTGACTGATTCGAATTTAAAGAGCAGAATGGTTAACAATGGTAAAGCCAAATATTGATTCGGTAAGAATCAGTGTTAAAATATGATGATTTTCAAATTTCTGAAAAATTCCTCAAAATACAGATCTAGGTAGTTTGAATTTTCGAACATGCTCTTTCAAAAAAAATTAAAATCTTCATTTTAATCGTCCACGATTTTATTCCAAACAGAAAATGACTCCAGAAGGATTTGAAATTGTGAGACTTTATTCAGGTATCAATTTCATTTTTATCAAATTCACTAAAAAAAAAAATATCAGCAACTTTTTTCAACAATTCAATTTCCATTTCAATCGAAGCTGAAGGTTTCGAATGATTCTTTCCTCGACCGAATTCTTTAAAATTTTATCAATCTCAAGGGTCACAATGTAAACAATGTTAACTTTTTCCACTTTATAAATTTGTTTTCTAGATTCATGGATGTCCACTGAGGGTTGTAGCACTTTCATAAACTTCTCAATCTTTTTAAATATTTACCTACTGAAGACAATTTTCACTTCAGAATTGCTTTTCAAATTATAATGGGCCTTTTCAATTTTTTTTCAGTTCAAACCTCGCCTAGTTAAAAAAAAAGTAAAAATACGCGAGCTTTTAAAGCACGAGTCAAAAAATTCAATTAAAAATAAGCATTACGAAGTAAAATTTTCTTGGAATTAGGTTTTTTTTTAGTACCTAATACCTATAGACATATCGAGGGAGAGTGAATTTCAAATTTTGGAAAAAATGATGAAATTTCAGCTTTTGAATGCGTTTTTTTTACAAAAAGTTTCTCCTAATTTTCCAAGTTTTTCAAATTTTACACAAAAACTTTTTTTTTTAGCAAAAATCTCTTCCCTTGAATGTTTGTCTGGCTATGGGACAGCTCCTTAGGCAGCTTTAAATCAATATAAAATTATTTTTAAAAAACGCTTGTCAAACTTTTCTTTGGCACCTTTGTAAAAAAAATCCTGTAGGCACGTGGAAAGGTCGAAAACCTACATTCAGTTTAGGGTGCCGCATCACCAGATAAAATATTTTAATCTTTCCATAGAAACCCCAACAGCTGTAGTGGAAATGCAAAACTAATTAATTTATGGATGCAGAATCGTACCTGATAATGCTTTCAATCACTTTTCTCTATTTTTAACAGGACTTCATTAATGGAATCGAGTTTTTTAAATAGATTTTCTACCACATTTATGTCACGTAATTCACATTTCTGTTTTAAAAAAATATGAAAACAATAAACCAGACCTATTCTCATTTCAATATTTTCCACTCGATGGATCCCGATTTTCGAAGGGGAAAAGCGAAGAAACTAAAAAACATGGTATACCAATTTTCATCCCTCACTGAATTTCAAATAACGACTGCCCCTTCATTTTGAAGGGATATATAACGTAATTAGATAACTAATCCTACTTTACAAATTGCCCATCAACGCCTCAACCATAAACGACTTCTTAATTAAGATTTTTTCTCGTTATCTCGATATAAAATCCGACGCCTTTTTTCAATTACCAGCACACCAGATACTTCAAAAGCTCGTTTTAGCAAAACCGCGCTTGCGTGCGCACAAGTGCACGAAATTATTCAATCTATACGATTTTCAAAGGCTAGTAATATTTTTAAGTAGATAGTTTAATGATTCAAAACGTGCAATATAGTTTCGAAAAGCACAATGAGTAGACAGAGGGGGAGGGATAAAACGCCAGAAAAAAATTATGTAATTTTGAAAACGCACGTGTGCTTCGTTGCCTATCCTGAGACTATTCTGAACGGTTTTGTGGGGGCAATTTAAACCAGAACGCACGTTTTCGGCATTATAAAAGGTTTGTATTTATTAAAAAAGAAAAAAAAAGTTAGAAATTGGTAGCATCGTATGCGGTATATGTCGCAAGGAAGCTGTAGGGGGAAGGGGGAGGGGTTTCGAAAAACGTGATATTTTTCAAATTTTTACATACGTACGTAGAGAGGGGAATTAAAAGGTTTTAAAAACTTTCAGTCGACAAATTATACTGGGCTCAAATCTGGATGAAAATCGTGTTTATGCAGGGTGTTTGGTGAGTGATAATCCATGCGTGAGATTTGCATAAATCATAACTGGGTTTACCATAGTTTAAAAAATATCAGATGAACACGTCGCCTATCACTAAAATTATTGGGACAAAAATGTTCTTTCACAAAAAAAAAAAAAAAAAGGATTGAAATATATTTTCAATCGTGGGAATGGGTATTTAGAAACGAGTAAATTTCTATTTCTTGATTTTTTTGCCTAGATTCAAAATTCAATGGGAGCACAAAGTACAAACGTACGTTGAAACAAGAAAATCAAACTTGTAGATGGAAATTAATTTTTGAACTGGAGAAGATTTTACAAGAATTTTCAGGATTCGCACTGAAATAAAAAAAAGTGTTTTGTGGTACTAATTTTACTTTTAAAAAATCGTATTGAAGACCCCGCCCCTCTAGAATTTTTAAAAATGATATTGCCTGACTGCTCTAAATTTTACAGATTAATTTTTACAATTTTTCCTGATCTCTTCAAAGAAAATACCCTTGACTTGAAGAGACGAAAGTTCAGGTCTACTTGAATTTTCAATCGGGGATAAGCTTCTAAAAAATGGGGGAACGTATTTTTTCTGCTCCGAAATATTCAAATTTTCTGGTATGGAGGGAGGAAGAGGTTGATGCAATTATTTTGAGATCGGATTTTTTGTCTCACACTTCTTGAATAAATACGTAAATTTATCAAACCCAAACAAAGTGAAAGTGAACATTTTTGAAAAAAATATGTCCAAAAGCTGAATTTTCATCATTTTTTAAAAATATTTCTGTTTTGAAGAGAACCGAGGTTCTCAACCTGCTGCGTCAAGGTGTCTACCGGAATTTTCTAAGCAAAAATCATTACTTTTTTCACTATTGAAAAAACGCTTTCGTAGGCAATTTTACCCTCTTCCCAATCCCATTTTTTTGATGACAAATTCATTTTTTGGTTCAGAGTCCGCAATTTTTGCACATTGAGGTAACTGTTTTTCAATTTCTATGTATTTCCAAAAAAATTCCATATCCATGCCCACCTCCCCAAAAAAGTCGAACAATTTCCTTAGTGACCCTGGCAGAAAAAAAATCACGTTAGATAGAATTAACAAGCTCACCTTTTAACAATTTTATATTTATGAAAATCGTATAGTCTTTTCTAGGATTTTCAAATCATTTTCCACAAGTTTCTCAAACTTTTACAAGAAACACTTTTGCGAAGAAGTGTCTGCACTTCAATTTTAAACCGAGATTTAGCCTCTACGAAATGGAAAAATATATTGTTTTCTGCTTCAAAATATTCAAATTTTCAAGGATGGAACGGGAGGAAAGTCGATACTTATCCTCATTTTGAGAAGGAACCATTTGTCTCACATTTTTCAAAAAAAATTGAAAATTTATCGAGCCTAATAGGCGAGTGGAACGAGAACGAAAAATTTCCATAAGTAAGGCGTCTATAAGCTATACTCGAACGATACGAAGGCCAATATTAGAAAATTTTGTAATTTTCGGGGGGAAAAAATCATTTTTCAATCATTTGTGGTTCGAAAAAAATTTCATGACTTTGAAGTAAACATTTTAATATATTTTTTGAAAGCTTAAAACCACATTTCGTCCCTCTAACGCTAAAAGGTCGTAACTCCAAAATTTACTTTTTACAGGAGAGTTAAAAAATTGTATTACTTGAGATTTTTAAATTTCGAGGGGGAGGTGTAAATTTTACCATGTTTTTTTAGTGTTTAAAATTAATTTTCAATTATTATTTTTTCAAAATACCAATTTTTAATTTTTAAAATGGAGTTACGACTTTTTATACTTAAACACAGTAAACCTATGGAACTACACCAAATTAAAAATAGATATTTAGAAAAAAAAATTGAAAATTCATTAACACTAAAAAAACATTAAAATCATCACCTCCGCCAGCCACAAAATTCAAAACTCATAAGTAGGGAAAGGAATTATATGCTCTAAAAAAGTTCAAATATGCGTTTTTGACGTTCAAAATATGCACTTAAAATCTCGAAATATGCAAAATATGCAACATCGGGATGGGTATCCCTGGAAAAGATTTTTCGAGCTTAACAACATAGCAACACTTAAAATTGCTAAAAATCGTTTAATTTGATCAAAATCACTCAAATCACAAATGCCTCAGTTCACGTAGAAAAAATATTTAAAGCATTTTTCGACTGTTTTTTCACAGTATTGTCATTTTTGCTAGTGAAAAATAGCTAAAAAACGAAATTGTGGGGAGAAATTTTCGAAATATTGTGAAATATGCAAGAAATTAGTAAAAAATAGCCGAAATATGCTCTTTAAACGTCTGAAATACGTAAAAATATGCATTTTAGGTCCAAATAATATGCAACATATAGAATATCAAATTGGGCTCATTTTACAGAAATTTTTTTAATTCGCAAACATTTCGACCATATATCCCCATTATCTTTGACTTAGAAAAACATACAGATTCATATAAATCCGTTCCCTACTCATAAGTATGTAATACAGTTTTTTATTGCTCTTGTAAAAAGTAAAGTTCTGGAGTTCCGATCAAAAAGTTTCAAAATTTTCAAAATAAATGGAGTTACGTCAACATATTTTTTTAAAATAATTTTGAGAACTTGATGACTTTAGGATTGAAATGATTTTATCATCAGATGAAGGACCCAAAAATGACTAAATTTTGGTGTGACGACATATTAGCATTAAAGGGATGATTTTCCATTTTATCCCCCATATTTTCACTAATTTTAGATTAAAATAGCCAAAAATTACTATTTCTTTGCTAGACGCCAACTTTTAAATTCTCCATTTTCACTACTTCCACGAAGTGTTTACTTGATCTAAAAAACCAAAATTCGTGCTATTTCCTGAACTTTTTTGCCCATTTTAATACCATTCGTTTTGCTTCAAACTTGCCCAAAAAATATCCTCCCGAATTCAAGGAACAGCAAAATGTTGACAATTCTTGCTGTTCACAGTCACAGTAAAATTCTACCGATTCACTTTGTGTATAGCAGTTTGATCTGCTGAACCGAAAATAAATTGTCCTTCCTCCTAAAATTGTTGATATTTTCTAGGTTTTTTTCCCATAAAATTCTCGATCATTTCTGGTTTTTTCAGCTTTTTTAGCTAGTAGACACCTTTCACGAATATTTGAAACTTTTATTTCCAAAAAAATCATTTTTTAATAATTTCAGGCATGCCACACAGATTTTGGGGAAAAATAGTGACTTTAGTAACTTTTTATGAGGCAAAAAGTGACCTATTTTTCGAAAAAAGTGACCAATTTTTCATTTTTTTTCATAAATAAATTCACCCCCCCCCCCCCAAAAAAAAATCATAACTCAAACTGCATTTCTCTCTGCAATAGTGCTGAAAATACTTTTTTTTTCTGATAAATTTTTTCATCAAGGGTAAGGGTGCCATATTTCGACCACTTTTTTCCAAACTTCCACCAATCAAAGACTTATGGAGGTAAAAACGTCAGAAATGGGCTAAAAAATACATTGATCCTTCCTCCACCACCCCCTAAAATTCTGACGCGATACGATCATTTTTTGTGATTTTTTTTCTAAGGGAATTCAAAAATTGACTATCGAAATTTTGGGTTCCTAATTTTGACCGCCAGCCCCCCCCCCCCCCACTTTGAGATGAGGGGTCGGTTGTACATTTTTCTTATTCTACTTAGTAATAGGATGTAAAAAAAACCGCTTCTAAAAGTTGATTAACCCGATTATTGGTAATTATTTGAGGTAATGGAAAATTTTCAAAATCGATTTTTTTCTGAAGGCCCTAGTTCCTCCCCATGACATCCTGAGAGAAAATGGTAAACGACAAAATTGTTCGTTTTTTAATGCTTTACAACTTTTGTTTCAACTATTTTTTCATTAGTGCGTAATTTCGAAAGTTATCTACGAAAAAACAAAATTTGAACCCCCTTACTCCCCGAAAGGAGGACTAAATTATGCACCAATTTTAGGGAAGTTTAGGAATCTTAAATACATACCCTACTACGAAACTTCCCCTTTCTGCTAATTTTTTTGGGGTCAAAACCTAAAATGATTGTACCACTATGCTATTTCGTTTTTTTTCAATTTTCTCCGCTAGTTTTGCTTGTAGGATTGTTATTTTGGTCTCAAATTGTTTATCTGTGAAAAAGGAGCATGACATTTTTTTTTCTTGGTAGATTGCGTCTAAAGCGGCCGAAATCGGCCGGTGGTCGAAATTAGGAAGCGGTTGAGATTAGGGCATTTTACCCTTCCGTCTAAAATAAGTTTTTACTAAAAAAAATCGTAACATTCTGCATCTAAAAATTACGAGTTCTAAAAAATAAACTAGTATTTTTTTACATTTTATGCAAAAGCGGAAGGTCGTTTGAATGAAAAAAGTGACTTCAGAGTGAAAAAACGGACTAATAGTGACTTTTGGCCAAAAAAGGGACTTTTAGTGACCAACCCTGAAAATAGGGGACAAGTCACTAAAAAAGGTGACTCTGTGGCATGCCTGTAATTTGACCGAAAAAATTCCACGATTTCAGAGAAAAAATTCCAAAATTTTCTGACTTCTTCTTGACTTTTTCAGATTTAAAAATTCCCTGAATTTTCCAGATTTTCCCGAAAGTGCCAACCATGCTATTTTATTGAAAACAGGCAAAATAATATTTTCCTTCGTTTCTCAATTTTTTTTACGAAATTTCATGCTTTTTTGTTCCAAGGAGCAACCTTTTTAGAATTTTCGTAAAATTTTCTGCTTCAAAATGTTACTCATTCCCATTAATTCTGACATTGGGCGAAAAATATGTCCAGTTTCCACAGTACCGTTCATTTCCATAATAAATTTACAAATTACAATGTGACCGGAAAACTCGACACATCGATCAATTCACAAACCATAATCACACCGAGAAACACCATAGAACAGCTTCTAATCAACGTGACAGGAAAGTACACTATTCAAAAGGATCACTTCCAAGGACAAAAAAGAACACTCGATAAAAACTATTCAAAGTGCTACTTTAAACCTACCTTATCGGCAACTCCGCCCGGTAATATGGTCTTAACAACGACCCCGGTACTTCTGCCTCCGACAATACCGAATCCCAGTCCAGATCCATCATTAATCAAGTCGATAACTTCGACTTGAGCCCAATCCGATGTTAGCTGCAACCCAAAAACATCCTCCGTATTGAACATTTTCCATTTCTCGAACCCCATCGGCTCATTTACGACCATGATTGTCACTCACCACCATATCTGATCCGGTTTTGGAAGTATCGCTGAGAGCAGAAGGCGAAGGCGAATGTGTGGCTGATGCTTCGTTCGGTCTTGCTACCACCAATTCCACAACACCTCGGGCTTGCTGCAGTATCGCAATAGCTTGCTGATGCGATACATTCGTATCCAATGGTTGTCCATCAATGGCCAGTATCTGATCACCTTCGCGAAGACGGCCGTCTCTGCACAAAAAATAATAAACCCCTTCTTAATAAACCCGAAATACAACTGTATAAAAATCACCCCATTTTCAGCATTTCTTTCGATGCGAATAAAACCACGAAAACGAGTCGCGATAAACCACGCAAACACCTCTTATTCGCTTCGGGCGGCCGCAATCACTGAACAAGTGAAAAACCTTTTATATAAAAAGATGAATACGACCAACGCACCGTGTTACGGCGCGCGCCAAAGGTTGGAAAAAACATATAATTTTTCTTGGCGTTTTATTTTTTTTTTTTCGTTGCCTCTCTTCCATTCCGAAGTCTTGTAACGAATAGCGTTGCGTTATTAATGAATAACAGGGGTGAGACAGGTAGAAAAGAATTCATCGACTTGGGGCGAATGAATGACGCAGACCCATTTCGCAGAATGAACGCGAATCCCGCCGCCCTTCGCGTCTCAAGGGCTCATGAAAATATATACACGTATAAAACGTCAACGGACTACAAATGTGTACATATTTTATCATCGCC
Organism: Pseudococcus viburni; assembly: GCA_033439095.1. Classification (NCBI taxonomy): domain Eukaryota; kingdom Metazoa; phylum Arthropoda; class Insecta; order Hemiptera; family Pseudococcidae; genus Pseudococcus; species Pseudococcus viburni. The sequence goes on from JAVBJF010000319.1 coordinate 235,938, forward strand.
CCCGCCTCGTTCGATCCTCGCGCACAAACACTATTCAACATCGGTAACACTATTTGAATACCTCGGTTGAAAAAACCCCATCCCTTTAAACCGCGATCATAGCGCATCGCTGAGCATTGTAACAGTAAAGGAAGAAAAAAATCCCTTTGAAAAATACCTCGATTCGTTTGCGCGACTAGACGAGCGTACTTCAAGTCGTCGTTTTGGCCGGTTCGATAAAAGCCAACTCCGTATAATTATGATTTATTGGCTCGATATTGGTTCGCGTAGCCGAGGTACAACGTCGTATACAAATAAAACACATGTACCTTGTCGTATATACTCGAAAAGTCACCTCAGGCTTTGCGGTTAAGCTCTCGTAGCACCGTATCGTCGATAAAATTGATATTTTGCTTACGCCAGCCAGCTCTCAACTGCGTGTCGTCTGACTCCTGGCGCAGAACCCGCCATCCCGGCGAGGCGTTTCTTCCAGCCACAATTCGGTCGCGATTAGAAATAAATCCCGGATAACGCTACCGAGATGCCAAATTCGTTAAGCAGCTTAGCCCAGAAACTATGTCATCGAATGAGAAACCCTCGTTGCTCGACACAAAAACACACTTAAGCGTCTGCAATCATTTTAATGACTCGCCGACTACACAAATTACTCTTTCGGATAACTTTTTCTCCCTTAATAGCTTATTTTCTTCAGAAAGCCGGAAAGTTTACGCGTTGTGAGATTCTTTGGTTGGGAGACCGAGACAGGCGGGGGGATGCGATGCAACGACCGACGATTCGTTAACGTTTAACTTATAGCTTCGCTTTGAAGAAACCCCAGTCCCTCTCGCGTCGAGTTTACTTCATTGTGATGTAATTTCTTCTTTTATTTCGGAGCTTTTTTTCATCTTATTTTTTCTTCTTTGTATACCGACGACGAAGACGATTTATTTAACCAGCAGCAGTCTCTCGGAGAGAAAGAGCGAAGCTCGCGCAACGACCAGAGCTGGATAACGTCATCGTGCCTCGTGTAATTTATCAACTCTCGAAAATCCTACCGTATTATACGCGCAGAGAAACAGCCTACTAGCGAGAAAAGCTCTTTTTCTACCAAGATACACACGACGCGTAGTTTCACAACAGTCGCGATAACATCGAACCCGCATTTGTATCGTACTGCCAACGTCTAGCTACATAAATCAAATATACCCCTTGGTATTCGCGTTTATCCTGAAACTCGTGACGTATAGAAGGTGTTGATACACCTTCGTATCGCCCAAAATTCCACTATTTTTCTTTTCACCGAGACCGTTTCGTGGGAAAAGCAAATACCGAAATTGGAGATAAATTCACGTACCAAACTAAATCGTTTTAAATGCTTCGTTTAAGAAGATTACCCCGGCTTGTTTCGTTTATTTAATTAATTTTTCTCCGAGACTTTTCGAATAAATGTCGCAATTTGTAGTTACGAGTAATTTACTCGATGAGAAGAATTGAGGATTATTTTTTCAAAACGTCCTTAGTCGAAGTGACCGGATTTTACAGTTGACAAATTTTCTCAAAATTGTTACAGCGTTGAAATTTTCTGTTCATTTTTCCAAGCTCAAAATCTCTCATAAGTTCTAATTTATTTAAACATTTTTACGACTCATGTCCAAAACTTCTCAAGCTTGTATTTTTTTTTTAAATTTCCAAAATTGTATTTTCTATCTCATTTTTTTTCAATTTCTTCAACTTCTAAGTTTGAAATTTTTTTTGGATTCAAATATTAATCAAAATAAATGAATTTTGAGACTGTAAGCCAAACGACTGCGAAAAGGGAATTTATCAGCGTATTTTCATTTGCTAAACACGAATTCAGCATTCGTTTTTTTATTTAGTTGATTATTTCCGCATAAAACGCTCAATATTTGAGAAATCTCAAATAAAAAAATGAATTTTGAAAATTTTGTGGGAAATGATCGCTTAAATAGTGCATAAGGGGATAATTTTACCAACTAAACATTAATCTGAGGTTGGTTTTTTTCATTTTATTATTTTACCTGAAGGGCAAGGGAAGCGCTAAAGACAAAAAGTAATGCCATATTCGTGTTTTACGATCTAAAATTAGTCAGAAATCGACATTATTTCAATTTCGAAATTTCCAAGTCGAAATTCCTAGATTTGCATAGGTGCCTCAGTTTGAGCAGCATCAGAATTCGTCCAGGTGGAAAAAAAGTGCAAATTAAAAAAAAAATTCGGGTTGAATTTTTAAAAAAAAATTCTCAACTTCAAAATTTTTTTATATTTGAATTTTTAAAAAAATGTTTCAACTCAACTCCAAGTTCAAAATTTTTCCAAGTTTAAATTTCCTTAAAATTTATTTCAACTTATTCTAACTTGAAAAGGAAAAGAATTGATATCTAATCATTTTTCTTTATCGTGCATACTAGTTGAAACGGTAGCTCGTCGAGTTGGAAAATTTTTTGGGAGTTGAAACAAATTTTCAGAGAATTTGAAGTTTTGAACTTGAAAAAATTTCAGACAGAGTAGGAAAAAAAATATAATGAAAAAGTTGAAGTTTTTTGAAAAAATTTGGACTTGAAGTTGAAAAAAATAAGAAGATAGAATAAAACTTGGAAAAAAATTTGGACGAGAAGTTGAAAAGAATTATGAAAAAATATGAATATGATCTTTAAAAAAAAGTAAGAAAAGGTTTGGATGTAAATTTGAAAAGAATTTTGTAAAAAGTTGAAAATTCGAACTTGAAAATTTTTTTGTAGAAAGAGTTGAAAATAAATGCTGAGAAAACTTGAACTTGAAAAAAAGTGAAAATCATAAAAATCAGCTCCACCGAAACGAGCAGCATCCAAAGTGTCATAAAAAACGAAGTTCTCAAAAGTTAATTTTGTGAGAAAATATTCAATTTTGCAAAAAAAAAAAGTTTTCCATTGCAAGTGTTTTACTCTTACAGAATCGAAAAACTGAAAAATATTACTTCTGTACGACTTTTCTTGTATTACTGAATTCCCATTTTAGTACCAATGACTTCTGTTGAAATTAGTGTTGTAACCATATATCTAGACAACGATTTCATGACGAGGGAAGTGAAATTTTTTAAGCCTATTTTTTTTTGACAAACAGCTGAGGAGGAACCATGTAAATAGTACATAACAGAAAATGAAAAAAAAAGTGCATTTAAGTGATGAGGAATGGAAAAATTAAGTGGATTTTTCAAAGAATTTTCTAAAGTCAAAGTTCAGGTACAAAAATTGATAATAGTGAATTTGTATTTTTTCGTACCCATGACTTCGTTTGCTGACCAAGTACGGAAAATTTCACCAAAAAAATTGTTTCCTCAAGTATTTAAGACCTTTTACGTAAAATTTTAAATAAACGACAAAATGAGGTAGAGGTAGTGAAGGTGGAAAAATTTTTTTCCTCAAAAGAATTTGAAATTTTCGGTGGAGCGCCTTCAGTTTTTGAAAATGTTGAACTTTGAAACATTTAATAAGATTTTTGAAATAATTTTTCCATAGAGTTTGTGTCTAACAGAAGAAAAAAAGAAACCATTTATTGCTGGAGTGTGAGTGAAGCGAGAGTAAAAATTTTTCAAAAACTCTCCATGAAAAAATAAAAACTATCCTTACCGTCCCTTTCGAGTACGCTACTGCATTAGCCTCATATTCCCGATTAAACCGCGGACTTAGACTTGAAAAAGGATGAATTTTTGATAAATAGGTACTCATTTAAAAAAAAAATGCTTTATCTCAATTTTGAATAAAAATGATCTGGATTTTCTATTTTCTACTTCATTTCATTAAAAAAAATCGTTTAGACCTAAGCAAAGCAAGAGCAATTTTTTTTTAAAAGTAGGTATGTTAAAAACTAAAAAATGAAGATTTCAGGTATAAACATTTTGAACGTCATTTTTTGCCTTCAGTAAATTGAAGGAAAATAAAAAAATTACCTATTTCAAGCCAAAAATATGAATTGTGTATGGCTTGTATAACTTGTATGACCTTTTAGACACCCTGCAACGAAAACAATTACCTACTTATTTTTTACCTATTAAAAAAATTGGTTTCTTAACCACTGTTGTATCATCTCAACGATACTATAGCTCAATTACGAACACAGATTCCAACACCTCTCATCTTTTCCACTCACCTTTATTAAATATTTTCTCTCATCTACCCCAAAAAACAACCTTCGTTACATCGTTTTCACCAACAAAAGAGACGAACGACGAAACAACCCACTCTGAAATTTCATCATCATTATTTCGCCGTATAATAAAATAAACGAGAAAAAACTGGTACTCGCAGGCAATTTATTCGACGTTGGTAGTTTATTTTTTTGAAAACTCATCTATACCTCATCTAATCGTTCACCTTGAACTTTACGACCCGCTGAGAAGTAGGCACCTTATTTGGCATTTTGTCGTCGTAAAACGAACGTATTTTTCCGCCCTAAAATGTAATCCGAACACGTCGTATTATTGAATTTGGACACCAGATTCGAATCGAAACATTGAAAAATATTGTTATTCGTGTACAGAAAATTCTATTCAATTTTCGTACATAAAAAAAATTTCCTTGATCGAGATAAATGAGATAGGGGACACAATGGTATTTGATGGCGTGGCATAGGCCCTGGTTCGTAGTCGCAGTTACCAAATTACTCGACAAATCACTATCACTTCGCGACGTAAAAATATGTTAAGTAACGTAGTCGAAAACCTATTTCAATGAAAATAAAATAAAACTCTTGTCACGTGAAAAGGGACCAAAATAGCGTTTCGTAGCCGCAAGAAAACATGGTGATTTATTCGCTATATTTTTCACAGCGAAAAGGGCAAAAGGTTATTGTAGCTAATTTTTTACGTATTTATTTTGAAGTGAATAGAAATGCCATCGGCAGCTCCAATAAGAAACAAAAGATCAGGGATTCGAATTGAAATAAAATAATTGAAGGATCGAGGAATAATTTTAATTCCTGGGCAATTTCGATGTAGTTTTTCCTGAACTAACAAAATTTGGAGAAATTTTGAAAGAAATTAAAGGCCACTGACATAATGAAAATTTGTTAAAACTTGAAAAAAATGAACATTTTTTTGGCGAATTGATATACTTAATGACATCTAATAAAATATCAAAATTTTCATGATGACATTTTGTCAGACTTGTTTTACTCTATCCCCTCAAAATTGAGCCATTTTTTGAGCTTTTTTTTTCTTAGATCTGCAAGTATAAAAGATTAGAAGGAAATTCTACTTTATTTCGAAAGAAGATCTGTTCCACACAATAAAATCTCAATCTATGAAGTTTTGGTCAACTGCTTCTTAAAGACTCACAGAAAATCCCAAGCCCAGAGAAATATCTCAATTGTTTACTCGCATCTTTGAAAAAAAAAATTAATTTCAATTACAAGGTTTGAACAGAACAAAAATAACACTAACACGACAATATTTTCGATTTCAAAAAGGTAATTTGAAATGCACATAATTTTGATTAAAATTTATCAAATAAAATTTATGCTTGCTTGAATGGGGGAGAGTAGAAAAAGCTTGAAGAACGATCTCATCGAACATGTAGGAATCCTTAATTCTTTTTCCTCTCTCCCAATTTTAGAGAATTTCCATATCACTTTGAAAGTTTCACCACTCGGGTTTGACGTTTGACAGCAAAACTTTTAGCTACTTCAGTTGAAAAAATGTGGTAAAATTATTCAGAAGGATGAACTGTTTGCAAAATCGATTCAAAGGTCCTAAAGTTGAGAGATTTTCAGGATTGTCAAGAAAGAAACATAAAATATATTAAACTTGTTTTTTCAGTGTGTTTTTTTCATTACTTTTTGTAAATTGAATGAAAAATTCACGCATTTCAACTAAAAATTTATTGAAGGAGATGGCAGTGGAACTGGAAAACAGCAACCTTCTCGAATTATGGGTATGAATTGAAAACGTTCTTTTAAATTAAAAAAAATAGAGAAAATAAAAGTGACATTGAAATTTGAAAATTCAGTCGCCAAAGCGGTTGAGAAAAAAAACATAGGTATATGTTTCAAACGTTGAATTTCCAACACACGTGAAAATTGGTTTAAAACAAAACAACGAGTGTGTTTTTTCAAACACATTTTGCACAGGCAACCCTAGAATTTTTGACTCTCACTTGAACTTCTTTTTTTAGTGAGTAATTTTTCAATAAATCGAAAACGAGGTTCTGGTTTTTCCTCGTGATTTAGATGGTATCGAAGGAGAAACTTAAGTTTTTTCAAACCATCTATCTGTGACATGGTTTCAATAAAAAATCATTCAAGTTTTTCTTCATTTTCACATATTATGAGAAATTCAAGAATTAATCAAAAAATTGGTTTGGAAGGGTTTACCATAGTCCCCAAGTGCCTCAATAATGACCCCATACGAGCAGTGTTGGGAAACTGAAACTGAAAACTGAAAAAACTGAAATGAATTTCAGTTAAGTTTCAGTTTTTTTTTTAATTTTCTATTTTATTACACAGGTCGCACGATTTTTGTGTCTGGATACAGACTGCCAAATTTTGGTAACTTTCAGGGTTGTGCCGAATATCATTCATTTCGATTCAAATCACGAATCCTTTTCTTAGAAATGATTCGATTACATTCCGGAAAATGATTCGTGATTCGTAATTTTCTAATCATTTAATGAAAATCCAAAAATACCAAAATCCAGTTCGATTTTTCTGTAGTACCGCTTGCATATTAAAATATAATTTTAATCGATTTCAAAATGTATAGTTGTGTGAACTGCAAATTCAAAACATCCCAATTCCCGAAATCCGACTTCGAATTGTAACTGTTTTAAAAAAATTTGCGACTTGAGTTAATCTGGAAAAATTTCACTCATTCACATTACTTCAAAATTTTTTTCAGAATTTTCCCACCTAGAATTTTTTTTTGTATCTTGATATTTCGTTGACATTTTTCAACTCTTAAAATTTTTTCTCCCAATTTTTTCCAACTTTGAATTATTTTCTCAAACCTTCTCATACTTTACATTTTTTCTGAGAATTTTCATTGTTTTCATTTGAATTTAAAATTATTTTTCCAACCTAAAACTTTACTCAATTTTTTCAACTTTGAATTAATTTTTCTCATAAATTCTGAATTTCGTTTCCCGCTTCCCCACCAAAAAAAAATCTCCAATATAAATGAATGAATGAAATGAAATCGATTTCTTTTGGGTGGGAAAGTGGGGAACAAAATTCAGAATTTATGAAAAAAATTAATTCAAAGTTGAAAAAAATAGAGAAAAGCCTTGGTTGGAAAAATAATTTTGAATTTCAAGTGAAAAAAAAAATGAAAATTCTCAGAAAAAATGCGAAGTAGGAAAAAGTTTGAGAAAATAATTCGAGTAGGAAAAAATTGAGAGAAAAAATTTTAAGAGTTGAAAAATGTCAACAAAAAATTTCCTATCTGATAGAAGCGGTCAGATTTTTCTGGAAGTCACAGTTTTTGAAATATTTTCGAGTAATTTTTTTATTGAAAATTTTCACTCCAATGAAAACTTCAACTTGAAACGTGTTTTCCAACGAAAAATTTCAAATTCTCATTTCCTACAATAAAATCGTCAATTTTGCATGAAAAAAGCCAAAAAAGGTCACTAATAGCTCATTTGAAACATGATTTTATACAGATTCAGAATTCAATGAATACTTTTGTGACCAAGTGGTCACTTTTTCTAAAAAAAAAAACACCTCAAATAAATGATGAACTTTCGAAAAAACTGAAAACTAAAAATGAGAAATTTTAAAATTAAAATTCCATTCTGTTGATTGATGCCATTTTTGAGTCATTATTCTTTATTCAAAGATCCTAATAATCAGCACACAATTTTTTCATAAAAAATTAATTTTTCTCCCTTCGAGACTATTTTTGAGACACTTTGGACGTAATACGATGGCTTTTGTATCAATTATGTGATAAAAACAAGCTTTAAAAATTTCTAGGAAAAAATGCATTATTTTTCACTACTTTTAAACATTTAATCACTTTTCCTGAATTAGATCATATCTAATCAGGAATCAACACCCAGCAAATCGAACTTCAACTCCCCAAGTATATGATTTGGGTCTCGTGAAATTTGATTTTTTGACAACGGTTGTTTTTAAAATCAAACCCTTTCTGCAATCGTAACATTTCCGAATTCCGAACCAACGATAAAAACCTGTCAAACTATCTACCTAGATTTTCCACCTTTCAAAGGGAACGTAAAAATAAACTTATCTTCGACTTTTTCGAGTGTAAAATAAAAAAAAGGCGTAATAACGAAGGCAAAAACACCAAAACCTTTCACTTTGAAACCAACTCGAGTAAAAAAAAATCGACGATAACTTTCTATTCTGAAAGTTTTACATTAAACTATAATTTCATTTTTTCCAACACGTACCATCGCAGTCAATGGCACTGCGCAAGAGAACCCCCGAGAAAGAAAAACGTCGTAATTATAAAAAAACGCCTCGGCAAACACTCCGTCGTCGTAATTAAACTTTATACCCACGAATCAAGTTTTTAATTTCGACCATTAATTTTTAATTAAACTACCCGTCGATGCGTGCTACAAAAATTAAGTAATTTTCGAAACCTCTGGCGTATACAAAGCCAGCCAGCTACCTTCGTCACCGGGGATCCGGCAAATCTGAGGTATCAATACGTTGCCTTTGACAATATCTCATTTCGTGGCCGTATCGGAATTCCAAACAAGCGGCATCCTTTCGCAGGACGATAAATTTCTCCATTTTGGCTCATCTTATACCTATATCCTTTCGTCGACAAATAAAACGTAATACAGCTTACGCCGCGAACGTTGCTTCGTTCGAGTCGCTTTCTCTCAAGAAAACTCGCTTTTTTCACCACCTTGGCGAGGACAACGCTGCGGTGGAAACTTGGCCTTTTCATTGTGCTCCAAAGCGACATTCGAGAGCACAACAGCCGACAGGACTTCCTCTTCGCTTCCATTCATTCGACTCAAAACCTCGGGTACAAAAGCTTTACGAGACCGCAGCACCGTTTAATAACTTCCTTTATATATAAACAGCATAAAAGGGGGCCGGGGATGGAGTGAAAAAAGATGCTAACAAAGAGTACAGGGCACTGCAAAAGCACACGACTTTGTATACGTAGGAAGATAGAAAACAACGAGTTAGATCAGCGACCCCCTTTGGCTTTTATTTTTTCCGGCGACGACGTCCTTTTTACAAGTACACCGAGATCTAAACGTGAGGTAGCTGGAGATACACGGGGCAGTCCCTCCGAGGGAAGCTGTGGTGATAAACGGAACAGAAACTCAAAAGAGAGGGTAATTTTGAAAAATAATTTCAAAAGAGTTATTACATAAGCATTATGCAGTATTCCGACAAAAGAAACATTTTCTTTTCGCTCATTAAAACACTAGTACAGTCGATATGGAGCACGACCCGACCAAAAATATGTACTACTAAAGCTTTTTTTGCTGGAAATGGTCTAGAACCATGCCTTGAGCAACATATAAGAACCTGGCCGTGTCAAACCTGGTGCTCCCCACTCCACGGTAGATCAAAGACCCCAAAATGGTTTTTTTGCGTCCCCCTCCTCAGATTTGAATTTTGGGGTAAAATTAGCTGAGTAGTTTTTTAATCTACTCCGCAATACCTACAAAACGCTTTTTTTCAATTTTTTCTAGCGTTAAAGAGGGCAGACTTATGACCATTCAAAGTTACCCTGTTTAGGGGGGGGGGGGGGGGTTATAGAAATTTCGCAGTTATACTCAATGTAATGGTTGTAATGCGCCGATTTTGTAATTTTATCGGGTAAATAATTATTTTTCGACGTCTCATTGTCAACTTCTCATTTCCACCACCCCCTACCCCTACACCCTTATGAGTATTGATTTTTATGGCAGAAAAACACAACTTTGTATGATCAATACTGATGGCGAACAAGAATTTTCAAGATCATGCAGACACAGGGTCATGATTTTGTGGTAACCCTCTTCCCTCTCACCCCATTTTTATAATCAAACAATTTTTACATTATGGGAATCGATTCCATATGAATTGAGGTTTCTGAACACAAAAATTACATTACATTTGGAATTCAACAACAATGAAGTAAGGCATTAAAGAATCATCTTTTTTAGTGACTTGTCCCTTGTTTTCAAGGTTGGTCACTAAAAGTCAATTTTTTTGCCAAAAGGTCACTATTGGTCACTATTTCCGTTCAAACGGCCTACCACTCTCTCATAAAATTTAAAAAAATGATATTTCTAAAAAAAAAGTCCTGATTTCTTCGACTCGTAGTTTCAAGTAAAGATTCATCAATAAAAAAATTTTCAGGAAAAAAAGTTTTTTCAGCACTATCGCAGAGAGAAATACAGTTTGAGTTATGAAAAAAATTGTGAGCGGGGGGGGGGAGTGTATTTATTTATGAGAAAAAATTGAAAAATAGGTCACTTTTTGCCTCATAAAAAGTCACGAGAGTCACTATTTTTTCCCAAGATCTGTGTTTGATGGCTGCGAAGTTCTTTCTTTGTTCCTTTTTAATTTTAAAGTAAAAAAATCAATTATAAATCGGTCAAAAAATCACTTTATCAGTCAAAAGTTCGATTCCAGTATGCAGCTAAAATAATCGTTCTTAAGTTCTCACCTCAATAAATTATAGTTTTTCTATTACGTGTTTAATATTCATTACTGGGACGAGGAGAATAATGTTCATACGCGCACTCAAGAGGAAGAGGCTCAGAGGGCTTTCCCCTCTCCCTCTTCAGCCCAGAAAGGAGATTTTTATAACGAAAATGTGAAAAAAGTGCATTTTTTTGTTCCTCAAACATGAGTTTTCAAAAAAAAATTGTCCAAGCTGTGCTATTTTGGTCATTCCATTTTGTAAATAAACATATACCTAAATCACTGAATTTGAATCATTTTTCGATGAAATTTTACCCTTGAGAATCAGTGAAGTGATTTTCATTGAAAATAAATAATTTTTCACTATGTTTTAGTCAAATATCTCTAATTTCCTAATCAATTCTCAAGTTGTTAGAAAAAATCAGTAATTTTGACTTAATGATCAGTGCAAAATCACTGATTATCAGTTAGATCCATTTCACTGATTCAAATGGGTAAATTTTACTAATTCCGATTAAAGAAGTGTGTTGATTGTTCGTTAAGAAAATTCCGCAATTTTCCACTTTTTCTTTATTCAAATCTGTTTACGTATTATCAGCCTACTGAAAATACCCCGATTACATCAGCGCCACTAAAATAACAGGTTATTCAATTTTTTCGCGAATTCTCAGCCCCTCTCATGTATAATTTCTGGGCGCGCTTATGATAAAATTCATGGTAAAATTCAAAAATAACGTAATGTTTGTGTTCAGCAACATGGTGTCCACTATATTTCAGAAATGATTTTCCCTAACTTTTCCAGGTATTCCAGACCAATTTTTAGAATTTTTCCAGACCTTATAAATATGATATTTGTAAACCAGGGAGGGGGGGGGGGGTAATTTTTTCGCGTGATGTACTTACATCCCGAAATTTTGTATAAAAATGATATAAAAGGCATAGGGTCTAACGATTTTTTTTTTAAATCACTAGATACTGTTTACGAGATCTTTAGATGCACCTCTTGGGATCAAAAAAAATTTTCAAACCCAATTCTGAAAGTTTTTGCGCCCATCCAACTCCCCCTCACCACAAAAATTTGAAAATTTGAATTTATTACCTACAGAAAAAAAATTAATAAAAAGGAAAAACCAAGTATTCCAACGCAAACTTGGTTTTGAAAAATGAAAAAAATTATGCCAGGGTGTTTACCAAATTAAGCGAATAAAAATTCGGATTTTTCCGGGCTAAAAATTCAAAATTTTCTTCACATTTCATTCCTCCCACCCCCTCCAAAATGAAAAACACTCGTCTCAAATTTATAAATTCACGCAATTTCTTGCAATTTTTTAGTTTGTACCAATAAATGAAAAAGTGAATGAGAAGGTAAAATATAAATCATTTTATGAAAATATATAAAAGTGTTGAGCCCGAGCGAAGCGAGGGCGAAAAGTTTTGCGAAAAAATATCTTCAAAAGATGAAAATTCACCACTTTTCCCTCATTCATGTTTTCCAAAACATGGCCAATAATTTCGATTTCTGTTCCATTCCCTCCCTTTTTTTTCAACATGGTGGTCAAGGGCATCGTGACATTTCTTTCTCATCACAGCTCATTAAAAAGTAAGTTTCCAAAAAACTTAAGATTAAAAATAAATTCTGTAGAAAGAAAGAGTGTAAATTATCCCGAGCGTAGCGAGGGAAATTTTTTTGGGATAATTCATAATTCAATGGACAAAGACATGCATTTTGAATATCAATTTTATTACGACTGACAAAAAATGATGAATAAAACAATAATGGGATAAAAGATGTAATAATTTGGCCCGAGCGGAGCGAGGGCGAAATTTTTTGAAAAATCTATAATAAAATAAGAAAAAACCATTTTTCTAAATGATTTACATTTTTTTGGGATTTTCGAAAAATTCCAGAGAAAATTCCAAAATTCCCTGACTTTTCCATACCACCAAACTTTCCTGACTTTTTCCGGTTTTCCAGAGAATGGAATGGACACCACGAGCAACCTCAATTCATATGGAATCGATACCCATAATGTAAAAATTGTTTGATTATAAAAATGGAGTGAGAGGGAAGAGGGTTACCACAAAATCATGTCCCTGCGTCTGCATGGCAGATATGGCCTCGATGATGATCTTGAAAATTCTTGTTCGCTATCAGTATTGATCATACAAAGTTGTATTTTTCTGCCATAAAAATCAACACTCATAAGGGTGTAGGGGTAGGGGTTTGAGTATAACTGCAAAATTTCTATAACCCCCCCCCCTAAACAGGGTAACTTTGAATGGTCATAAGTCCGCCCCCTTTAACGCTAGAAAAAATTGTAAAAAAGCGTTTTGTAGGTATTGCGGAGTAGATTAAAAAACTACTGAGCTAATTTTACCCCAAAATTCAAATCTGAGGAGGGGGACGCAAAAAACCCATTTTGGGGCTTTGATCCACCGTGGGGAGGGAAAACACCAGGTTTGACACGGCCAGGTTCTTCTATGTTGCTCAGGGCATGGTTTTAGACCATTTCCAGCAAAAAAATCTTTAGTTAGTAGTTTTGGTCGGGTTCACCTTTTTTTTAAAAACCTATACTGACTGTACTACACTGGTACTCGTATTTTGTTTCCATTCTTCGAGCAAAACCACCTTGACGACTCTATTGGTAAATTAAAATCACCTCGGTTGGCTTGACGAAAAACAAAACATTCCTCAACCAACGAACTCGTACAAAAGTTCCAACCAGCCAGAGTTGTGAAAACATTCCACCTACCTGGGTATTTTATTAGTGGAAATAAAACAAACGCGAGTATAAATTAAAGCGAGCAGCCATCCAGACGTGAAACTCGATGCTGCGTTAAGACATTTGGAAAATTTCTCTTTAAAATGCGACTTTCGACGCGGAATAATTAAAATTTCAAGCTCGACTTTGGCTGGCTTCATTACGTACAAAGTATACAATTACAACAAATATGCCGCCTTTTGCTCGACAAGAATGGAAGCTTAAGTCGAGAGCGTAATGTCGATGCTGTTCGAGCCTTATCGCGAAGCGCGAGTCAAAGAAAAAGGATGCGTTGACGTTACTGCATTACTTAAAACTAAAACAGCTAGATAATTATACAGTACTTTCGTTTCGCACGAACGTATATTATTTCTCATTTTATACGCCGAGGTCACCCCCTCTACCTCGCCCCGGTCTGAAAAAAGATCAATTTCGACGTCTCATTTTATTCAATGTACATACTTTCGTTGCTAAAAGGTCACTGATCCGAGGCATTTGCGTCGTGTATAATGTTTCGATACGAAATCGTGACATGCCTTTTCAAACGTGTTCGATACGGTATGAATTACACACGCAATTTCGAATCGTTCGTCGATTAAATACAATGTACAAGTCGTCAAAAGTCTGCAAAATGGATGAGGCAGGGAAAGCAGATTTCTTTGAAATACATATGGAAGAACCTTCATTAAGGTGTTTGTCGTTGTGATAGTCAGACACCTACTATGTGTCTTGTAATTTGGTGTTTTCCTCGTCAGTTGACCTAAATTTTTCTACGTGACTTAAGAAGGAGCCGATTACGTAATTTTTTTCACAAATATTGTTTGATAATTTTTTTATAATTTTAAATTTTAAAAAAATTCAGAAATTTATCGGGGGGGAGGGAGGAATGCTCCACGGATATATTTACAAAAAAAAAATCGATTCGAATTTTAAGCACTATTTTCTAATTTAAAAAAAATGGAAATTCAAAAGACGTCTTCAACCAATATTTTTTCAGCAGTGACATTGACAAACAGGCAATCAAAAGGATATTTTCAGCGAAAGAAAAGAACGAATTTCATAAAATTTTGAAAACATTCATTATTTTGAAGAAAAATTAATTTCCAACCCATAATTTTTCGTACCAATTTGTCAGTCAATTTTCTGTTTACTTCTATCCTTTTCATTGTTTGTTTTTTTTTTTAAATAAGAGATTTTTTTCAAATCATTGCTCTCTCATTTATATACTTATTAGTGAAAATTATCGAAAAGCACTGGAAAACAGTCAGAATTGCAGCACAGAAATAAATCAGTGAAAAAAATGTCTAAAAATTCACTAGAAACAAAAGTCAGTAAAATCTCTGAAATTTACTGAAAAATCAGTGAAATTCTTTGAAAAATTAGCGAAAATTTGCTGAAAATCACAGAATTTTGTTGATTTTTCCTGTGCTGCAATTCTGAATATTTATCAGTGACTTTCCACTGATTCAAAATGAGAGAGTACATTTTTATCATGTTATTGAACAAAAAAAACTCAAAATTCCTCAACTCTTTCAAATCGGAAATCACAACTTTTTCTGATTTTCCAAAAATTGAAAAAGGACACTTCGTTTGAGCCTATTCGATCACCATCAGAGTTCTTATAGGAGAGAGGGGAGGTGACTTCTCAGATCGGAAAAGAACTAAAGTATCCCAAACTACTTTTTCAAGGTAAAGATGGGAAAGAGTTAAAATTCATTGTTCGAGGCGTAAAAGAGATGGGAGGGGTTTTAGGGTTTCAGCATAAAAAAAGCATAAATGCACTTCTAATTCGTGTTTTTCCTCAAAGATTATGAATTTTCTGAAAATTTAAAAAATTTAGAGCCCTCAAAACTCCTAATAAATGGGGCGTAGATTAGATTAATTTTGGCCACTGAAATTCTGCTTGTTTCCCTTCATTAGGCACGTCAAGGTCGAAATCAATAAGAACAAAAAATTGAAATTAGCGTTTATGACAAACCATTATTCAATACTTAATGGGTATGTACAGGGTGACCCAAAAGTTCCGGAATGCGACGTTTTTTTTTTTCGTAAGTTAGAAAGAAATCGCTCCACGCCTTGCGTTGATCTGAACGAAGGGTTGCCTACGTGTAAGTCGGCAACACTGTACTCGAAATATCCGAAAAAGGTTGAGTGAGGGAGACAATGTTGCCAATTTCACGAAAACTTGATTTTTTTGTAAATTTTTGCCCCTTAAAATTTTTGATTAGGCAAAATTTGCATGCAATGATTTTTGATCATTATCCAAAACTCTATAATATGCAACTGTTTGTTTTTAAATATCTCAATTATTAAAATTTTCAAAATTTTGAGTTTTGAGATTTTTTTTGAAAAGTGCAAAAATCGAAAAAAGTCCAAAATTTTTCAAAGATTCGTAATCAATGAGGGACGAGTTCATATTGAAGGGAATGAAGCTTCAGCTATGTTGTGAATGGGTTTTCATTTCTATTCGTTGAGCTTTATTATTTTTTTCACGAAGCAATTTTCGCGTTCCGAAAATTTCAAGTCACCCTGTATAAAAATTTTCAAATTTGAATATATCCATCCTTTAACGACCAATTTTGGGGTCATCAGGGCTGAAAAACTGAAACTGAAATATTTTATTAAATTTTTTCTAGCGGTAGTTGAAAGTTTTTTGAATGAAAATAATATCTGTTCAAGAATATTTTTTGTTTTAATTTCAGACTTCAAAGGTATTTAGGAATGGCAAGCTACTTCTTCTCTAAAATTCTATACTTAATGAACGCTTGAAAAAATAACTGAAACTGAAACACAAATTTTTAAATGAAAATTCAAACTGAAACTGAAACTCTAGAATTGAAAACTAAAAAAATGATGGGTAATAAGTTTTAGTTTTTTTTTCGGTTTCAGATTCAGTTCTCATTACTTTTTAATTTCATTTCAAATTTTCAGCATTCAGTTTTTAGTTTTTATTGAATTTTTACATCGACTTTCAAATTTTTTGCATTTTTGTTACTACAATTTTAATTTTACATAATGGCATCTACTCGATCTGAAAAATGAAAATTCTCACCATTTTCATGACATTTTTCTTACTTAAAATTTGCCCAAAAAAGTTTTTTATCCTTCGATTTAAAAAAATCAAGGAATAAAGAGGAAAGTGTTGAAAATTCTTGCCTTTTGTAGTAAAATCATTGAAATTCTTGCTATTTTCTGGGGTTTCTTGTTTTTTTTTGTCAGCAGACAGACACCATGTTTAATAAGGTATCCAAATTTAAAAAAAAAAAATCGTAATCGAAATACAAAACTTTTGCAGGACTTTCAGTCATTTCTCCCCCCCCCCCCCCACATTCACTTCCCCACTAAAGAATTTCAAAAGTATAAGATTTTTAGTAAATCCACTTATTTTTTTTCACTTCAAGTGATAATTTGGATAAACAATTGAATCCAAAAACTGTAAATTAAAAAAGGGACTTGAATAAACTGAAAAAAAGTTACATCAAAGTCCCTTTTTTCATATACAGTTTTTGGAATTACTGCGTTTTGGAATGTCAGTCTTCAATTGTGTTTAAATAAATTAAAGCTGCCATAATTTTTCAACCTTTAATCGAAATTCCGTTCAAATTTTGCTAGAAATGAAAATTAAAACAATCACTGCCAGTTTCAGTTTCAATTTTTGTTTTCCATTATTGCTAAAAAGAAAAAAACCTGAGAACCAAAAACTGGAACCGAAATTTTTCAATTTTCCAACCCTAAGAGTCGAGGGCGTCTTTGAATCTCCTTCTTTTGATGCTTACAACGAATCAAAACTCTAAAAATCTGAAAATTTATTCATTTTTTGCAGGGGAGATTAGGGCATTTGCACTTGTGTGGGTTGCATACTTTCTGCCAACCGGTTTGATGTTCTGTTATCACTATTTTTTCATTTTTTCCAAATAATTTAAAAAAGACGCCATTTTGGAACTTTTTTTATAATAATTTGATTGAAAGAGGATGAAATAAGTTTTCATTTAGTAATTACTTTTTGATTTCGAGCAACTTAAAAATTTCACTAATTTTTGTTGAAAAAAAAATGCAGCGATTTTCAAAGCCACAGAACATTAAAAAGCAATAATATCAATTGAAAATTACGATAAAGTTTCAAAATTAATTATTTTTTGAGTTATTTGAGAAAAATAAATAAATAACGATAACAGGACATCAACCAGTTAGGCAGAGAGTATGCAACCCAAGCAAGCTCAAAATGCCCTCTAATCTGAAGTCAAAGGCGAATTTGAGGGGGAAAACAAATCAGTATCCTAACAGACCCAGATGCAAAAATGCAAAAATTTTTACTTTGTCAATTTAATTTCTGACTAGCTAGAATCATAATCTGGCTCAGTATGGGATGCCTTAATTGAAAAGAACTTATAAGTAACCTAACCTATTAATGATACCAAAGTACCAAACATAATTTTCAAACGTACAATTATGTAAATGAGATTCTCAATGCATCGAGTCAATTTCATCCAAAACGAAACAAAATTACCTTCAATTACATTAAATTACTACTCTTTAGGTAACTCTAGTTCTAAATGATCAATATCTGCGGCACATGTCGCAATTAATCATTCCAAAATTACACCACTCGCATAATTGCAACTCGTGTAAAACATCCGAATATAAAAATATTAAAA
The DNA here is from genome assembly GCA_033439095.1 of Pseudococcus viburni. Taxonomy (NCBI): domain Eukaryota; kingdom Metazoa; phylum Arthropoda; class Insecta; order Hemiptera; family Pseudococcidae; genus Pseudococcus; species Pseudococcus viburni. The sequence continues at coordinate 253,951 of JAVBJF010000319.1, forward strand.
AATAAAACCATGTAGGCCACGTATCTGTCCGCAACACGGTTCTAAAAATGCTGCAGTCATCAGATGGCCTTTGGTAATTTACTATACGGGGAAATTAGTGTCGTGTAATATATTCTATAATATTAAACGAGTATCTGCCCCGAAACTACCGAACATTTCGCTTCGTACCACGAAGCACAGCACAACTCGAAAACTAGAACGTTCGGAACGTCCAGCCCTCAAATCCGATCAAATTTATGCCACTACAAAATATTCTTCGTGACTTAAACAATATCGACGAGCTTCGCCACTCGTCTGATTCTATCGCGATAAAACTAAAAATTCCGATACAACGGAGGAAAGGGGAATTTAGAAAATTAGCGAGCGATTGTTTTTTCTTGGCTGGTTCGTGACCAAGTTCGCTACTACTGGTCTTAGTTGAGCAACGTAATATTTTTGGATATAAATCTGTAAAATTATAGAATTCGATTTTCGCAGGCACTATCTCAAAATTTAAGGATGCTTCGGGAATAAATGCCTTTTCATCTTTTTTGCTCTCGTTCACTTGAAAAGTTATAAAAACTCGAGAGAGAATTAAACGCCAGATATGAAAAAGTTACACTCTTTGAACGCGGCAAAGGTCGCCTTTGTGACTTTGTATGAAAAATATTTCGAAATTAGGTGGCACTTGATTTGTCGCGAGATATTTCGGAGCGTTGAAATTACCCTTTCGCTCAATCGGAGCGGAATAAGAATACCGAACACGAAAATACCAATTTGCGAGATTCGGTTTCGTATTCGTTTTCTTCTTTATGTAAAAAGGAAATATAACGGCAAAAGTTTGATGAGAATTCGAGGCCTTGGCTGGTTCGCCTTCGCGAATCGATGTTGCGTAAATTCCAAATTGTTATTCATTTTCCCGATTCACGACAAAATAGCTCGATTCGCTTTCCAAGTAGGTTAATTTTGTTTTCTTCTATGTTTCGTTTTCTTTGTGGTTATGAAAGAAGAGTTTGGCGAATTCGTTTTATGCAAAGAAAAGAGAAATATCGGTACTGAAAAATACCTCAAGGATCTTTTTTCGATGATTCCTGCGATGAAATATTTTCAAAATTTAATGTTTTTCTGTCGTAATTCTTTCTAACTTGAATTTCGATTCGAATACATGAAATGTGCCCACGCAATAAGGAGTGTCTTGGATCAAATTTTCCAATTTTGGAAGTCTCGTTCTCTGAGGAGGTTCATTTTCGTTTGAAATTGAGATTGCCAAAATTTTAGCCGTCTAACAAGCTAAGAAGAAAAAAATGGAGAAAATAATGCAAAATATTCAAAATATTTCTTATAATTAAAAATATGGTTCGATTTTGATTTTTAGTAATGAACTTACAGAGTGTTTTCTGGAATCAAAAAAGCAAAATTCGCACTATTTTCGTAATTTTTTCGAACTTCAATAGGAAAATTTGGTACTACGTTGATTTGAATCGCTGCCACGACCCTTCTCCCCTCTTTTCAATGAGATTTCAGCACGACAGATTTGGTAAAACAAGGATATGCAAAGAATTTGAAAGTGTTCCAGCGAGAAAATCACAGAAAACACTCATTCAAATCCTCAAAAACGGCCTAGAAAATTTGAAAAAAGTGAAGCCAATTGTGTCATACAGATATATGCCCTTTCGTCCTCCCCTTCTACTCGTATTAGGGTTTCTCCCAGTTTCCAGGCACATGCTTTGTATAGTTCCAGCAAATCTTTAGCTTTTTTGGGGTTAGGCTTATAAAGTTTGGAAGAAAAATAACTGGTGAGAAATTTAAAAAAAATCAATTACTTTCAGAAAATAGGAAAACTTTCAGGACCCGAGCGAAACGAAGGAAAATTTAAAAAAAAATTGAGAATTATAATCACCAAAATGTTTATTTTTTCAAAGTTGGAATTTCAAAAAGGTTTCCCTGAGGATGAGTAGGAATTTATGGGCGAAATTCATGAGAGTCAATTTTAGAAAATTAATGTCTTTAAAAGAAAATAAATAATCATGCCTTTTGAAATTTTGAAATTTATTTAGCTCGACCGTAGCGAGGGAAACTTAAAAAAAAGCAATTTCGACCAAGAAAATTGTATTAATGGTCAATAATTTCTTTTCTTAAAATTTCGTACCAATTTCGTAATTTTCATACAATTTTGACAGGTTTTCGTACTTTTTACGGACACTTTCAAATTTTGTGCATTTTTTTGCACTTTTGAGCCTTTTACGTACTAGTAGAGAGTAGACACCATGACTTAGGCTCGAGGAATCATCTCAGGGGGAATTCTGAGGGAGGGTTCAAAGACGACATTTTAGCCATTTTTATCCAATTTGAGGAACCCCTGAACCAGCGATGGGATGATTCACGAAAAAAATGAATCAGATTCAAAATTTGCCAAAAAAATCTGAATCGAATTCAAAATTTTTTTTTTTCGTAAATGTGAGGTAATTTCAGAAAAGGAGGGAGGATAACCTGTGTAATATCAGCTTGTCGAGTAAAACTCGTTAGAATAAATTGCTCACTCTTTTATAAATAATTTTGAATAGGTACCGAGGTACTTCGAGGAATATTGATCATATTATTTTGATTGACAATAATAGGAAATCCTACCAGGATTAGAAAAAGTTAGTTTGAGTGCTATATCACGCCTTCAAGCGCTCCAAAAAAGGTCACAACCATCAAAATATTGAAATTTTGATTTAATTATACTAAAATTTACATATTTTTGGAGTTGGACCCTTTTTGGGGGCACTTGGAACTGGGAGCATGATACGGCCGTCTAACCAGTTTTTTTTTAGATTCTTCGTCAAATTTCAGGCAAAAATATGTATTTCTAAATTTCTGAGGTTTAAGACTATTTTTTGGAGCATCTGAAGATACCATACAGCTTTCAGAGTAACCTTCTCGAATTCACTGTTGAAATTTCATATCAGAAACCGCAATCAATTTTTTTGGGAACTTTTTGAGAATAGTTTCATTCGAATTTTCAGCCAATTTTCTATCGGAATTAAAGGAGAGCCCCGAAAATATTTTTTACATCTGACCTCCTCCCCTCCTTTTCTTGAAACTACGTCACAAATTAAATTTTTTTAATAAATCGCATCAGTGTGATTATTACAGACCAAATTGTGAATCCAAATCAATTTTTGAGATTCAATTATTTTTTTGAATTGAATTCTAAGTCCGATTCAGAATCGAATTCAAAATTGATTCGCGATTCGAATCTTCCCATTCCTATCCTGAACTTCTCTTGAATGGTTTTTCGGGACAAAGTTCATCCTTATAAATCAAAATCGAGTCATATTTTCGAATTTTCAAGAAATTATTTGGAAATTTTGCATTTTTTCCTCCATTTTTTTGTTTTATTGTTGGCTTGCCATCTTATGTTTAGTACCATCAGAAAAACGAGGACCCAGCGCATGGTCCCTACGGAGCTAAAGCTTTGGGAATCTCATTTCTAGATAAAAATGAACCACTTCAAGAGATGAAACTTCCGAAATTCTAAAAAAAAATTCACTACGTTACAAGAAACACCTTACTGAACAGTAATCTCTCCCTCCCATCGTAGCTATTTTTCGCATTAATCTCTCAACCTCGTAAAAAATAATCTCGATATTTCCACATCATCGATTCAATTTCCAAACACATTCCATTCGAGTACATTCGATTACCCACGTTCGAACAAATCCACTCACGATGAGAAAATCTCTTCAAGTTGCCGTCAATCAGCCCAACGACGTTTCTGACGTTAGCATATCAAACCGTAAACGGCTCGAAAATATGTAATTCGGTTCGCTCGTTTCGGAAAACATCTCGGTAAAAGGATTTTCAGCTCATAACCATCGAAAACACCATCTAATCCCTCCATTTAAAACACCATTTCACCGCCAACACACGAAATGTAATAATAATAATAATCGTAAAAAAAAACAACGACGTTAAGAAGTACGTACACGCAACACGGCCCACAGCCGGGGGGGAGGGTAGAAAGGGTAAAGAGACATGGAAAAGCCCGCTAGTTCAAGTAATTCTGATAATTTCGCTTCACCTGAAGCGTAAACCACGAAAACGCGCCTAACATTTACAAGGCGCACGCACCCCGCCACGAATATCGATTTGTGAACGTGTACATAAGTGCACACACACACACAAGCCAGAAATGGGTCGGCGGTGTAGATTTTTTTACCTATACGCGATGCCTTACAACATTTTATTTGTCAGTAGTGTGCACCCTGCGCCGGCCGGGAGCTTTGCCCAAAATTTGCCAGTCTCGTGATGCGAAATTTCTGCCTCTAGAGATTCGAGAGATATTCCTGGCCGGTACAGAGAAATTCCTCGAAGGGATTGCGCCGCAGGCTAAAAATGTTGCGTGTTAGCAACCAACAACGTAATACGAATAGATTACCGAATAATGGTAGCGAAGGAGGCAAAAGCACCTTAATTTACACATACAGACTCGTTTCAAAAAGAGGGACGTAAAACGTATAATATTAGACGTCAATATTTCAATTTAATAAACGATTGAACGAAAAAAAAAATACTAATGGATATAGTAAATATTTCCAACACACATCACTGTCAAACCAAAAAAGCTAAAAAATAAAAATGGTCATACCTTAGAATGCGTACGATTTGAATAATTCAACACGTGATCATGTGATCTTTTAGTAGGTGTAATTTTAACGCGCATTTTGACGCAACAAGCGTCCCTGTATTTTCTTTACTTCAGAACGTCGGCAAAAGGCACTTAGTAAAGGCACTAAGCACGTCCAAAAAATCCGATACCGCACGAATTACCAAACGAGTAAGGCAGTAACCCGAGTAACATCCTTAAAATGATTTCAGTTTCAAACTGATACAAAACATTAAACAAACAGGCCTGCCGAAGGACTACGGCGCATACGCGAACTCTGCTGCGGTTGGGGGTAGTCAAACGCGAATACAAACAGCGACATGAATGAACCTTCGGAATACTTCGGCGGTACTGCGTTCATGTAAGAACTTAATTAACGCGAAATGGAATTTTCAAATGTACCTGGCAGATATTCCATTGGGTTGTATTTCCTGGATGAAAATACCAATTTCTCCTCGTTCTTCAGTTCGCAAACCGACTACGCTGAATCCCAGGCTGTTTCCGTCTGGTTTGTAAAGCTACACAGAGCGAAAGCGTTAGACCGTGTATTATGCGAAGTAAAATTATGATGAAATAAACGATTAATTACTTTGATTGTTAGAACTTCTCGGCCATGAGAAGTTTCATCGATGACACGTTGAAATTCCAAAGCATACGACTGCGTCGTAATCGGAGGTAAAGATAAATCATCGGCATTGGAAGTATTAATCTAAAACAATAAAAATATTATTCAAAACTTTCAATGAAAATATCTTTCAATTTAGATTAATCGAATACCTGTGGAGACGAAGGCTCTCCAGAAGATGAAGATAATTTAGCAACTGGCACACGTTGATCGTCAAATTCTCTAGGCAAAGGTTGATATTCGCTTTCGTAAATGCTTTTCTGAACGTTCAACTCTAAATCGCCGGATTCGGTGATATTGAAATCGGCGGGCAGTATAGAAGGATGCTCTTGCAGCTGTGTATCTAATTCGCTCAGCGAACCCTACGAATAAGGAATATTTTTATACCAAACATCTTGAGAAATAATATCGCAGCAGCTACGAAACACATACTTGAATAGTAGCGATACTCCTGAGAATAGGATTCTGAAGAGTAGTAATGAGTAAATTCAAATCATTCTTCGTTTGCGACTTTAGTTTTTCATCATCTGATGTTCGGATAGTATCGTGGATTTGTTCGAGAACTTGTAACGCAGCTGATATATCTGCAAAATATACCGAAATGATGTAAGATTAAGCTAAGGCGTGACCAAACTATCAAAAGTGATGGCGTTCTGGTGTATTACCTGAGTTGAGGGACATATTTGAGTCAGGAATCATAATTCTAGATGCGATTACAATCCACTACCTGGTACTAGCTCGATATACCTGGAAAAATTAATGAAAAAGTGATTCAGAAACACCAAGGGAGATGGAATGAGGTCGGAATGTTTTTACTCAACTTACCTGGCTGATTCACTGGACGAGATGAATTAGAAACATACCCACGTCGTGGATCTGTCAAAGTAACATATTAACGTTTGAATCACATCAAAATATAACAAATAATCGAGTAAAATAATAAAAATAAGATTAATAATACAATTTACACCATCTTTCAAAAAATATAAACAAGATTTTTAACGTTGTTCGAAAAAATTCGATCGACTTTTCATTCCCACCACTTTTCGTGTCAAAAAACAGTGTTACCACTTATTTAATTCCAAAATGGCCGACAATAAAAATTACCTATTTTGTTTACCTACTTAAATGACGTTATCGATTAATTATTTTCGATTATCGATTTTTCTTTTTTTTTAAAATAAAAAACACCAAAATTTGAAAAATTCTGAATTTTTATAGCGTTAGAAAACGTTAAGTAAATTGATTACGAATATTTCGTCATTTCGCGAGCTATTCAAATAACTCATTAAGCTCCGAAGTACTCTAGGTAAACAAAAGCTACTCATTTAAACCTTAATTAAAACGAGCAAAAAACCGAAGCACCTGCGAAACTTCGCACACTTTTTTGAAAAGACGAAGTCAAGGTGTTGAGAACAGCAGTCTTAATGTATAACTCGGTGAAATTTGCCTCAAAGTCTCAAAAAGTAGAAATGATTCATTTCAATCAGAATAATTTCGTGTTTTCTACGATCAAACAGCAACTGCGCCTGTTGGATTTCTTCTTCAAAATATTCGGTCTAGCTTCATTCAATTTACCTTCACCATTCTTCATAGTCAACTTTATATACCCTTTGTTTATCGTATCAGTCGTACTGTACGCATCGGTATATAGTTTGAAACAATTCCACGAAGGAGAATATACAATCGTTTCACCGGTCACATTAATCGCCAATCATTTGCAACTTTTATCCTTAAGCATGGCTAGCTGCGTATCGGTGGTCTGCTCGATCGTCAGATACCGAAAATACAACTCATCGATAGAAGAATTAATTGAAATAGACAACATAATGATACACAAGCTATCAATCGACGTAACCAGGGATAATTTACACGCCAATAAGTATTTGTTTTCGAGTTTCCTAGTATCGTTTGTATTAATTGCGGTAGATTATATTTTACTAATTCACAACGGTCCGAAATACTATCTTAATTATGTAATAACTTTTCACATATCGTTTCTAATGATTTTACTGGCAGATTGCAGAATCTTGGTGATTTTCAGGCTGCTGACTAATCGATTCGAGTACGTGAATAATTTTTTGAGAATTTCCAAACAGGATAAAAGCGAAAATTCGCAGATCATGAATACGATCAAGTATTATTCTTTTACCAAACGTAAGGTGAAAGAATTGGCCAATGTTCATAGCTGGTTGATCAAAACGACTGAAAATTTGAATAGCTACTTTTCGCCATCGTTGTTGGTCGAAATTGCTGCATATTTTACGATCGCCACGTGCAACATATACACATTTTTCTACGTTTTGACCGATCCGAATTTGAAAAATTATCATAGGATGATCGTTTACTATACTGCTTACTGGCCTGTAGTGATCGTACTCAAATTGTGCTTTTTGCTTAAATCATCAGGAAACGTAACGGAACAGGTAAGAGCTCGAAAATACTTCACGTTTTTTCAAATCGATTAAATTCTAAAATTTAAAAAAATATATTATTAGACCAACTTGACATCGAACCTAGTTCACAAGATCTTAATCAACGGAGAATTTCCTGAAGTCCATAAAGAAGTAAGTAAAATAAGTTCAACTTTTCACTCACTCAAAAAATAAAATCGTACAATGAGCAAAAAATATAGTTCAAAAATTTAAGTATAATTAATACATAAATCACTTCAATTGAATTTTCACAGTTGGACATATTTGCACTCCAATTGATGTACAAAAAACTCCAAATAAACGTATGCGGATTTTTCCCACTGGATTTTTCGTTGCTGTATGCAGTAAGTACGTAGATTACGTATTATGCAAACAGGTCGAATATTATCATTCACCTTACGCAGATGATCAGCGCATCAACAACATACCTCATCATCCTAATCCAATTTCAAATTTCCACGGAGCAGTAGAACAATTGCGTCGTATCAGTTACAGCAGAAAATCCTCGATCTGAGATCTCAATTCGTCTTGCTGCAATCGCAACTTGGCTTTCTCTACGACGCTTGATGGTAAAACATCCAACGTACTCTGGAGAAAAAATTCCAGTTATCGAAATATACTGAGTAATCACGTCTTTATTCAACTCACCATATCATTAATTAAACGAGTACACCCGTAGCAAAGATTATTTTTCAAAATTTCCATACTATCAGAATAGTCTTTCTTCTGGCAAGAGCAACTGTCGCACGATGTATCACAATTATTCGTTATTGAAGAAGTCGATTTACGTAGCAAAGTTATTGGGGTTTTGATAGAATCTATTTTATTCTTTGAAAAAAAAAAAGGAACAAAAATGAATAAAAACTGTCCAATAGTTATTCAAATACGAAAAATGTTTACTTACATAACAAATCATACAGGTATCTTTATCACGATCGTTGGAATTTTTCAATTTATCACCAGTATGAAAAACTGTATACACAGTGGAAGGATATTCTTCCTGAAGACCACAGATGAATGTTTCAGTCACATCTTGAATACTATCACTAGAATTAAACTGGAATTTCGAAATAAAAACAGGTAAATTTTGATTTAAAAACACACAAAAAGACAAAAATATTGAGAATTTTCGTACCAAGGATGATAGAGAAGGCACAGCTTGAAATTCTAATCCATTAAATACGTTATAAAAGGTAACTTCTTTCATCGTAAGCTCTCTAAGGGGTTTCATGGTAACTATATCTGGTAATTTCGTATCATATACACCCTACGAATAAAATACGAATTTGAGATCATCGAAAATTATGAATTATACATTTAAATTAATAATCTTACTATATCCGAAGATATTTGGGAACCTCTTCCTAAAATAACATCCGATAGCAACCTCATTGCTAGACTGCTACCACATTCCGGCGTGAATATTTTTTGCATTTGTAATTTACGAGCCACTTCAGTCTGAATTAGATACCTGCAAATAAACAAAACAATAATCACATCGATCCTCATTTTATTAAAAATAAACATGGATTAAATAAAACAAACCTTAATCGAAGAATAAAATCAATCTTTGACGTTGCACTCTTGATCTCTTTCAAATTATTTTTCAACATCATATCGTTTTGATCTTTTTCTTGAAAGAAAGTAGCATCGATTTCTCCCAGATTCACTACGTTTACGTTGGAATATATACTGCTCAATTTTACAACGTAACAGTCAAACGAACATTTTAGCAATTCAATAATATTTCGAAACACATTGGTTTCGCAGAGTTCTGGCGGCCATAATGAACTTTCTACGAAATGAAATATGTAAGTATTACTCAGAACAAGTTCATAATGACAAAATGTAAGATGATATAGCTCACCATCGATAAATAGAATCGTTGGATTGAATTTAATCTTTTTATGAGTGTTTTCCAACATGCCTTGAGTAATAAGATGAACTAACGCGACTGAGCTGGCATCTCCATGCCACACTACGAGAATTTTTTCATCATGTTTAATCATTTTGGTCTTGCCCAAAGTGCTGCGGAACTTGTGAGATACTAGATTCAAGAAGCAAGCTCTGGAATACAGAAACAGCAATATGAAACTTCGAAGTAACATTTCATAATCAAATGAGTGTTATAATTTTCAAACGAACCTGCAATATTGATGTCTTTTTTGGAGTACAACGTCAGCTATCTCGGGACACTTTTTACATTGAGCGTTCAATCTGAATAATCAAAAACGAAATGAGAATCATCTGAAATAATATCCAGTAGGAATAATGAGTTAGAAACATACTTGATATCAGGCTTCTTTGACTCGATCTGATCGGGTGGTTCGAAGTCATCTTGAACAACGGAACACATGATTTAATTAATTAACAATTCGTGATCCTCGAAAAATAACAGAACTATGCAAATTATGAAAAATTTATTCGACAATTTCTACTTTATAATTCAAAATTCATTTCGGCATCTAAATTTTTTTAATCAACACGAACACGTGAAAATTTTTATCGATATCGATAAGAATCAGTGTGTTCGACCAAGCAAAACTAAACGAATTTTGAATACAAATTTTTACTTGATACTCGAACACAATTTTGGAATTGATTTATGTTCAAAATGGTCCATTTCGAAGAAAGAGTTTTTCTTGATACATTATTGGAATGAAAATAAATACAATGCTCTCGATTTGATAGCAAAATATGATTTTCCATCGAAGAAATTTATTTTTGAAAAAACCAACGAAGCTCCGAAGTTATTCACCAATCAGAATGAATTGATGTCGTTTCTCATTGGAGGAATGCATAGCAGTGTGTGCAGAACTGAAAATTTTATTGAATCTATTTATTTTGCATAATTCAATTTTTTGATGGTGGAGGGGGGAGGGTGTGTTATTTTACAAAATCGATTGATTTCACCAATCTAAAAATGACCAACGATTTCTGTCTCCAAATACCTCTCCTCCCCTAGTTCATTCATTTTCACAATAAAATCCATTCACTTTCACTAGTATGAAGTATGAAGCTTCGAACATATAAAACAAAAACATAAATAAAACGTTTTAATTCGCAAAACAACCCCTTATATTTAAAACAAGAAAACCCACTGGATGCTTAAACATAAAAATACAAATAGCGATAAATTAAAAAAAAAAACTACGATCAACGCTTGGTTTACAAATAGGTAAAACACTACAACATAGGTTGAAAATGGTGAACACTCACGTAAATAAAATTAACTTCGCTTATCACTAGAATGAATAATGACTAGAAAATTAAGTATAAGGATTACGTATTAAGTAGCTTATGTTTAAAAAAGCTTGTTATCACCGCTTGCTTCCGTCAGTTTCTATAAATATCTGAAAAAAGATCGACGATTAAAAAAAATTAAATAATCAATAAACATAATTTGGAAAAAATTGTACTTTGTTCGTACCTCACTCAAGATAACCCAGTTTTGACTATCACTATGTATCACAAGTCTCAACTCTTTAACTGCACCTAGTTTCCTGCCCAAATTTCCAACAGCCACTCCTAAACTATCAAAGGAACCTGTTCAAATAAAAAATAATCGCAAATTAATACTCAACTTCGAGTACGTACTTCAAATTCATAAATTGATTAAAATTCTTGATTTACTTACCAACCACCACATACGAGTCATTTTTTTGGTAATGATATTTTGATTGAATAAAAGGTAACGGAGAAGATGTGGTAGACGAGTCGAACGAGGCCAATACCGACGTATTGCACAATTTATCCGACGGCGACTCAGGATTACCACTCTTGAATTTAAACCTCTTGATATAAGTCGGTTGATGGAATTCGAACGATATCCAGTCGTTAGCTCGAGGCATACCCCAAAAGAAAGTTTCGCCGTCATAAGCTCGTTTTAAGGTATGACGTTTGTAAACTGATATCGAAGTGAGAACTCTGGCTGATGGATTTGTGTGAGGGTAAAATAACGAAACTTTACCGAAATGTTTATCCTATTAAAACACCAATATTTTAAATTGACCGAATCGGAAATTTATTTGATGCTTTGATTAATTACCTTTAATTTTTGTACTTTTCCTCGTAATGATGAAGTAGTACCGATGTGTTGAAATAACGATGGTTTATTATGAACCCATAATCGTTCTTTCTGTCGTTTACAGTCTTTCTAAAATTCAAATAAAATTTAAATCAGATTCAATTACTCGTGAAACTTAATTACCCAGTACAACAGATCAAAAAATGAAATATTCCTGAATTCTGACGAAAATTGGTAAAGTAGTTTACTCGTGAGTGGAAAACTTCCCAAAAATATTTTGAGCCCCCCCCCCCTCCTAACAGTTCAAAGAAGAACGAAACTAGGAACCTCTGATTGAGGTCATTTTTGAAAAAAAAAACGTTTTTTGCCATCTTTGTGTACTACTACTTGCTGGGAACCTCACCCCCCTTTTCACCAAAAAAGATCCGATTTAGTTTCTTTTCTACATCTCTCTGAACCATTGAACTCGAAATTAGATATGTACTACTTTTTCTGAAAAAATCGATAAAATTTTAAAGATTTTTGATGACAACTTTTAACTAAATTTGAAAGGTAGGAGTTTTTAAATTTTAGATCACGTAATTTATTTTGTTGTTTTTTTAAATGAAATTCACAGGTTATACGTTACGTATGTGAAGAAAATTTGCATGTGTGATAGTAGAAGTCCAAATTTTTCTAAGTTCAAATTTTCTCAAAATATTTCCAACTCTGGAATTTTTTTAACAATAGAATTTTTCTCAAAATTTTTCCTATTCTGAAATTTAAAAAAAAAATTGTAACTCTAAACAACTCTAAAAAATTTTCAAGTTCAAATATTCTTAAAATTTTTTCAAGTTACTTACAACTTCATATTTTTCAGAAAAATTTTCAACTCTAACATTTTTTTAAAAAATTTTAAAACTTTTGAATTTTTCAAATTTTTTCCAACTTTAAGGTTGCTATCGAGATCAGATTCAAAAATTAGGTTTAAAAATTTTAGGGCCGGTTTATCAATAGTCAGTTAAGGAAAATTAACCGACGGTTAAACGCCAACTACCGCTCAACAGCCAATCAGAACCGTCGATCCGTTGGTTAAAATCCTCAGTTAAAATTAACTGACTATTGATAAACCGGCCCTTAGTGTTTGAAACGAAACTGAGAACTTGACTTTTTGAACTTGAAACTTGAAATGAAAACTTGATTACAAACAAAACCTTTAGGCAATCGGTTTTGCTATTCCTACTTTTCATCCTCTACAAAAAGGTTAGAAAGTTGTAAATGACGAATAATTTGAAGATTTTTTTATAACAAATTCAAACTGCTCACTCAAGCATCTCAAACCAAAAATTTTCTTGGCAGTGCTGCCAATTGCATTCTTTATTTAAGCAATTTTCATAAAATACAAATTATCTATTCAATGGTTTGAAAAATAAACCAAATTTTTTGATCATTAAAATAAATTTAAACTGATTTTTTGCAAATTTTTTGCAGTGCTGTCGCCAACTAAAATTTTATGATAGCTGCGTAAAATCAAATTTAAAATTAAATTTTTATCAAAAGTTATTCTAGGCTACCGAATAAAATTTTTTGGTTCGATTTTATGATATTTGAGTGAGCAGACTGAATCCAGTAAGAGTCATAAAATCTTAAAATTCACGATCTGCAACTTTTCAACCTTCTTCAAGGAGGCAAAAAGTGATATCTAATTTCGAGGTCAAGATTCAGAAAGGTGAAGAAACTCAAATCACACTTTTTAGAGGATGGGAGAGTTCCCAGTCGGTGGCGCTGCTCAAAATTGGCGAAAACCACTTTTTTCGTAAAATTAGCTAACTCTGAATGCCTCTAGCTTCGTTCCTTTTAATACGGGGGGGGGGAAGCAAAAAAATTCAGGATGTCTCCTACTCAACGTAACCTACCTCACCAATTTTCGTCAAAATCCAACAAAAATTGCTATTCTTTCGACTACTCACGTTATCTTTTTCCAAATTGCAAACTTTCGTCTGAATCAGCCCATCTAACAACCAATCAACCGGTTTATCGTTGAAAAACATCAAAAAAAATTGTATCACCCAAGGTAGATCAACGCACCGGAACATTTTGCCTGCACAAAGTCAATATTCATCATAAAACACGTAACGTACTGCGATAAAACACGTATATGGAACCATTAATCTCACCGATAAATCCTAATTGGCAGAAATCCAACACGAACCATGGCTGTTTAGTGGCAATTTTAGAGAACGCGACTTCCTTCATAATTGATAAATAATTTTTCTTAGCTAATATGTCATCTTCGAGTTGAATATAAAACATTCCTTTTCGGTAAGCGTACATCATTAGGAAAGCGAAGTCTAAACTTTGTTTACTTCGCCATCGAACCCTTTCCATCGGATCAGAAAGAGTCTTAGGTAACTTGTCGAAATCTGGGTAAAAGGACGTAGGCGGAGAGATGATGTCGATTAGACCTGAATCTATTTCTTCCTTAAACCTGAAAATTAACGATAATGAGAATAATTATTTTTTATTTGAAATACGACTACACATTTATAACATTCGTGCATTCGTGAAAATGATCTCAATTTATTTGATTACATTTTGCACTTCGCTTTTAACGCAACATTGCCATTTGACGAGCCGAGCATTAATTTGATAACGAACATCGATAAACGATAATTTTTTCACTTCAAATTGATGATCGAATTAATAAAATTCCAACATTGTTCCACGAAAATGATCCAATAGGTAATTTCAAAGTCAACGTAGGTAATCTGGCAACTTTGTATTACAGTCTCCGAAAATTTATTCATGTAAAATATTTTGTCGTCACAAAAATAAACTCGAACATGACAAGCACATAGTAAAACAAGATAAATATCAACTTACTGGCTTAATATCTCATTTGCCACCTGAATAACGTAATTTTCATCAGTCTAGAAGTAAAAAAAAATCACAACACGAAGATAAATTAGCTTGAAAAATCACTCATTTTGAGTAAAAATTATTCACATTACCTCGGCAATTAAGACAACAATCAGCGTGTCGTTTCGTTCATTAGGAGACATTTTGTAAATCAGATCATTCAAAGTGGATAATAAATAAGATTGAGCAGATCTTCGAACTGTAGGAATGCCAAGTACGGTGGTAACTGTAAAACAAATCAATTCGTTAAGCCTAGTCGAATACATTACCTATATAATTATTTATGAAGCTACCTCCTTGACGATCTTTGGAAACTTTATAGTAAGGTTGCAAGCTCGAATAATTAATGGACAGATGAGGTAGGAAATCAAAAATAGTAGGAGGCTTGAGGGAAAATTTCGATTGCGAATATTCGTCGGTAATATTTTTCAGCATGCTTTGAATCTGAGCATTCGTGATGTTCGGATTTGTGCTCAGGATGTAGTTCAGTTTGCCCAACATATTGGATGTTTTTTCTTCCAACGAGTGGTACTGATAGTCTAGATATTTCTCTTTAACATGTAATTCACCCAGTCTTGAAATAAGATGATGTTCCGCATCTGATAACTCTGTAATGATAAAAAAAATGCTAAGGTTGCGAAATATATAGCGATCGGTGATCTATACGAAGTGTTTACCTGGTTCAGTGTAGACGATCAGAATAAATGTGATAAATACCATGAAAAAGAACCATGCTGTTAAATAATATCGTTTGGCAGCTACCGGAAAAGATTTCGAGGAGGATTTAGTACTAGTAGACATCGCAGTATCACTTTCATCACCATTTGTGTACAGGAGCTTATCCACCATAGTGGTTGGTTTCATGTTCGTTTCATCTTTTATAACTGCGTTATCTACTCACATAAACGTTGAAACCGCGAAAAAAACAAGCACTGTTTAGAATACATTTTTAAGTGTTTCCGAAACTCTAAAAGAAATATTTATTTTCATGATTCTAAACTAACAACTACTTCAGTTTTTCAGTAGCTTTGAACAATAAGAATAAACATAAAATAAACACAAACGTTATCAAGCTTATCATCTAATCAGTGCTACCAGATTACCAGAAATGGCGTCTTGGTGTCTGTAATTCGCGAGACGAAGAATGAAAACGGTTCAGGGGTGAAAATACCGAGAGAAGGAGAGGAACGGAGAAAATAAGGAAAAAACATCAAAGGTGCGAAATAAAGTTTTAATGAGATATTCAAATTTTTCAATTTCTGTCACCTTATTCTTTTTTCCCATGAAAGTTGCGACAGTTTGATAGCGAAAAAGTTAGATTTTAAATATTTAAATTTAACCACTAAAGGAGCTATTTAACGTCATTTACCCGCGGAAAATGAGCACGGAAATTTTATAAACTCAGATTTTGAAAAATTCATAAAATCAGATCAGAATTTTTTCCCTTTCCAATGATTTCTTTAATACACTCTCAGGTCTGAAAAATTTCATATATCAGGTGAAATTTTGTTGAGCTTATTTTTCAAACATTACCCCCCCCTCGGTTGTGTCCTTGATCACATTCTCCAAGGTTGATCGTTGTGCCTTTCTTGAAAATTAAATGGGGGGGGGGGGTCGTTCAGTCAGAAAATTGTATTCATAGTCCAAATCAAAAAGATCTGGTAATAATGTTTCTCTCGTCAGACTCAAATTTCATCATTCCCAACTGAATCCAATTTCTGTCCAAAGTGTTTGAAATTTGACCATTAAAACCATTTTGTAGAAATTTTAAAAAATAAAAAAGTGATGTTTTTGCTCAGAACTTCAGTGGTGCCCACTTTTACATTTGCCTTATTTTTCAATGACCCTCATAAAAAATCACTTTTATCCTCAATTTTTTCAACACTTCCTGTAAAAAATTGAATAAAATTATTATTTAAAAAAAATTTCCTAAAGTGGTTTTTATGAGGATATTTTTACCAATAAAAAAACATCGGTGGATTTTTTCAATATCTTACGAAAAATAAATAAAAAATTCTATGCACCCTACCAAAATGGAATAGTGGTTAAAAATGACTAGGAATTAGTGTTTAAAGGGAGTGCAACGTGCAAGGTACCTACCTAATGGCATGTTTGAGAAAAACACCAAATTTTTTTCGTTTCCTTTTCAATAAATTTTTGAAGTATGACCGATGCAGTAAGAGTAAGTGAAACTGAAACGTAAACAGCAGCAGAAACAGAATCGTAAAAAAGAATGATTCAATACCTGATCGAATAATTTGAAATCAGTGAGCTAAATTTGAAAACCACCTAATAGGTAACACAGGTACAGTGACGAATCGCTCACTCGTTGATGACTTTTTCCCCTATCTAACCAATATCGGTTTACTCATTTACACGTATATTACGACTTAAAACTCATCACGATATAATTGCTACGAACAGAACAAAAATTAAAAAAAAAATTAATCAACTAAGTATTTTCAGGCAAAAAAATAAACACCGAAGTACATTTTTTCAGAGGCCAGCTATTTCTCCCGATAATTTTGATGCCTTGAAAATTTTACAATTTCATTTCATCAATTTTTCATCGACGATGCAATTTTTAGTGTTTCAATTATTTAATTTCAAGGGTAAGATGATTCACTCTAGTGGATGCTACTCAGTAGAGTGACGTGAAAAAAATTCAGAATTCGACGAAAATTGGTCAGAAATAGTCTGCTTTAAGTAAGTACAGTAAGTAGTTCTTCCAAAATTTTTTTGAAACCTCCAGCTTTAAATAGAATAGAACTTAGGATCCTTGTAGTGATATAACTTTGGGAAAATATCACCTCTGTCATACTTCGGTTACAGCCCTCCCCCTTCCTTGAAAAATTTCGATTAAAATTTCTACAGATTCACCATTTTTGGACACGTTGACCTTGAAATTGAATGCAACTTACAGGAGTATACTTGCAGATTGGGAGCTAAAAATTTTGTCTTTTTTTTAAGTATATATCAAATTCAGCCGGAATACTCAAAACCTCTCAAAAACGAGCTAAAAATTTTTTGGCTATAAAGAATAAATTTTGAGAAGATATTTTGAAAATTGTATATGGCATTGGAAAACTCAAGTTGTACATCCAATGGTTTGAAAAACAGGCCAAAAAATTATTTAGCACTGATAATGATAATTATTTTTTGGAAATTTTTTGCAGCAGTATTGTTCAAGCCCTGATATTTTATAAAAAGTTGTATAGGTGTTCATAAAACAGTTGACAATACAGCATCCAGCTATGAATTGTTTCTTCAAAATTTCATCAAAATTTTTTTCTTGGCTGAAAAATTTGTTGATTTGATTTTGAGATGTTTGAGTGAACGATTTGAACTTGGGTCAGAGTTAAAAAGGTCTTCAAATTCGTGTTGAGCAATTTTTCAATCCCCTTTAGGGAGTAATAAGTGGTACTTAAACGGGAGAGGGGAGGGGAGCAACGTTTTGCATTTTTTTAATTTGATGGAGTGGGGATAGCAAAAAAATTGCGTCCAACCTCTTAAACGGCCCAGGAAAAATTTCACCCCCTTTTAACCTTGAAATCTATGCTCAAAAAATTTGAAAAAAATATGAAAAAATTAGTTAGGTATTTATAGTTTTTTTTTTGGAAATGATCTCAGTAAACATGTAGGTAAGTATGTTTTTGTCAAAAAATCTATTAGCATCTATTTTTCATGGGTCCTCAAAAAATATTATTCTTTCGGGGTTTTAAAATTCCCCCAGGGGTGAAAACCTTTGTATAGCAAGTGTAAAACAATGCTACACCCAGAAAAATAATTTGCTACACCCGAAAAATTTTCAATTTCTTACAATTTACACGCAAATTTTTTTCAAATACATATTATGGTATTTAATACTATAAAAACATTTTCCTAAGCTAAGTTGGCAATAAATATATTCAGATGAAAAGAAATCTGTTGTATTGAGGAAATGAGGATAACACTAACACAGGTCGACGTTGAAAATGCTGTTTGAAGTTTAATGAATAATTATTCTAGTATTTTTCGTTTTTCGCACTGATCACGAGAAAAACAGTGAAAAAATTCTATCATCCAAGGATTTATCACAATTTGAATTTTTGTTGAACAGTTTTCAACTTTTTTTGATAACTTTGAGATTTGAAGTCGACTTTCTAAGAAAAAAAAGGGATCTACGAAAAAAATGAATGGAACATAAAGTGAAGAGCGTAAAATTTCTTTTCTGTAGAGTTTAACTATTTTTCTCTTAAGAGGCTTAGCTTTTGAGGTGTGTTAGTTCAAAGTTCAACTTTCTTTTAAAATTGAAAAATCTCAAACACTAAGCCTCCTAAGAAAAAACGAATTAAACTTTATAAACAGGAAATTTTACGCTCTACAATTTAAGTTTCATTAATTTTTTTCGTAAGACCCTTTCTTTTCCCAGAAAATCGACTTTAAGAGTCAAAATTTACTTTAAAAAAATGTAAATCAAATTTTTAATAAAAAATTCCAATATTATGAAAAATCCTGACGTGCTGGAATTTCTAAATTATTTTTCTCGTGATCAGCGCGAAAAATACATTACTATAACAATTACTCATTCAATTTCAAACAGCATTTTCTTTTTTTGTTTTGATCACTGTTTTTTTTAGTCTTAAATTTAGTATACCTAATGGAGAAATTGAAATCAGCTCTAAATTATAAACCGAAAACAGTTAAACGCTTATTTAAGAAGTTTTTTTTTTGTACATTGCTGACCTTTCTTGGTAGGGTTACTAAATCTTGGAAATTTTTGCCACACACGGAAAAAATTTAGGAATCCACCTCTGCCTGAGCTTCTCCTGGCCATTTTTTCAAAATGAAAATATGTCCAGTGGGTAAGTAGGTACCTAATTTTTTCGGGAAATAATGGAAAATCTTGGTTGATAATTCACCTGAGTTGATATTGAAGAAAAAAATTTTAAAAATTTTTTGTTTGATTTTTCGCTCAATAAAAAAAATATTTTTAAGAGTCGCTGAAAAATAAATGACAATAGATTTTTTGGGGTAAAACATCCATAACTCCATACTAAAACAATTTTCGGAAATTTTTTTTCCAATTTTTCAAATGTTTTCGAACATATGTAGTCAGATTTTGAGGCCCGAGGGGGGGCTATTGAAGTGGAAAGAGGGGCGAAATTTTCACAAGACCATTTTGAGGTCCACACTCAATTTTTATGCAACTAGGTATTCATTTCAATTTTGAAAAAATCTACAAATCTATCACCCTCAGCATTTAACTTAAGGGTATACTCAGGCTATTGTATCAGTACTTTTTGTTTACAAAATTTAACCCAATTTAGGAATTAATTTTCTGAAATTTTTATACCTATAGGTATAAAAATCTCAGAAGAACGTTGCCACATTCTAAAAAAATAACTGAATTTGCGAAAAAAATAAAAATTACGAGGGCATAATTAGCTGATTTCATGGTACCTATTGATTTCTTGAAATGAGACGATTTGTTGCCACCAAAACTGAAAAAACCTTTGATTGAAATATTGTGTTTCTTAAAACTGTTAAAACATTGTTTGAAACTATTGAAACACCAAAAAAATTACCTATTAAAAGCTTGAAATTATCCCAAAAATGAGTATAATACCTACTTCAACATAGATTTAAAAAATACATTTTTCGACAATCAATTTTAAAAATGTTCAAAAGTTTGAATTAAGCTCCTGAAAAAACAAAAAAACAACAGTTTTTAAAAAAAAAAGAAAAAAACGAAAAAGTTTTATGCGTATTTTTTAAATATTTTAAACAGTTTCAAACAACGCGATGTTTTAAACAATGCAACACTTCAAACTAGACACCACGATCACCAGAGAAAACTACACTAATCGATATTTTTTTTCACCTCTACAAAAGGCTTACTTATACTTTGTCGCAAATGCAATTTATAATCTAATAAAGGAAACAATAGGTAATTTTTTCCAGACAAATCATGGCGTATATTTTCTACGATAAAATAACTCGTACTCATTAACAAAGCGGTCTGTTTATTTCATAATTAACATTGGACTAGATGATTAAAGAGAGAGAGAGAGAGAGAATATTACATATGAAATATTAAACAATTAATTAATCCTTAAAACAATTTTATGATAATCGTTTAACATTTATAATTCACACAAGGTAGTAAGGTGATAAATATAATAAAGAAATCCTATAAATCTTTCATTATCGAAATTATTGGCTAAAAAAATATAATTATTATAATCCGGGGGAGAGGGAGGGGTAAGGGGAAAATGGGAATAAATGAAAACGTTTATTATCTCGTTCGAATAGACTTATTGTGCCACACGATACCGATCTATGCATTAGATTCCTTCAACTGCTGCAATCTTTGCAACTGATGAGGTTCCAACTGTTCCGGTACAACTTGAGGGTAACTAGGCGCAGTTGGCGATTTATCTTCGCAGTCTTCCTTGTATCTGGAGGTGATTTCCTCTTGTTCAATTTCCTCTTCTTCGGGTTCTTCGATTATGGTCGTAGGATAATCGACGACGTCGTTGAGAGTCGCGTCGTAAAGGGGAGGATCGGCCTCGTTAATTTCTCCGGCCGATTTACGCCTTTCCAAGCTGACAGCGGCAATTGACATTTGGGAATCGTCGGGAGCCGGATTCGGAGGGAAAGCTTTATCCGCAAAATCTGAACTGGGAGTCGGTGCCGTGATTACGATTTGGGTCACTCCTAAATTAAAATCATCCGATGGGTCTTCGATATCTTCTTTATCATCTACGTCATCGTCCACTTCCTGGACGTCAACGGAAGGTATATTGCTGTCCTGTAATCAAACAGTGATTCGTTAAAAGGGAAATTCCATTTGGATGATGAATCAATATACGCGGAATTTTAAACTGGTCATTTATCACTTAAATATAAATTCAAATTGAAATAAAAAACGGTACCGTTGGAATATTTAATATAAAAATTATACCTGTGTACTGCCATCCTCGCATACTAAATTTATACTTATATCTGGTACCGATGTCCTTGGCGGTTCGGCCACTGTGATCCCAAAAGAGCAGCGTTAAAAATAAATTTGCAATTAGTCGAAATGAACGGTTCGTATCCTAAATAGGTACCTATCGTCAATATTTCATTATCTATTGAAAAAGAAGATATCGCACTTATGAGATTCATAATTACATACAAAATAGGTGTAATCTACGTAATTAGGCCATAATGTTCGTGTCTCTTATTATCGTTCGTTTCCGCGATAAATTAAATTTAAAAAAAACAAAATACCACATTTTTTTTATCAATTCGAATAATAATTGCGGTATCTTGATACTTAGTGTCGAGTGATAAATTTCATTAAATAGATAACGAGGTGTGTTAAAAATGGAAAATTTTCACCAGCGAGAAGTTTACAAAATATACGAATGTTTCACCTTGTATTGCCGGTGGTGGGGGAGGGGCTGGTAAATCGGGACCTTGGTCATCTTCGAATTGAGTATTGTACAGTTTGTGCTGATTGTCTGATATCTTATCGAAGGAAAATTTATCCGATGAATTACCTGCCAGAATGAATGAAAAAATCAACACGACTAATTAGAAAGAAAAAAAAATTATGAATTGGAAATTCAAAACGGACAGGTGTCTCGAAAGTACTGTCAGTTGGCCTCCTTTTCGAACCCATAATTTTTTAATGATGAATGGCGTTGAATTTTGAAAAATTTAAGTTTTTCCTTTTAGGTGACATTTTTTTGGGTCGATTGATCCGAAAAGGGGAAGAAGAGATGAACGTTTTGTACTTTTTTTAGGGGTTGCAGAGGAGGTAGCTAGCTAGAAAATTTTGTCTGGACCTCAAAACAATGTGATAAAAATTTTACTTTCTCTCCCTTTTTCATTCGGTTTAAAATCTGGCTACGTTAAAAAAATGAAAAAAATTGAAATTTTTTCCATAAATTGACTCAATATAGATGTTTTTACTTAGAAATATATTGATACTCAGATTTTATATTTATGCCTCATTTTTCAGGGAAATTTGAAAAGTCAACGTTTCTCATGTTTCTCGGGAAAAAAATTTCTGTGAAAAATATTAAATTTTTGTTATTTACATTTCTCGACACGAAATGTAAATAATTTTCCACTCGATCCAATTTTTGAAAAAACTTCATTAATTACGTGGATAAAAATGATCTGTACTTGAAGGAAAGAATAGTAACGAAAATTACCATCGAAGATTTTTATGGGTTCAAATAATTATAATATGTAGGTACCAACACCAATTTACGACAAAAATTTTCAAAAAAAAAAAGATTTTTTACCGGGTATTCGAAGAACACAATAATTTGAAATTTTCAAGAATCCCTGGAAATTGGGGTAAAGATGAAAAATGAATGTCAATGATATTTTTGGATACCATTTTCGAGCATTTTTTTCAATATTTTTCGAACAGTGAGACTTCGCCGTTGAGGGGAAGGATAAAGGTCAAGGTCAAGTACGTGAAATTCTTATCAGCTGGGTTAATCCATACTAAAACAGACCAAAAATGAGGTCGGGTCTTCCGATTTCGCTCAATTTTTTTTTACGAGTTTCCCTTGGTGGTCTATTCACAAAACCATGATCGGGGGCGGGGAGGTGGGCCTTAAAATTTTTATGCAATTGCGATTTTTAGCCAAATTACCCAACTTTGAAGGCTCATATCTCGAGATAGGTTGTACTTGAGGAAAAACTATTTGCGGGGTCTGAAAGATAATTAATAGGAGATTCAAAAACGGTAATCATATTTGGAAAAGCTCAAAGTTGAACTTTGGTGGTGAAAGCTCAACTTTAATGATAAGAACAAAAAATGAAAGCTACCATTTAAAAATTTGAAAAAATTAAAGTGAGGAGCCCTTTTAACCATTTTTTTAACCAACAAATTTTCAAGATGAGATCTCCAGACCCTTTGAGAGTAGAGGGTCCACAATTTTGACCAAAATTCAAAAAAATCGAAAAAGTAAAGTAACACATCGATTACTACTAATTCGAAAGGGCTGATTTCGAATATGTACTCAGTTTTTCTATTCGACTCCCCCCCCCCCGTACCCCATATTAGACTCCTTGATAGGGTCAAAATTCAAAAAAATGAAAAGTAATGTGTGAACTGTCGTTTGTTAGGTTTTTGAGGGCGCTGATTTCGAAAATTTGCTTATTATTTGGATTTGACCCTTTAGTGCCCCTCTAGCCCCCCTCCCCCCATTTCGGAAAAAACTATGTTGAGAAACGAAAATATGATGTGGCATATCGATTCTAACTAATTTGAGGGCGTAGAATTCGAATATCGACTTACTTTTTGATTCAACCCACTCCCCGTAATTTTTTGAAATATTCAATTTCGTATTGATCACCGATGACTGGAGAAAGGGGACAGTTGGAGCACAGGGAGGAGGTCGGATCAAAAAGTAAGTCGATATTCGAACTCTACGCCCTCAAATTTAGTTAGAATCGATATGCCACATCATTTTTTCGTTTCTCAACATAGTTTTTTCCGAAATTGGGGGGCTAGAGGGGTACTAAAGGGTCAAATCCAAAAAATAAGAAAATTTTCGAACTCAGCGCCCTCAAAAACCTAACAAATGACAGGTCACACGGTATTTTTAATTTTTTTGAATTTTGACCCTATCAAGGAGGTTAAGGGGGGGGGGGGGGTCAGGGGGGTCGAATGGAAAAACTGAGTACATATTCGATGTGTTGCTTCACTTTTTAGGTTTTTTTGGATTAGGTATTTTATGAGAATTAATGATGAAAAAGTCACCAATATTTCCCCCATTCTTTTTAAAAATCCACTGAAATCATTTTTGTTATGCATTTCTTAATTTGATCATCTCAGCTTCCCCACCCCTTCAAATATTAATTAAAATTTTAAAATTTTATAATATTACCGCGAAACGTATTTTTTGTAAAAGAGTGTGAGGGTGCTGAAAGAGGGCCTAAAAACGAAATTGAGTAAGTA
The DNA here is from genome assembly GCA_033439095.1 of Pseudococcus viburni. NCBI lineage: Eukaryota > Metazoa > Arthropoda > Insecta > Hemiptera > Pseudococcidae > Pseudococcus > Pseudococcus viburni. Next base: position 278,518 of record JAVBJF010000319.1, read on the forward strand.
CAATATTGAACTCAGCGTCCACCAAAATATTACAAATAAAACTAAAATTTACGAGTTCAGGGGCTCGAGGCAGAGTAAAATCCCAAAACTGACTTAAAATTTGAACTCGAATAATCGATGTATTCGAAAACATGAGGGGCTTGGTTCCAATATAGTGATAATATCCAAAAAATAGATTTTTCAGGAGAGGCAAAAAATTGCCACAGCTCAGGCAATAGACTATCAACGCTCGCAAAATGTTTTCAGGCTATAGCTAGACTACCCAATAAACACCTCCGTTGAAAATTTTGCCGGTAGAGTGCCCTAGGACCCGAATCTACCACTTTTGACTCTAAGGTGAATTCCCCCCCCCCCCCACTTTTCAACTATTTTCAGATAATTAATAAACAATGAAAATTTAGATGAAATTCAGGCTTTATTATAATGAGTAATACACCACACGGTATCGTTCAAATTTTTTGATCCTAATTAAGTCTTTTTTGGTGAAATGGTCGAAATGGATTTCGACCCCTTCCAGAGATATCATCCTCTAAATTTTTTTTATTTACAATTTTTAATTTTTTTTTGTTTTTTGCTACCTATTTGAAATTCTCAAAAAATTGCCAATAAATGTTGGGAGCTAAAACTGATTTTGTTTTGGCGATTTCATCATTACTTCAAGATGTAGTATATTTTTTCGGAGTTAAAAAAATGAGAGGAACCTTCTTTTAAGAAAATCAAAACTAAAAAAAAACGCTCTTTTTTCACTTTTAAAAATGTATTTTAATTCATATAGTCTACAGTCCAACTGGCGAAAAGTGTTCTAGAAATCGAAATCAGCGTGCTTTTTTGGGGCGCAAAAAAATTAGTTGGCTTATTGTGGGTATGGGTCCCATAGTATGAAAAAAGTGTATTTTGGATTTTTGGCCTTGCACAATAGGGAGCTGGGGCCTAAAAACCCCTCTTTTTTCTCATTTTTTCAACTTGACCGGGCGCAAAAATTTTTTTCACAGTGTGATAGCAGACACTCCCCCGACTCCAAATATATGTCACAACCCTTGGGCCACTTGCACAATGGGGCGCTAGGCCCCCAAAGTGTGATTTTTCGCCAAATTCGACCATTTTTGGCACAATGATGCCTCTGTATGCGACATGTGGTCTGGGGCGCAAAAAAAATTAAACGAAGTGTATACCCACATTCATTCCGCATCCGATGAGCCAAAATTTAAGGAAAATGGTTTGCACAATACGCCGTGGTGGAATTTCAAAGTTGAGAAAATGTGTGATTTTCACCCCTTTTCATCATAAATTAAGTTACCAAAAAAATTCTGAAACTTGGGTTGCGACCTATCAAAATGGGTTAAAATTTTACAAGCAGAACGAAATTAGTAGTGAAAATTGAATTTAAGCAATTTTGACCCTTTTTGAGCCTCAAATTGAGCCCCATTTTTGAGTATTTCCCAAAAATTGGCATGTGACCTATGAAAGAGGGCTAGAATTTTGTCAGAAATTCAAAAATTTCATCCAAAACTATTTTTGAGCAAATTTTGAGAATTTTGAGCCTCAAATAGGATCAAATTTTTAGAATTTTCCAAAAATTGAGATGTGACATATGAAAGAGGTATAGAATTTCGTCAAAAATTCAAAAATGTTATCCAAAAACATTTTTGAGTAACTTTTGAGAATTTGAGTCCAAAATATGATCAATTTCTGAGTATTTTCGAAAAATTGGCATGTGACCGTCCAATTTTTTGAAAATACTAAAAAATTTGCTCAATTTGAGACTCAACGTTTTTGAAAATTGCTCAAAAATAGTTTTAGATGACATATTTGAATTGTTGGCGAAATTCTATACCTCTTTCATATGTCACATCTCAATTTTTGGAAAATTCTAAAAATTTGATCCTATTTGATGCTCAAAATTCTCAAAATTTGCTCAAAAATAGTTTTGCATAACATTTTTGAATTTTTTACGAAATTCTAACCCTCTTTCATAGGTCACATGCCAATTTTTGGGAAATACTCAAAAATGGGGCTCAATTTGAGGCTCAAAAAGGGTTAAAATTGCTTAAATTCAATTTTCACTACTAATTTCGTTCTGCTTGTAAAATTTTAACCCATTTTGATAGGTCACAACCCAAGTTTCAGAATTTTTTTGATAACTTAATTTATGATGAAAAGGGGTGAAAATCACACATTTTCTCAACTTTGAAATTCCACCACGGCGTATTGTGCAAACCATTTTCCTTAAATTTTGGCTCATCGGATGCGGAATGAATGTGGGTATACACTTCGTTTAATTTTTTTTGCGCCCCAGACCACATGTCGCATACAGAGGCATCATTGTGCCAAAAATGGTCGAATTTGGCGAAAAATCGCACTTTGGGGGGCCTAGCGCCCCATTGTGCAAGTGGTCCAAGGATTGTGACATATATTTGGAGTCGGGGGAGTGTCTGCTATCACACTGTGAAAAAAATTTTTGCGCCCGGTCAAGTTGAAAAAATGAGAAAAAAGAGGGGTTTTTAGGCCCCGGCTCCCTATTGTGCAAGGGCAAAAATCCAAAATACACTTTTTTCATACCATGGGACCCATACCCACAATAAGCCAACTGATTCTTTTGCGCCCCAAAAAAGCACGCTCAATGAACACTTTTTGCCAGTTGGACTGTAGACTATCAGGGAGTAAGGGTCATTAAAAATTGAGAAAATTTGAAAATTTTTTGAAGCCCATTTATTTTGAGTGACCCGCAGCACCTCCATTTTCGATGTTAGGCAAAAAGTTTACAGAACAAAATTTCCTTAGTTTTCAACGTACTATCCATCCCCTTGATCAGTTAATTTTTTGAACAATTTTTTTTGTAGCTCCTTCAAATTTAAAGATAGGCAAAACATCATGAAGTGAAAATTTGCCCAGTTTTCAAAGTACTATCCATTTCTTTGGTAGAAAAAAAATTGACGTGAGTTTTTTAGAAGCTGCATTAGCCCCTTCAATTTTTAAAATAGGCAACATGTTCATCTCAAGTTTTTTTTTAGTGGTACCCGGTTATATCCAAAAAAATATGTTTGGCAGACGATTCATGGAACACCCTGTATGTATTAGCAAAAAACATACATTATTTTAAATTTCGATTTTTCAAAGACGTTTCCTTCCATTTTATGCTCTAAGATATGAGAAGATTTTCAAACAAATTCAGCAATGAGTTTCTCTTTAAAAATTTTTTTGGTAATTTTTCACGAATTCTAAGGCGCTAAAAAACTAAGAAAATATGAATTGCAAGTTTTAAAAAAATCGCCTCAAAACGTATCTCCATCCTGTTCCCAGGATATAAATTCACAGGACAGACTTTTTTCATAATCTGAAACCCCATATTCACAAAATAATTTTCAAAAAAGGCAAAAAGACTTTTCGGATTGGGATGAAATTTTTAATATCTATTTAAAAAGTTCTAATACAGATGTTTTGATGGAACAAAACTCAGATACCTAGTTAAATTTTTCAAATTGAATTTTCAGAGAACTCGCAGGGAACAAATCACGTATCTTTAATTAAATCCAATTTCATTTTTTCGGCCGACGGACCTCAAAAAATTCCATTCGAAAAGAATAATGTTGAATTTAGAAAGTCAACTGACAATAATTTTGAAACTTCTTCCATAAATCCAAGTATTTCAGTTACGAACCCTCATCAGCAGTTTGATCAAAAGGAAAAGCACCCGGTGGTTGGGTCGAGGAACTTGCACCGGCATCGGTAATTAAGTGCTCCTCTGGTACGTCTGGGGGAGTATACACTGGAGGAGCCGAATCTGGAATTAGTTCGCCATCCTTCGGAAAAAAAATGCCTCCTTTAGAACCATCAAATTACATTGAGAGTATCATTTCACCAAACAGTACTTACTTCGTCGTAATTCAAAGGATGACCTTCTCTAGTACACTCCTGAACGACCAACGAAGGGAACAATCCTTTCCTATCTTCGACCTCTCCTTCCCACCAGCCGTCGTCAATCCCGTCGTGGACAATTTTACGAAGCACTTTGATAATTTGCCCTTCGGCGAACGTAAGCTCATCTTCGCCATTGCCTTCGTAATCATACAAAGCAATACAATATTCCGCATGGTCATAAACCGGCTGTTCGTAGGAAGTTTGATATTCGCCTAGAACAAAAAAAAAACTCAAAACTTACTTAACCCAATTTCTACTTTTCAAATTTTTCAAACAATACCGACCAGTAACTGGAGGCACAAAGGTGGTCACTTGATCGGAGTCTAAATGCTGTACGGCCATATCCAGGTACGTGTCGGCTTCGTAATTATCGACAGCTGCAGTGCCATCGTCGTTCGAGTCGATGGTATAGTCAACAGAAGAGAATGATATTTGTGGAGGTAAATGGGAAGATGTATCGGCATGTAAGGCTTCTTCGTGGTCAGCAGATTCTTCTTCGGCACCGGTAAATGAGTCTAGATATGTGCAGGGTACGAAACCTTCGCGGCCCGAGTTGGTACGAGCTCTGAGCCAACCGTCTCCGTCGCCTTCGCCGAGTATTTCGAGTTCTTCATTTGCCACGATTGTTAGCTCATCTGGATTTTGAGCCTGGAATGAAAAAAATAGTTATTCGAGGGTACTAGTTGAATCCTGGGTCAAAGAAAAATCAAAAACACAGGTCGACATTTCAAAACTTTTGAATTGCTGTTTGAGGTTTGATGGGTGATTTTTATAGTATTTTCTGCGCTCATCACGAAAAAAGCAGTGAAAAAATTCCATCACTCGAGGATGTTTCACAATTTGAATTTTTCGTTTAATGGGTTTTCTACTTTTTTTGATAACTTTTGACACTTGAAGTCGATTTTCTGAGAAAAGGAAGGGTTCTACGAAAAAAATTAATAGAACATATGTTGCAGAGTATAAAATTTCCTTTCTCTAGAGTCCAATTGGAGTTTTCTTAGGAGCCTTAGCTTTCGAGATATTTTAGCTCAAATTTCAAAGTTCAACTTTTTTTAAAATTGAAAACATCTGGAAAGCTAAGCCTCCTAAGAAAACCCCAATCAGACTTTACAGATAGAAAATTAAACGCTCTACAATTTATGTTCTATTCAATTTTTTCGTAGAACTCTTCCTTTTCTCAGAAAATCGATTTAAATTGTCAAAAGTTATCAAAAAAAGTAGAAAACCCGTGAAACGAAAAATTCAAATTGTGAAAAATCCTTGGGTGATGGAATTTTTCCCCTACTTTTTTAGTGATCAGCGCGAAAAATACTATGAAAATCGCCCATCAAACCTCAAACAGCATTTTCCATGTCGACCTGTGAAATTTTTCCAAAACGGAGGATATTTTTTTTATGAAAATGAAAATACTTGGCATGCCTCCAACGAGACGATTATGCAATAATAATAGTCTTATATGATGATAAAGTTGCCTAAGTATTTTCCTTGAAAAATGGATAAATATTTTTTTATCGGCCTTTTGAACGCCTTTTAATCCAAATCAGTGGCGTCCCTGGGATCAAAAATTGGGGGGGGGGGCACAAAAGGGGTCAAGTATTCCGGGCTTTTCTGGTTCTTTGTGTGAAAATGGGGGAGGGGGTATTTTTTTTCTATGAAAAAATCGCACACTGATTTTTTTTATTCCTTTCCCTTCAATTAAAATTTTATACCTACTTAAATAACGAATTAAAAAAAAAACTTAATTTCAATTAAAATTATAAGAAACCAATGATTCTGCTATTATGAATATTTAAATTTTAATAATGAATTTAATTTTCTTATACAACTTATAAAAAAAACTTCCACTTTATTATAATTGAAACAGGTCAATAAAATGTATTCATCTTTTCAAACATGAAAAAAAAATAAAAATTGTATAAAATAAAAACGAAAAATGAAAAAAATAAATTAAAAATAAAGAATAATTCTTGGGTAATGTCAAGTTCACCGTATAAAATAAAAACGAAAAATGAAGAAACAAAAAGTATTTAGTAAAGAATAATTCTGAAGTTTTTTTTGAAAAATGGCAAATTTTCCGATATTTTTTTAGTTGGGAGGGGCCAGAAAAGGGCCAGAATTTTTTAGGGGGCCAGGCCCCTTGTCCCCCTCCTCCTTAGCGACGCCACTGATCCAAATTAAAACAAAAAATCTCTCAAACACGATTCTGAAGTTAAAAAATTGCCTATTTTTACCATTACACACCATAATATTTCCCCCTTCAAACCCATTATTAGTTGTGCCTTCAACGATACGATTATGTAATAATATGATGATAAAGTTGCCTAAGTATTTTCGTTAAAAAATGGAAACTGAACGCCTTTAAATTCAAATTAGGCCAAAAAATCTCTTGAAAACGATTCCGGAGCCAAAAAATTACCTATTCTTCCAATTGAAGGGACAATTGAAAAATTTAGCACACACATCATATTTGCCTCTTCAAACCCATTATGAGTTGTGCCTTCAATGAGACGATTATGCAATAATATAGTCTTATATGATGATAAAATTGCCTATTTTCGTTGAAAAAATGGGAAAAGATTTTTCTATCAGCTTTTTGAACGCCTTTAAATCCAAATTAGGCCAAAAAATCTCTTGAAAACGATTCCGAAGCTAAAAAATTGCCTATTATTCCAATTGAAGGGGCAATTGAAAAATTTAGCACCCACATTATATTTTCCTCTTCAAACCTATTATTAGTTGTGCCTTCAACGAGACGATTATGCAATAATATATTCTTTTATGATAATAAAGTTGCCTATTTTCGTTGAAAAATGGAAAAAGATTTCTCTACCAGCTTTTTGAACGCCTTTAAATCAAAATTAGGCCAAAAAATCTATTGAAAACAATTCCGAAGTCAAAAAATTGCCTATTCTTCCAATTGAAGGGGCAATAGAAAAATCCACACACATATTTCTCCCTCCAAATCCGCTTACTTACCGTATAATTATACAGCACGGTGCACTTGAAAGGTGTTTCGAACTCTTCGTACGAGGTATTCTGCAAATTCTCATCTTCCGGCTTATAAATAGTAGCCGCAGCGGTATCTCCGGCCGATGTCGAATCATTTGTATCCCAACTAGCTTCCAATTGCTTGAAAACGTCTTCGGAACGTGAAACTGCACAATAAAGACGAAATAAAGTAACACACACCGTATATAGCATAATTTTCGCAACAGCCCGTTAAATTGCGAAGGATTTTCTAGAAAACCGATAAAATTTATGGCTTAGGACGAATCAACAAATAATAAAAACGTACGATTGTACGGCGTATATGAGCTAGTACCCCCGCTGTCCTCTTCGACCGAGGCATTTTTCTCGGGCGCTTTATACGATACGGTTTCTTCTTCGGATGAATATGTTCCCTCTTCGGGCTCCTTTCTGACCGACTCGGATATGGAAAGCTGGCGCTAGATAATAAAATTACGTTTAAATTTAGAAAATTAATATAATCTTTATCTTTATGACGGGGTTTCGTCGAGTAATGAATCGTACCGCTTCTTCGCTTTTGAATTCTTCTTCTTCCATATCCATACTGGCGTTTAGTTCGTCTTCTAATTTTTTCACCAAGTCTTTGACGTTGTCTAAAAATTTATTTTAAAGAAGGGTATAAGTTTGAGGAAAATTTATCTCCTCAAAGAGGAAGAGGAGGATAGATGCCTACCTTCGTTAGATCTCTTCAGAAGTTCCACTTTGGCTTCAGTTTTTACTTTCAGCACCTGAAATCAAGATATTCGATTGATTGAATGATGGATGGATTTGAGAGGGGGGGGGGGGTGATCTCCCGACTAGGAATAAGAAAATCGATTAAATTGAAAAATCCACCCAAAAAAATTAAATTTAACCAAAATCACGTCTTAAAACATTTTTTTTTTTTAAATTCAACTCTAAAATTCTGCAATAAAATAAAAAATTGATTTTTTCCACCAAAAAATCGATTCGTCATTTCAAAGTGATCTATCAACCGAGATCCAAAATGCTAAAAATTGGTGAAAATCGATTTTTCAAATCCAATTAATCGATTTCCACCCTTGATTAATTATTAATCGGGAAGCCTCGAGGGGCTGGAAACTAAATCCCAATCTTACTTCAGATTTACGAATAGCTTCCTGTAACTCGTCCATTTTCGTGTCAATATCTGGTCCACTGGGGTCAGTCGGATCGACCTAAACGAAATCCGAGTAAATTAATAGCTCAAAGGGTACATATAATCGGGTCGTTGTTGATAATCAAACACGCAACATTTACGCCGAAAAAATTTCCCCTCCGCCGATTTAATTACCGGGGGATGGTTGGTTTTTTCGTGACCGGAAATTGTGCCACACAAATACGTACTTTTTCTCCCTGTTCTCGTAAAATGCACAGGTTTTGGATGCGTCTGGTGTTCGTTCTTATGTTTCGTCTTTCGCGAGCGACGATTTCCAGCCATTCTTTGACTTCGTCCGATATGGATTGGACAGCGTTGTTGCCATAGCCGAGGGTTACGTAGTCTATGGAGTCGTTGTCACAGGCTTCGAATTCGTATTGTATGTGTTGCTTTAAGACCGGGGAGTAGAGATAGAGGCATTGTAAGTTGTATTCTCTGGTAAGCTGGAATTGTAAATTAACATTTTCGATTATGAAATTGAAGAAAAAAATAGAAAAATAATTTTGGGAATTGAAAAGGTTATGAGGTGAAAAACTGAAGAAAAAAGTCTCAATATTCAAAATTAAAATGGGAGGGGGATAAAAAAATTCCAGTTCAAAAATGGTAAAAATTAAAACAATTTCAAATTAATTTTAAAAATTTAAAAACTCATAAAAATCTATAAATAGATGAAGAAAAATACATAAATGTGAAATGGGAAACTGTCAAAAAAAAAATGCAAAATTACCACTTAAAAAATGTAAATAAATGAACAAATTCCAATTTAGAAATTCTAGACATAGGTACAAAAAAAATTTGTGTAACAGCATTTTTCATGCTCCCAATTACCTCAAAAAAAACTCTAAACCCCAATAATTTTCGTAAAATTTGAAAAAAAAAATCGAAAATTTCACATTTTTGGTGGGATCCTTTTTGGGGCACTTTCCGTAAAATTTCAAATTAAAATTACAATGAAAAATCGAAATATTCAAATTTTCGAAATCAAGAGCCCTTAAGGCAACTCTCAATCAAATTTTTTCAAATTCCTGGTTAAATTTCCCATCAAAATCAGTTTTATAAAGTTCAGAGAGATTTTTGGGTCGTTTAAAAGCAAGATTGGGTCTTTAATCTAGTACCTTTTTTTTTCAAAAGCGAATTTTATTTTTTGCAGTTCAACCCCTTCCCCCTTTTTGAAATCCTGGTACCTATAATTTTTTCAAAAAGTATGGGTAAAAAAAGTAAAAAAAGAAAACAATGTAAACAAAATGAGGGACCATCACGAGAATGTGGGATTTAGTTTCAAATAGGTAAGGAGGGGGGGGGGGGGAATCTAAAATATCAACTTTTCAAGAAAAACAGGGTTTTCGCAAATAAATTGAAAAATATTGATCATAGATATTTTTCTAGAAAATCTCAACAGGATTTCAAAAAGTTGATTAAATTTTGAAAAAAAAAGGAAACAAAAAGTTTTAATTGTTTGATTTTGGATTGGAGCCCTTTTCATGGCACTTAGAAGCATGACACGACCTTCTAACCAATTTTTTTCAAATTCTTGGTAAAATTTAAAACCAGAATCGGAATAAAATATAAAAATTTTCAAGAACCCTTTTTTGAGGTCTTTAAATTCCTGAAGAAATTTTCCATCAATTATAAAAATTTTAGATGCGATTTTTATGGCACATGGGGACGAGATTTAACCTTCAAATCAGTTTTTATGATTTCTATAAGCATAAGAATGAAAAAAAAAAACGACTTTTGGCAAATTACCCACTCTCCTTCCTTTTCTTCAAACCAAGGCACATATTTTTGAAAAATAATTTTAAAAAATTGGTAAAAAAATAAAATATGCATGGAATAAAAGACAATCAAGAGATTATGCGACTTTGTTTCAAACTGGTGTATGTGGGTGGGGGGGGGGGGATCATAAAATCACCTTTTTGAGAAAAATACATGTCGTAGTTGAAAATTTTGGAAAATATTTATCGTATTTTGATAAGAAATCTTCCAAGATATTCAAAAAATTAGTTTGAGCCCCATATTATTTTTTCGATGGTCTCAAAAGAGGCCTCAAATCATAAAAACTTTGAAAATTCTCAAAAAAAAATCAAAAATTACACATTTTTGGGGGCGGATTATTTTTAAAACATTTAGGTACATTGCATGATTTTCTAAACAATTTTTCAAATTTTTCGCACACTTTTGGAATAAAATCGATATAAAAAATCGAAATTCAAAATTTTTGGGATTTGAAACCAATCTCTTCTAGAGAATTTGGGAGCATTATTTGGCTATTAAACTAAATGTATCAAATTCCAGGTCAAAATTCCTATCAAAATAGGTAATGAAAAAATTAGAAAACATCTTTTTTAGTTGGGGAATTTTTGAGGCTACTTTATGGGCAATGGAGCGGAGAAGAGAGAGGTGAGAACCGGCTTTCAAACCATTTAAAAAAAATTTCAGTCAATATTTTTCACGTACTTAAAAGAAAAAACTGAGATAATTTTTTGTACTTTACTCTCTCCCCTCTTTCTTGAAGCCAAAGCACAAACCTACCTATTTTTTTAAAATCATTTAAAAATAAAAAATTAACTTCTCAAAAATAAATTTAACTCGACATATCACAGCAAAAAAATAATAAAAATCAAAAAATAGGCTAAAAACGAATTAAAATTGAAAACCAGTCCCCAAAAAATAATTAAAAATTGAACACATGACAAAACTTCAAAAAAAAACTATCTCTACTCAAAAAACTTCTATTTTAATTAAAAGAATTTTTTTTTCAAATTCTCATCCATTCCTTTGTGCCAACTTCACAATAAACCCCCAGCAGCATATTTTCATTTAACAAGGAAAAATACGCCAATTACGTACAATTAATTTAAACAAATTTTCTCGCATTTTTTATTGTCGTTTAGTAAAATGAAGTAATTGTTATAATAGCATTTCCCTTTTTCACCGTGTTATGCCTTTTATTCGCTATAAATCTCTTCCGTGTCATTACTTCCTTAATCGATCGGTTACTTTATTGCGAGCAAAATAATATGTAGGTAACGTTCAAAGTTACCTAATCGCTGCCTATTTATACATCATTGTTCAGGCACAAGTTAGGCAAACTAATTAACTTATTTCAATGAGTGGTTTCATACTAATAAACTTTTTTTTCTCGTCGAGATAATTTTTATACATTTAGGTATGTACAGACCTGTTGGGACTGATCTCTGACTTTGGTAAAGCTATTTTGTTGGGCACTGCAAGTAATTAATTCGGCTCTACCGAGCAATGTGAAATATTCTTGTACTTTTTCGTACACTCCACTTTCCATAGTCTGATTAAAAAAATCAAATTAAAATGAAATTATTACCCATTCGAGACATAGGTACCTTAATTTTCATAAATTTTAAATACCTGCATAATGGTTTGTAAATCATTGACAAAGTATCTGGTCTGATGAGCATTAGCTGCCGCTAAACTAAGCAGGTAGTCATTCCGAGCACCCACAGATTTATCATCCATTTGTTCCCGTTTCGCAGAAACCTACAAAAAAAAGTCACAATAACCAGGTGCATCGAGGAAACAAGGAAGTCTTGGAATTCATACTTTAGCGCTGCTTTTCTGTAACGTTGATAACGACTGGAAAAACGATCCTTTCTTTCGTTTTAATCTGCAAACGAAAGAGAAAAAACAAACCTTCATTCTTCGCAACTTTACATTTAAACGGTTGGTTTTTTTAAAAGAGGCAAAAAATCAATAGCACCGTTAGGAAGTACGCTTTTAAAAAAAGATCATATTCCCTATTGGCAAGGGAACCGCTCAAAAACCTGCTCAGCAGCAAAATGAGACTATTTCCAAGAAAAATGCCCATGGGCGTTTATTTGCGCGTAATTGATAGCATTATTTATGGCAGTTATGTTAGCACGTAACGGTAATTACAGTAATCGGCATCACTTCATGCCTTGAAAAACGCTTTCCATTTTTTTGGGCGAAGTCCGGATTTTGGGCGTTTTTTTAGGCATGTGCAACTTTTAAGGCAGGTTTAATAGCGTACGCGTATTTTTAAAAACTGCTCAGCAGTAAAATGAGACTTTTCCGAAAAACATGCCCATCTCGGCAGGTTTTAGAGCATTTTTTATGGCATATGGCAGGTTTTTGAGCGGTTCCCTTGCCAATAGGGAATTGTTTTCGTATAATTTTTCGCTTCAAAAGGTATTTTTATACGACGAACAATAAAGTATAAGGCGAATCGATACGAGCAACAATTACCGTAGGTTCACTTAGCATTGATTTTTCGGTCGCCTCTAAAACCGACTATATTTATGGTATCGACTAATTACCTCGCTTCGATATCTTTGGCTTTATCTCGTACGTCGTGGGCGCAGTGTTCTTCGTCAAAATATACTTTTTTTGTTTTATCCACGTCTTGTACGGTGACTTGGACTTCTTTTTGGATCGATGCGAGTAAATCGACGCACTGAAATGATTCCAAAGTATAATAAATCGATAAAAATTAACCAGGTAATTTAAGTTCGATTACTTTTTTCGTAGCTTGTAGTTTCTGTATCCTTAGAATTTTCGCGTCGTCAGCGATCTGCTGTAGGTAAACTTCTATTGCTGCCAGTCTTGCTTTCGAAAGCTTCTCGTTTTCTTCTAGAACTGTTCTCCAAACACTCCACATGTTCCTAATTGATAAAAAATCGATTAATTATCGAATATAGCCGAATTAGAGTTAGGCCAGATTACACCGGAGTTAGGTTACCATCTTTCATCACTTCCTTCGGTCTTCAAATCGGGAATATTTGTAGTAATTTTCTTATTTAGATACACTGAGGTAATTTTCAATAAAGCCTAAACACCATTTCAGTATTAATTTCATGCTAAGTTATGATTTTTAAATTATAATTATTCGATTCAAACCTCGCAGTAGGATTTCTCCAACGCTGACTTCTTTATCATAAAGCTCCTGCCAAACAAGCCATTATCAGTTCAATATCAATGAATCCACCCTTCAGTTAGGTACTCGAAACCCTAAACTCACCTTAAATCCTCCAAAAGTTCGCATTCTGTTTGATTTTTAACCTGAAGTTTGGCGATCTGCTCGGTATGCAGGGTTTTCAAAAATTTCACCGAACTTCCCTACGAAAAGATTACACAACGTGAGTAACACTCGCCCCAAAATAGTCGAAAGCACATAAACCATAACACATCTTACTTTTCTGGGTGGTGGTTGCATTTTAATCTTTGCTATAAAACAGAATAAGATATTGGTTGATAAATGAACACAACTCGATACAAGCGAACGATCCTCGACGCGTGAACATTTTTCACTAGAAAATATCCATCGTTCGATAAATATAATCACATTTTAGAATTATTTTAACGTAAATTCAACCCGACGAATAATCAACTTGCTTGGAAAAACTACGGAAGGGTAGTTAGGACAAATCCTTTTCGTTTACTTCGAAGCTTTCACACACGAAAACAGGGGTTGTAGGATCAGTGTAGCCATATTACGCGACCGAAATTAGCAACGTTGGGTGGTGAATTTTTATGCTTCATTTGGTATTATGTTCATTAGGGTTATTCCCATTCAAATTCATACCGCCAGAACTTACATAAGTTTTTCTCCACTTACAATCATTCCGAAGAATATTTCACGTTTGGCCAACGTATTAGGGTAGATATTTCACGTAGGTATTATAAATATCATCACCTACGTACCCTTGCGTTCGTTTCTCTTACGTAACGTTAGAAAAAAGTAAATTCCTTATAATAAATACCTGTCAAAATTACACGACTACGAACGTGGGAGTTTCAATGGTTATTTATTTTGATGAAAATGTGCACCGTACGTATATAACTTTGTAAATGGCATATTATTACTCGATTTATGGACGATATCGTCGTATGTTCGGGTATTAGTCGGTGTAAAAATACCCGGCGATTGTGTGTATGTTCAGGGTTTTGCATTCGAAGATGGTCATTTTAAATAATCTACGTTTCTAGTATAAAAATAAGTTCGTGGGGTGCTTTTTTTTGTAAGGAAAGAAAAATCAGGGTCAATATAGAGCCAGGTGTGATAGTTTTAGATTTTTTTTGAAAGTTGAAAAAAGAGGAAGCTAGAAAGTGGTGTCTAGACCTCAAAACAACGTGGTAAAAATTTCAGCTCCCTGACTGCATGTTTTACCCCTTTTCATCGGATAATAAAATTTAATTATGCTCAAAAATTTTGAAAAATTTAAAAAAATTTATTGGATTTTTTTCAACTTAAAAATAGTTTAACGACGGATTTTTTACCCAAAAATATCACTGGTATCAATTTTTCATGATCCCCCTATTTTCAAGGAGTTCCTAAAAAGTATCATTTTTTCATGCTTCTTCAATAATCAGTAAAAAACGAAAAGAATTGTGAAAAAATTTCGGCTAAAATAATGTTAGAATGAATATTTCAACTCGTTAAAATTATTGGTGGCGATTTTCCATCATCAATCCTCGTTTAGGACATTTTTTCAAAATGAGAAAAATACGTTGAGCATGTTTTTTTAAATTGAAAAAAGTTTAGAAAATCGGCGTTGATGATTTTTATGAGTTAAAATATTTATAATGTACTTACATCATTTTAAAGATTTTTTTTCCAATTTTTTACCGAACTTTGAGCAATAGTGTAGGCAAATTAGCCTCATTTTGGGAAAATAAAAGAAATTTGGGGCGGTAAAGCTTTTATTGCGGAAAACTGTCGAGAGTGGTCCCCTGAGTAACCCCTAAAAAATACCACCCGCCAAACCCCTTGCTAACTTTTTTATGGGGGTTGCGCCCCCTCAAAAAACGGGTTTTCGCTTCTATCTTCCCTGGGGTTGATTTTGAGGTAAAAATAGCTCAGTACTTTTTTGTTCTACACTCAATTTCCAACATTTTTTGTATGAAAATTTTTCTTGTACGACCATTAGGAGAGGAGATAGAGGGTCCTGAAGGAAAGGGGTTTTGGGGAATATATTCAAAAATGTGATAATAAGTATAAAATCGTTGGTAAAACGTATGTTATAGACATGAAATAGTAGTATTGAGTAAATTGGAGTTATTGATAGTTCTTGACCTCCCCCTGTCATGTGCCCCCCTCACATCACCCCTCACTGCCAATATATTATGTATCCTGTAATGCGATATCAGATTCTTTCGTAGGTAGTTTTTTACTTCCTTTTATCACGTTTCTGCGAATTCTTCAAAGAAGCATATGCATACCAATCATATGGTATTGATCGTCCCTTGTTCTGACAAAATCAGTTTCTTTAGAATACCCTCAACAGCTGTTCCTTATCTGTTTTTGTTTTGGGAATCGAAGGATCTCTAGTAAGGGTAAAGTGCCCTAATTTCGACCGCTTCCTATTTTCGACCACCGGCCGATTTCGGCCTCTATGGACGCAATCTACACAAAAAAATTTTTCATGTTCCTTTTTCATAGATGAACAATTTGAGACCAAAATCACAACTCTACAGGCAAAATTGGCGGAGAAAATTGAAAAAAACGAAATCGCATAGGTGAAAAATTTTTTTACGTATTCTTTGATCTCAAATTATGAATAATTTTTTCAATAAATTCTACCAAATAATTGTGAATTGTGATGGGGCATGGTGTCAGATTTCAATAAAAATCATCGTTTTTGAAAACAACTGGAGGTACGCAACAAAATTTTTTATTAAAGTTCAAATTGTTTGGGGTGCCCTAATCTCGACCAGCTATACCTACTACATATCTTATGTAATCTGTTTTTTGAATGCGATTTTGTTTATTCTGATTTTCTCCGTGAGTTTTGGCTGTAGGGTTGTCGTGTTGGTCTCATTTTGTGAATATGAAAAAATTCTTTTCGGGTAAATTCCGCTCTATGCAGGCGAAATCAGCTGGTGGTCGAAATTAGGAACCCAAAATTTCAAAATCAATTTTTGAGTTCCCTCACAAAAAAAATCGCAAAAAATACAAAAAATGATTGTATCGGCTCAAAATTTTAGGGAGTGGTAGAGGAAGGATCAAGGTATTTTTTAAGCTATTTTCGATGTTTCTACCTCAAAAAATCTTCGATTGGTGGAAGTTTGATAAAACGTGGTCAAAATATGGCAACCTTACCCTTATATGCGTATATTTGGGTATTTGCAAACTGTGGTGCGTTATGAATGTGTGTTTTTTTATAAAATGTCGTCATTAAAAGATGAGTGTTTTATATGTAATGAGCATGAGGTTGAGCGAAATACGTGCGAAGAAAAGAGTTAGGAGAGTGAAGTGGAGAGCGAGTAGAATCTTTTTTAATTAACCAATAAAAGCATTATTGCACCATCAGCCGTGATAATATGATTAAGGGACAAAGTGTGGTAGGTACGTGGGGAGGGGGGGAAGAAGGTCAAGATTTATTTATAACGCCAATTTACTCAATATTACTATTTAATGTCCATAACATACGTTTTACCAACGATTTTATACTTATTATCACATTTTTGAATATATTCCCCAAAACCCCTTTCCTTCAGGACCCTCTATCTCCTCTCCTAATGGTCGTACAAGAAAAATTTTCATACAAAAAATGTTGGAAATTGAGTGTAGAACAAAAAAGTACTGAGCTATTTTTACCTCAAAATCAACCCCAGGGAAGATAGAAGCGAAAAACCGTTTTTTGAGGGGGCGCAACCCCCATAAAAAAGTTAGCAAGGGGTTTGGCGGGTGGTACTTTTTAGGGGTTACTCAGGGGACCACTCTCGACAGTTTTCCGCAATAAAAGCTTTACCGCCCCAAATTTCTTTATGATTTCCTAATTTGCCTACACTACAAGCATAAAAAAACATTTTTTAAAGACTTTCTAAAAGAAAAATGATAATGATGAATGAGAGCCAATGGTACTTTTGGTAAAAAAGCTTCCTTATTAAAACAATTTTTGAAAAACAAATTTATTTTTTCAAGTTTTTTGAACATGGTTAGATTTTAGGGACAGGTGAAGAGGGGTAAATATGAAGTCGGGGGGGGGGGGATTTTAACCAAATCGTTTTGAGGTCTAGGCACAACTTTCTAAACCTATAACTACCCTCTTCTTCAACTTCCGAAATCGAAACGATCATCCCAGTCAACAATAAAAGAAGTAGTTGATTTGAATTTTTTAGTAGGTAGTAAGTATAATTGAGATATGTATTCCCATTTTTTAAAAAAATTTTGAGGAAATTTTTTCAGATTTTGGTAGAGAATGGACTTTTAAATCAGGATCCTCGGGTACTTTTTTTTTGGGCACTGATACTTTATTCTGTTACACTTTGAACATCATGTTTTATTGCTACTGCCCTACGGAATGAATTTCAAAGTTTGTGCTTTTATCAATGTTTTTATAGGGGGGGGGGGGGGGAATCCCGTTCCAGGAGATCGTGATTGAAGTTATGAGTGAAATGACCTCAGAAATGGATTCTAGGGGTCTAAAAACATTCATTTCAACACCCCACTTGACCATTAAGAAGAATTTCTAATTTGCCCCCTCCCCCCATACCGCTCTTAGAGGTCCCTTTTGGATTTTTTGATGAAATGACACCAAAAACGCATTCCGTGGGTAAGAAAACGTGAATTTTGATACCACACTCGATATTTTTAAGCCATTTTTACAACTAGACTCCTCCCCCTCGCCCATGATGTTTTTGGTTCAAGTTTGAGGTCAAAATGACTCCAAAAATGCATTCAGAGGTCTCTGACTACCCTTTGGAATGGGGTTTCCTCCTTAAAATTTGTGTGAAATATATTGATCAAAATTTACTTGTTTTTTTTTCAGTCACACTTGTAATCACCTTTAGCTCCCCCCCCCCCCCCCCCGAGAGTGCGGAAAATGAAAAATAGCATTTTCAACTCGAAACACTGCAAGGATCAAATTCCGCACACCAGAAAGTCCTATCTTTATTTTTATGGTTTTGGTGTGATTTTAAAGTCACCATGTCACTACGACTGTTTTCTGTAGTAAGTTTTTTTTGTGGGAGCATTTGTGGGCTTAGTTTGCGTTTTGCAAAAAAAAGTAAAGAGAGCTATTTTGTAGAAAATTTAACGTAGATTAATATTGTACATAACTACTTTTTTGAAAAATGGTGCTTTTGTCGAGTTATAAGCAAAAAACCCATTTGGGGGGAGGGTCAACCTTTCCTCTGGGGTTTCCGGCACCCTTTAGGGGCCAGGAAGTCTTACCATATTGTTTGATATATTAAATCAAAAAACCTTGGATCGGAATTTTTTCCGTACTAATTCCTAAATGCACAGGGCTAAGGAAGTAAGGATGTTAATAGAATTGCCTATCTTGTTTGCCGTAAATCCATTCAAATGAATTGTTTAATAGGATGGATCGTTTTACTCATTTTTTTTTTCAAAAACTGATGAGGGAGGGGATTTAGAAAGTTATGTCTAGACCTAAAAAAGACTCGGTAAAAATGTCACCCTCCCCTTCATTGATAAACCTTTACTGCTCTGCCCAATCGCACTTGAAATTTGAATACTTGAAAAACATTTTAAATTTCAGAAAAAAAATTTTTTGCTACATTAAAAAGTATTAAAATAGATAATTTCACCTTTAAAAAATACCATAATTGGTGACTACTTTTCATCTTTACCCCATTTTTTAAAGAAAAGTAATTACTTAAGTAGGTACCTATTGAAGGAAAATTATTTTTAGCCAGTGCCTATTTTTTTAAATTCCTGCAAAAATCAAACGAATTACTTTGAAAAATTTCTTGAAATGATCTTAGTATGGATACTTTATCCAAAAAATCATCATAGTGAATATTCAAGCTGTTCATTTGAACAAATTCACCAGAAAATTGGGTAAATAAAATTTTTTTAAACTAGAGTTGAGGAACCGATTTTTTAAAAATATAAATACAGCACAAAAGTGACTCGCGGGAATATAAAACAACATTTGTATATTGTAGCCCCTGAAAAGTGGTTTAATCCGTATCACGACAGCTCACATATCAGGTAGGTAGCCAAGTCCGTCTCAGTAGAGGAAATACTGGACTCTCTCAATCTATTCTACCTACCGGCTAATCGTCAATCGAACTCCCCGCAACACTCGGAAATCGGTTGGCGAAGAACCGTTAGGTTCGAGCTGAAAAATTCTCTGAGTCAGCTAGAAAACTCTCCGAGTCGACGGAATAAATACCTTTCCAACGAGGAGGTCGAATGCCTTCGACAGTTCGTCAGAAATAGTGATCCCGTTAGGTTTTATAGTGACGATTGAAATCGAAACAACCAAATATCGTCGTCACAGTATTTCCTTGCACGATCTGAAAATACGAAATATGTGAAGAAATATTCGAGTAGTCTGTTTTAACACGAATAGGTTTCAGGATGTCCAAAGCCAAACTTTTTTTGAGGGAGGGGCACTGTGTCTAAATTGAAATTTTTTTCAGGACACTGACCGAATCATTACGTCTAAATGATTATTTTAGAACACTGTGTCCAAATTGAAAAAAAAAATAAAAAATATGATTTGTTGTCTGACATTTTACTGAAACGTTATCTCTAGAACGTATCCATGATTTTATAGGTGCTTAGTTTTAGCTTCAAATTAAAACCTATATTTTTGAAATGGATTTTTATTCAATTATAAAAACGGAACACCCTTCCCTCTTCAATGATTGGAAATATTTTATTTTTTATTTCTTTGGCTAGGTCAAAATAAGTTTTTATGAGACTAGAATTATTCAAAAATTGAAGTAAATAGGTACTATTAGAATAAAATTGGAAAAATAATTTACAAAAGTGATGAAATTGTATTACCTACCTAATAAATTTACACAAAATTGAAAAACAATTGAGAAAAAAATTCAAGCAAGATTGTAATGAAAATTAAGTAAAACAGAAAAAATTATAAAAATTCAGTGGGGAAAAAATCAACGAAGAAGAATTTTGGCATAATATGGAAAGCCCATAACAACTCACAATAGTTTGCAACATTTTGAATTTTCAACTTAATTCCAATCGTTCGAGAAATCATTCCCAATGATTTTTTGAGTAAAAGTGACCATAAACTATTTCAAGAAAATTTCTCTAAAGAATACTTCATTATAGATTTTTTACAGGAATTTTAAGAAACAAGAAAAAATTAGTTTTTCCATGTATCGCTTCAAAATGGAGTAAATGTGAAAATTTGACATAATGAAAATTTGTTGGTAAAAAAATTTACAGTGATACCCTTTATGACAAAAAAATTAAATTTTTTTCAAAATCTAGACAAATTTTTTTAAAAAAATTTGGTAGATTTAAGGCGGTAATAGTCAGGTCTCAATTGTACATCCACGCAGGATATGGTACCTGTTAAAATTGATTTTATGATTGATTCTTAGTCTAGACACTGAAACAAATAAATTTCGCTTGGACGCCTATTTTTCCTCTCCCCCCTCTTTTCATAGGGTCTACCCCAACATTTCAAATGTGTGTACCGCCGAATCTAGGGACCGTAATGAAAAAATGTTCAAACAAAAATTGTTCCTCAACACCTAATGTACATTTTCATTCCTCATCAAAATTCATTTTGGAGCAACACCAGCCGCCAAAATTTGGAAATGAAAATTTTTTGAGAAAACTTCAGAATCACGTTTTCTTTATTTTCAACGAAAAGTTTCAGAAATACGGGAAAATTTGTAACTACCAAAAGTATTCAGAATTAAATTTACTTTCCGATGAATTGTTTCACGACCATTTTCCTCAACTTTTCCTGACAGAGTGGACCTTTCCCCCTCCCCCTTATTCCAAAAGTTGAACCCTTGAAAAAAAACTTGAACGGTTTTTGTTCTTCAATATGTGGTGTACAATTTCACTCGGTATCGGAATTCATCTTGGCGAAATTTTTTTTGGTGGGTCCAACTTTTGAGATAAGGGGGAGGGAGAGAGGTCCACTCTGTCAGGAAAAGTTGAGGAAAATGGTCGTGAAACAATTCATCAGAAAGGAAATTTAATTTAGAATACTTTTGGCGGTTACAAATTTTTCCTTATCTCCGAAACTTTTCGTTGAAAATGAAGAAAACGTAATTCTGAAGAATATCTCAAAAAAATGTTCATTTCCAAATTTGGGCGGCAGGAGTTGCTCCAAAATGGATTTTGATGAAGAATGAAAATGTACATTAGGTGTTGAGGAACAACTTTCGTTTGAACATTTTTTCATCATGACCCATAGATTCGGCGGTACACACGTTTGAAATGTTGGGGTGGACCCTGTGAAAAGGGGGGAGGGAGAGGAAAAATATGCATCCATGCGAAATTTATTTGTTTTAGTGTCTACATAGAATAAGAATAAATCATAAAATAAATTTTAACAGGAATCCCGCGCGGAAGCCTTTTTTTGTACAATTGAGACCTGACTATACTCAAGGGTTTAGGTTAGTGGAGAGAGTAATATTTCTATCAAGTATTTTTTAGGTCAAAAAATAATCTCCCGAATCCCATTCCTTATCAGCGTTTGAAAAAAAAATAGGCAAAGCAGTCTTCCCCCCGGAGCAAGTTTTCTATTGGAATGGATTTACGGCGAACAAGATATGCAATTCTATTAACATCCCTCCCTTAAGTCCAGATTTGATGAAGGCGCTATAAAAAAAAACATCCTTGGCCTTTTTGGATTTTTCACCATGAAGAAAAAATATTCTCTGGGCAACTTTGGAAAATATTTATTTGAGGAAGGCTCAGTTTCCTTTCATCCATTGTGCCAAAAAGTAAACCATTTTAAATTTCCCTTTGTTTACACTATCGTTCAAAGCTGGTCATTTTATAAACGATTGATTTATTATTTCAAATTGATCAAGACACCAGATTCCTTTGATAAAGCTTAAACCGACTGAAATGCTCTTTGAAGTACACTATGATCTAAACCTAAAGTGACAGTTAGGGTACATTTTGCTTTGATAAACCAAACACTCAACCACCAATTATAATCTAATTAAGCAGGCGTTAAAAATTATTGCAGACCTGTACCCCTCTTTGTTGAAAGTATCGCATTACCGCATCGTATCAGTAATAGTATTTTAGACAAGTGAAGTAAAACGAAAGAGGTATAATAATCTCGAGTGTAATTTCAGTTACGTGCTTTTTCACAATACGACAAAGGATGCAGAATGTCAGCCAATTAGTTGTACGTGGTTTCAACTATATGCCAAGTTACTTCCGCTAAATGGAGTAAAATTACTTGAAATGAAGGTGTATCATTTGTTGTGCAATTTATTTCGGGCGAATATTTTCGCGAGGTGATGAGCTAACATTAGCGTTGGGAGATTATTTCGGGGTCAATATTTCTCAATTTGGTCAACTGGTTAGCTTGGTGGTTTCGATATCGATCAATTTTTTTTCTTGGCTGATGTCAGCGTAAAATTTGTAAAAAAAACTTTCGAGTTGCAGAGACTGAGTGTTACGCTACTCGAAAAATTTTTTCTTAATTTTTCTTAGCACTTCAGTCGTAGATAGAAAGTTGCGCTTTGCGGCAACGCAAAGTCCACCTTCTCTAGAATTTTTCTACGTGGTTGATAATTTTTGTGGGTAAACTAAGATAATTGTACCGCATCAAAAATTCAAAAAAAAAACATACGTAAAAATTTATACGATTTTTTCTGTTTTTGTGGATAACTAAAAACCGTCCAGTTTTGGTACCTTTATAAGCAACGTTTCTATAAAAGAGAAAACCTTGACCTTTCCAGTGACGGAAATTCCAATTCTCACTTTTTTAATTTTTCAAAGGGTAGGGTCTGCCCCCTAGCTGAAATTCGAAACTAACCGATGGAATTTGGTCTTATGGTCTGAAAACCTCATGATTAAAATTTTGCCCTCTACCTAAAATTCAATTCGACAAGAGAAATTCAATGGTGACCTAGTTTTTGCATTTTGGTCAATTTTTGGCCCAGTCACAGGTTATTTTCTATTCTTTTGTTATTTCAGTTGATTTGCTTAAGAACTAGTTACAGTGCACAAATGAAGAGAGAAAATGAAATGATAAATGGGAGGCAATGGTACTTTTGGTAAAAATTTCTGTATTAGTAATTTTAGAAAAATGAATTAATTTTTTTTTCAATTTTTCAAAGTTTTTTGAACATGGTCAGATTTTAGGGTTTGGTAAAAAAAGGTAAATATGAAGTTGTCGAGGAGAGGGAAGTTACGACATCGTTTTGAGGTCTAGGCACAGCTTTCCTTCCTTTTCAACTTTTGAAAAAAGTACAAGACAATCATCCCAGTCAACAATCAAGGAAATAGATGATTTTAGTTTTTTAGTGGTACAATTGAGAGCTCTTGAAATTTTAAAATAATTGGATAAATTGAGGAAATCTGTTTCCTTATTTTGGAGGGGAATGCATTCTCAAGCCAGGGCGATACCTAGTTGTTTTCCCCTTCGGGTACTGATACTTACAGTGTCATTCTTTACCACTTTGAATGCTATTTTCACTGATTTTGACCATTTTTCTCCAAAAAATTCCTTTGAAAATTATAAAAAGCTCCGAGAAATAAAAAAAGGCGTATTTACGAAAGTATGGATTCGTTCTTTATATGTACAAAAATATCAAAATTTTGAAAAACGGCTGGTGCGATGAGTAGTAAATTTTTCATGTTGTGTGTTTGGACAAATTTTTCAGAAAATTAAACGGATAAAAAAATTTCCAAGTGAACTTACGACCTTCCGAGGAACTAGAAAACACCAATAATAAATTTTTGTTTGCGTTACCATCGATTTGGTGCTCCAGGGTAAGATGTTAATAGAATTGCCTATCTTGTTCGCCGTAAATCCATTCAAATGAATTGCTTAATAAGATAGACAGTTTTAAGCCTGTTTTTTTTTCAACAAATAATGAGAGACGGGATTCAGAAAGTTGTGTCTATACCACAAAAAAACTTGGTAAAAATTTCACCCCTCCTCTCCTTAGATCAACCCTTACTGCACTGCCCAATTGCACTTGAAATTTGAATACATTAAAAACATTTTAAATTTTAGAAAAAATAATTTTTTTGCCACATTTGAAGGCATCAATGTAGATTATTTTACCTAAAAAAATGTCACAATTGGTACCCACTTTTCATTTTTACTCAATTTTTCAGGGAAAGGGAGGTACTTACTTGCAAAAAAAAATTAGGTACTTTGTTATTTTTCTTAACTTCTTGCAAAAATCAGATGAATTATTTTGAGAAAACTTTTAAAATTCTCTTATCAAGGATACTTTTACCGCGAATTTTCTAGTTGTCTGTTTGAACAAATTCACCAGTAAATTGACTCGATAAATTTTTTTCAATTAGATTTGCAACCCATGTCTGTTTTTTAAACTTGATTAAATTTTTCAAAAAAAATGTCTTGGGAGTAGGTATTACCAAGTGAGTACCGTTTTTCCAAACTGAGCTAACTTCAAAAACCGTGCATGAGGAAAGGGCCTTAGGTGCCATTTTTTTCAGAAAGGGCCTTGAGTGCAATTTTTTCTGGAAAAAAAATTACACCTAGGGCCCTTTCTGGAAAAAAATGGCACCTAAGGCCCTTTCCTCATGCACGGTTTTTGAAGTTAGCTCAGTTTGGAAAAACGGTACTCAAGTACATTTTGATTTACGAAATTTTTATAAAATTTCACTTGGCAGCATGTCACCAAATCTGGCTTATTTTCTAAGTTACGGAATGAGCAACTTAGATTTTTATGAAAATTTCGAAAATCAAAATGCAGTTGGTTGGACTGCTACGAAATTTTTCAGAAATTCCATCAAAAGCTATTTTATATGACCAGAAAATGCTTTAGTTCGATTTTGAGAAGTTAAATTCTTCCTGGGCCTAATTCCAGACTAAATTTTGGTGATTTCAAATTTCTTCTGTGCCTCCCCCTGCCTGGAATTATACTCCCTTCCACGTTGATGCTTAGTAATTTCAAATTGCTCTAGTATTCTCTTCTCCTCTCGTCTCCTCCCCTCCTTTCTCCTCTCCTTTCCCAAATCAGGCTGAATTTTCAAATTTTTCTTACGTCTGTTTCCGGCTGATCAGTAATTTCAAGTTCACCTGTACCCTTTCATGCCAAATTTTGGAATTTTACAATATTCTTCTGTACCTGCTCTTTTTAAGTCGAATTTAGGTATGTACATAATTTTAAATACCTCTGGCACACCCTCTCTAGGCCGAATGTGATCAAATTTCCTCTTCCCAAAACTCAAATCGTCGATTTTATTACATGGACATTTCAATTGGAAGGAATCTATTTATTTGTTTTCTATTAATACATTTGGTCGAACAGGAGGAAGATAAAATCTTCTTTTTATCCCCAGAGGACACCACGTTGATAACAAACTAGCATTTTAGTTCTTTCGAATCCTGGTTCCTCAACATAATTAATCAGCTACGTTAAAAAAAAAAGTTTAGAAGGTGATTGGTACCTACTCTCTTAATTATAAATCAGTGAAAATGATCGAAAATCTCTGAGAAACAGTCATAATTGCAGCACAGGAGAAAATCAGTGAGTTTTTTTAACTGAAAACAAATCAGTGAGAAAAATCACTGGAAATCAGTGAAAATTTACTGAAAAGTGAGTGAAATTTATGAAATTCACTGAAAATTCAGTGAAAATCTTTGAAAAATCAACGAAAATTCACTGAAAATCAGTGAAGTTTGCTGATTTTTCCTGTGCTGCAATTCTGACTATTTATCAGTGACTTTTCACTGATTCAGAATGAGAAAATAGGTAATCGTAGTATAATTTCATCACAAAATTTTTTGCAGACTGGCTTGTTATTCTTCGCGTTTGTTATACGATCGTATTTCTCATCGTCAGTTGGCTCCTAATTTTTTCAAGGTATGCTTCGCGAATATTATGCCACATGCCTACTAATACGCATCCGCGACAGTTCAATTCTAGACTCGTTCTCCTTAAAACATTTCGGTTATTCGGGTATGTATCAAATGCAGTGTGCGCAGTGCGCAATGCCGAGGTACCTACAGTGTCGAACAGTCGATCGAGGTAACTCGTCTCATACCGGTTTAGTTTTATGTATTTCTCAATGTTCCTTGCGGTTGCATTTATTAATTTCGTTCACGTTGTCGTCAATTTTGGCTGGAATTGAAATATTGCGTAGTTAATAAAAACGAATTTGTTATTTTCTCGAATTAGAACAATGTCTGTTCAATCATTGTTATTGGGTATTGTTTTCACCATTTGTTTTACTTCAGTTGGTGAGTAAATCATTTCAATTTTCATTTTTGCATGAAAGCATTATTGATTTAAGTATTATTTAAAAACTTGAAAGATGAGCAGGTTCTCAAAATTTTAAAAATTGTTCTCAAAAATGGATAAATAAGAGAAGAGTCCCTCCACAATTTTGACTTGAATTGCTCAGAATAGTTGTACATAGTCCCAGCTAGAGGTCATCAAAGCTGAGAATTTTTGGAACCACTGCAAAAAAAGATAAAAATTTAAGTGGCGAATATGGGTTGAAAACTAGGAATAATCGTTTCGCATTTTTTTTTCAAAGATCGAAGAGGGGGGCGAGGTAACTAAATAGTTGTGTCTTGTGTGTAAACTTCAAAACGACGTAATAAAACTCCCCCCCCCCATCAGAGGCGAAAAATCGGATGTAAGCTAAACGTTTTAAAATTCATGCATCCATGTTCAAAAAAAATTGAGGGGTGTAGGTGGGCCACGATTTTTCATTCAACTAGAAACACTTTTTTGTTTAAAAAAAAGTGAAATTTTCATATGTGAACTTGAATAGAAAGAACACGACACAGGTTTCATCCTAAAAAAATCTAAATTGCTGATGAATATGACTTATTTTGTAGATTATGAAATTGTAAATAAAATAAGTCATGTTTATATTTTGATTAAATTCAAAATTGAAGGAGTTACAAAGCCTCTAACATTGTACATTGAAAAGAATATTTTTTGCCTGAATTCAAAGCATTCGTGAGGCTCGCTAACAATGGCCGGTTTCCGGCTATGAACGCAACCTTCCTTACCCTTCCCGCCGCGTAACTCTATCTACGCATGTGCAACTATAATTAAACCGAATGATTGTTGTTAAAACTGGAGACCGGAGAGCTTTATCGCAACACCATGAATACTGCTGCTGACACTGTCCCTACATTCACTGAAATCTAACTGTGTTGAAAAATGTTTTAAAAAATCAAATTTAAAAAAAAAAATGATTTTAGTCTGGGTATCTTTACCCAAAAATATTACTGGCACCCATTTTTCATATTTATTCTATTTCCAATGTTCATTAAAAATATTAATTTTTCACTTTTTTTTCAATTTTCAGTTAAAAATTTTTAAAACAATCCGAAAATATTTTTTGAAAAAATATTATTTAGCATCAATAGGTAGGGAGGTATTTTAAACCGTGGAAAATTAGAGCAGATGATTTTTATAGGTTGAAATATTCCTTCCAACATTATCTCTGTATAAATTTTGATTTTTTCGTGAATAAGTAAGTATTGAGAAACCATGAAAAAATTGATGTTTTTCAAGGGCTCCTGAATGAATTAATATTGTCAGCACTGTTTTTTCTAAATTGTAATTTAATGTAAAAACGTCTAAAATAAAATCAAAAATGAAAAATGGAGCACGTTTTAATCGTTCGCTCGAATTGCAACTTCGCAACCTGTCTCGTAAGATAGCAGGAATGAAGAGCTTGTTAAAAATTCGATCAAATTTTTAGCTTTTGATTTGAAAATTTTAAACCAAAATCAACAATTTTTCAACCCAATTTTTTTTTCGATTCTCAAAAATAGTTTCAATTCTTAATTTCCTTTTCTCCAGATATTTTTCAACTCTAAAAATTTTTCCTCAAAATATTTTTCATTTTCAACTCTAAAATTTTTTCATCCAATTTTTTTCAGTTAGTTACAAAAATTTTTCAACTCTGGCATTTTTTCCAAAAATACATCAAAATTAATTTTTTTCAAATTTTTTGCTCTCAAAATTTTTTCTCAAAGTTCAATTTTTACAGCGTTTGAATTTTTTTCCTCAAAATTCCATTTTTTTTAGCTCAAATGTTTCTCTCAAATTATTTTCCAGCTCTGATTGGGTTGAAAAACATTTTAAGAAATTATATGTGAGAAAAAATTGAGAGAAAGTCAAGTTTTTAAAAATTTTAAGATCAAAGAATAAGATTTTACAGTTGATAATTTAGATAAATATTAGTAAAATGAGGAAATTTTAGCAAAAATGAAAATCGAAGAAATTGAAAAAAATCTTAGAGCTAAAAACAATTTTGAGGAAGAAAGTTTAGTGGGGGAAAAAATTTATTGGAGCTGAAAAAATTGATATAATAGGAAAAAATTTCAAAATCTGAAAAAAATTAAAATTTTGAGAAAATGATCCGGTTAAGATGTGAAATATTTGAACCACATTTTCTACTCATCAATACGAACAAAAAATGTCATACTCAACATGGACCCAAAACA
Source organism: Pseudococcus viburni (assembly GCA_033439095.1). Lineage (NCBI taxonomy): Eukaryota > Metazoa > Arthropoda > Insecta > Hemiptera > Pseudococcidae > Pseudococcus > Pseudococcus viburni. The sequence goes on from JAVBJF010000319.1 coordinate 306,994, forward strand.
CTTTCTTTCTGAGATATCTTCGAGTAAAGAAATGGAAATTCGGCAACGTTGCGCGTCGCAACGCCAGTAAAATGTTCCATTTAACGAGACGAGCGTCAGGGTTATTTACGCAGAAACTGCTTGCCGGGTTGCCACATAATAAATTATTCTGAGATACCTACCATTCTTTTTTTTGATTTTTCAGAAACTTTTTTATAATACTTAATGAGGAATTATGAGAAATTAAGTATTAAATTTGATTTTTACTGTAATTTTGTGAGATGGTCAAAATTTTATAAATTGATAACTCAGCATCCAATAAATAAAAAAAACTGAAATTTAGGTTGATAGGTATTAAATAAGCAATACTACTTCTAAAAATGAATAAAATCTCAAAAAATAATTTTTTGTGTATGTTCGACCATTTTTCTGATACAGAAACACATTTTTCGCTTTAAAACACTCCCTTATGGACTAAAAAAAACGTAGTCAAACTTTTTTATGGACCTCCTTTCACTTTTTTCACCACCTACCCCCCCCAATTAATTGTCATCTCAAGCTTGAAAATGGCCAATTTTAGGTGAAATCTGGGCCCCCTAAAATGCGAATAACTCTGTAATTGAACAATTAAAGCCTATAATGTGTAATAACATTTTTGATATGAAATTAAGGGTAATAAAGATTCAAGTATAAGTAAAGTATTTATGGATTTTTAACACTCTCGCTGCCATGTGTTCATATATGCACACACAACGATTTTTGTCTACGCCATGTGTGCGATATAGCACACCCAACTCTTCTCATTGGAAAGGCTGTGTACGTTATAGATCACATTTTACATTGAAATAAAGGTGATTTTCGGATTCTACTGGCTCCAATACATAATATTCATGCTCAGCCTATAGATTGGTAACACTGAAAGCGAATTATGAGTAAAACAATTTTGACTTTTGTTTTGGGGTAACAATTTGTTGTTTTTCTTGCCAATAAACAATATTTTCGTAATTCCTGATGTCATGGGAAAATGTATTTACCTCAATTGTTTGAATAAAAAACAAATAATTGAAATTAAATAATTTTCAAAAAAAAAAATTTTGTGATCGGATTTTGAAAATACTTCTTTTTTTGAATGAAATAATGATTTTTTAGGCTGTTTGCTTTTTTTCCCCACAATTTTACCATGTTATCAGAGTCATTTTGTGCTTTTCCCCCACAGTATACCATAATTCTTGGGTTCGAGCCACGTGTGCAATACTGCACACGGGTAGTTTTTACCCTTGTATGGGGTTGAAGGGTGAAAAAGTACCCTAAACGTGTTCCTTGTGTGCCCATTAGTAAGAATCAACCGCCCCCCTCTCCGTGACAGTTACGACTTTTTTCGAAAAAAGCTCTGGCAGCGAGAGTGTTAATTCTTGAATTTGATTGTGTTTCTGCAGTATCGTTTGATTTGGGATGTAATCTCCTCACATTTGGACAATCTATGGGATTCGGTGACTTGACCCAATGCGCAGCAAACGAATTACTGGAGGGAGAATCTTATGGTTATTGCTGTTATGGTATTACAAGAAAACCTTACTGTTGTAAGAAACAACAAGCAGTCGTTAATCTGTAAGTACAAGTACCAACTCAAAGGGGAAATGCTCATTGGAATTGGAATTTGGTATCTGTTTCGTAAAGACATCACTCCTAATATTTCACATTTTCTTTTACAGAGGATTGTGGTTTATTGCGGCAATAGCGATACTTTGTGGCATATGCAAAATCTTTGGATGTTGTGGTTCGAAGAAGGATAGAAACGGCAGAATTATAGTGGTGCAGAGACAGCCATGAAAAATCATTATTACCTATACTTACTGATAAGTTCATAAATATGTAATTTTTGGCTTGTATCAAAGTCAATTGATCTCCCTACATTCCTTCTACGTATCTGTCATTACCTATACATAAATACCAATAAATTTAAATTCTAAAATTTTTTCAATATACTTACTTTTAAAAATCCATAAATTTTATGCATGTTATTAGATTTTACAAGACGTGATCGTTTTGGAACTTTTTACGAAATTTATGGCGAGGGAAGCACAAAAATTGTGCCTAGAATTCCAAACGACGTAAAAAATTTACTTCCCTCGACAATTAAAAATGTTTGATTCTTTTTTCGAGAATAGTTTTTGTATATAGATGGTTGAGGCTAAAGATATCATTGGTGATGATTTTTGTCTCCCATCTCCTTTATGGTGGACTTAGGGTGTCCCAGGTAAAATCAAAGTTGAAATTTTGGGGCGCATACCCTCTAATTTTTTTACTTTTACCCCTAAAACATATTTAAGCTTGGTTACGACCCGATTGAAGCACGTTTACCCGTTTCGCCATGGCCTCAATGTCATGTCATAAGTCACAGATTTTAGGAAATTTTCAAAGTGCAGTAACTCTTTCAATTTTCAGTTTAGGTGAAAAATGTATAGAACCTTTCTTTTTGTGGGTAAAAAGATCTACAAAAAATGTCATATAAAATTTTTGTCTAAGTCGAAAAATGGAGGCGCTCCAATACTTTGAATTTTGGAAAAAGTTGTTAAAATTTGTAAATTTTCAAAGTGCCGGAACTCTTTCAATTTTTAGTTTGGGCGAATAGTATACAGAACCTTTTTTGTTGCTCATAAAAAGTTCTACGAAAAAAGTCATACACAATTTTCGCCTAGGTCGAAAATTGAAAGTGCTACGATGCATGAAAATTGAAAAAAAAACTGCTATAATTGGGAAAATTTTCGAGTAAATTGAAAAAAATTCCATTCTCAGACTTTAATTTTTTCAAAATCAAATGCAAGCTTAACTTCAGAAAAAGTCGTTTTCTTTATCCATTTTTCGACTTCAATTTAACTTTTCCGACTAAAATAATTACATCTTTGTCATCATTAGAATGGCAGCTCTAAAAGTTTGAGAATTTTCAACTTGGATAAGAATTTTAATGATTTTTTCAAGTCTGAATGGAAACTAAATTTTGAAGCTGTTGCCTTCAAAAATCGCTCGTAATGGCTAAAAATTTCCAATTTTCGTTTACCTATTTTTAAATCAAAAAAAACGTATGACGATGACGTTGGTATTTAATGTGCGGAAGAACAGAGGACTGTGGAAAGCTGATACGCTTATTGGCTGAATTTCACGTGCAGAATGTTTTCCAGAAGGAAATATGTAAGTATTTTAATTGCTTTAAAATTATGAAAAGAAAAAAAATAGATTTTAAGCATCTCCAAAAAAAAACCTAAACTAGGTAATTCACAGGGCCATCGAATTTCAACTCTATGATTTACATATTTTCATAAATTCTAGAGTTATTACAACTTCATGTTTTTACTATGTATTCGTGAAAACATGATTTATTATAAGTTATGAAAATTTTGGACGTAAAGCTAAACCAAACAAAGGCGAAAGAACAAATTAGTGGGCTTAAATAATGGAATTCTAGCGGAATCGGTGGTGAGAATTTTCGCTGTAATTCCTCCAGAATTCCGCTATTTTTTCATGCCGGGAATTTCCCTGCACTCCTCTCCCACTACGAAATTGAATTTTCAACTGTAAAATTGTAAAAATAACATTCTAACCAACATTTTTTCAAAGGTAATAGCTTCAAAATTAAGTTTCCATTCAGACTTGAAAAAATCATAAAAATGCTCATCTGAGTTGAAAATTTTCTAATTTTCAGAGCTGCCATTCTAATGATGACAACGTCGTAATTATTTATAGTCGAAAAAAATAAGTTCAAGTCGAAAAATGGATAAAGAAGACGACTTTTTTCTGAAATTTAGCTTGCATTTAATTTTGAAAAAATGGTTGTAGATAATTAATGATTTTTTAAGGAAAAAAATGATTAATTACCTTGTCATTTTAAAAATTTTCACTCAAGTTGATTTGAGATTAGATTATGTAAAACGCAATCGATTATTTTTAGACGAGTTATCGTTAAAAATTTGGCATTTCCATTTTTCAATGTGATATGCGCGAGCACAATGTATAGTAAGTGTTGAATGGCGATCGACGTAACTCGTCTCGACGTCTCGTAGTCGTAGGTACCGGTTTGGTTTATGGTTTTATCAGTTTTATGTTCGAATGTTTGTTGTGCCTTGCGGTTGCATTTGTTATCTTCGTTCACGTTGTCGTTAATTTTCAAATTTTGGCTGGATTGTTAAAGTGTGTGGTTGATAAAGACGAATTCATTGTTTTCTCGAATTAGTATGATGTCGGTTCAATTATTGTTATTGGGTGTTGTTTTCACCATTTGCTTTACTTCAGTTGGTAAGTAAATTATTTCAAATTTCATTTTTATGCGAAAACAGTATTGATTTCAGTGAGTAAACATTACTTGAAAGATAAGCAGGTTCCCAAAATTTTTAAAATTGTTTTCAATTTCAACGTTGAAAATGGGTAAGAAGGAGGAAAGCCTCTGCAATTTTTATTTAAATTGCCTAAAATAGTTGTACATAATACGATCTAAAATAGGAAAATTTTTGATTTTTTCGCGAATTTTGAAAAAAGTGAAAAAGTGATGTTTTTCAAGGGCTCTTGAATAATAAGGTAAACATTTTTAAGACTCTGTACGGAGAGGAAAAAGTAGAACAAGGAGGGTATTTTCAAAAATTGAAATAGGTAACGTATTTTTTCTCTGGGGTGAAAACTTTAGATCATGGACATGTTTAAATTCACGTTAAACAGATAAGGTTTAACTATTTTCCTGTTTATTTTTTAAAAAACAAGAATTTAAAGGGAAGGATAATTAAAGCAGTAGTGAAAATCATTTATTCTTAAAAATTGATTGGGAAAGATGGTTGGAGAAAAATTATTTAGGTATACTAGAATGTGCTAAACTGCTAATCTGTTTAAAATAGTTTGGATTTGCAATATTGGTGACACTGTTTCTCTAAAACACAATGTAAAAATATCTCAGATACATAAGCGCACCCAGGAGGGCTGAGTCTCCCCCCCCCAACTCGACAAGATTTTTCATCATAAAAATGTCAAAGAAGAGTATGATTTAAAAAAAAATTCGCCCTCGCTTCGTTCGGGCAGAATTTTAATAATTATTCTTCAATAAAAATATACCACTTTTCTAAATTTGAATCGGCTGAACTTGCAGAAATTCTGGTTTTTCAATCAGTGAAGTAATTTTCATGATTTTTCACTGATTTTTCGGTCAAAATTTAGTAACTTTGCAATCAATGCCCCGTTTATCAGAAAAAATCAACAATTTTGACTAAAAAAAATCAGAAAATCTCGTTGGGTATTTTTCAAATTTTTTTTCTGCTGGAATTTGTGTACAGCATGTACCATTTTTGCTAGCTGTACGTTATATGTACCATCAACTCGTACAGATAAACTAGTTGGTACAGGAATGACCTGTACAGTTTTCCTTGCCTGTACACATTGTACAGGTAAACAAATTGGTACAGGAATGACCTGTACAGTTTTTCTAGCCTGTACAGATTGTACAGGTAAAACAGTCTGTACAGATTGTACAGGTAAAACAGTCTGTACAGGAATGACCTGTACAGTTTTTCTTGCCTGTACACATTGTACAGGTAAACAAATTGGAACAGGAATGTCCTGTACAGTTTTTCTAGCCTGTACAGATTGTACAGGTAAAACAGTCTGTACAGGAATTAACCGTACAGTTTTTCTAGCCTGTACAGAATGTACAGGTAAAACAGTTTGTACAGGAATGACCTGTTCAGTTTTTCTTGCCTGTACAACTTGTACAGGTAAACTAGTTGGAACAGGAATGTCCTGTACAGTTTTTCTATCCTGTACACATTGTACAGGTAAACTAATTGGTACAGGAATGACCTGTACTGTTTTTCTAGCCTGTACAGGAATGACCTGTACAGTTTTTCCAGCCTGTACACATGGTACAGGTAAACTAATTGGTACAGGAATGTCCTATACAGTCTTTCCAGCCTGTACACATTGTACAGGTAAACTAATTGGTACAGGAATGACCTGTACAGTTTTACTTGCCTGTACACATTGTACAGGTAAACTAATTGGTACAGGAATGGCCTGTACAGATTTCTTCCCTGTACACATTGTACAGGCAAACTAATTGGTACAGGAATGACCTGTACAGTTTTTCTTGCCTGTACACATTGTACAGGTAAACTAATTGGTACAGGAATGACATGTACAGTTTTTCTTGACTGTACACATTGTACAGGTAAACTAATTGGTACAGGAATGCCTTGTACAGTTTTTCTAGCCTATACAGATTGTACAGGTAAAACAGTCTGAACAGGAATCACTTGTACAGTTTTTCTTGCCTGTACACATTGTACAGGGAAAGTAATTGGTACAGGAATGGCCTGTACAGTTTTTCTAGTCTGTACAGGTTGTGCAGGTAAAACCGTCTGTACAGGAATGAACTGTACAGTTTTTCTAGCCTGTACAGATTGTACAGGTAAAACAGTCTGTACAGGAATGACCTGTACAGTTTTTCTGGCCAGTACACATTGTACAGGGAAAGTAATTGGTACAGGAATGGCCTGTACAGTTTTTCTAGCCTGTACAGGTTGTGCAGGTAAAACCGTCTGTACAGGAATGAACTGTACAGTTTTTCTAGCCTGTACAGATTGTACAGGTAAAACAGTCTGTACAGGAATGACCTGTACAGTTTTTCTGGCCTGTACACATTGTACAGGTAAACGAATTGATACAGGAATGACCTGTACAGTTTTTCCAACCTGTACAAATTGTACAGGAGAAACAGTTGATACAGGAATGACCTGTACTGTTTTTCTAACCTGTACAAATTGTACAGGATAAACTGTCGGTACAGAAATGGTCTGTACTGGTTTTCTTACAGGAATGACCTGTACTGTTTTTCTTGCCTGTTCAAATCGTACAGGAAAAACCATTAGTACAGGAATGGCCTGTACTGTTTTTCCAACCTGTACAAATCATACAGGAAAAACCGTCTGTACAGGAATGACCTGTACTGGTTTTCTTGCCTGTACATATTGTACAGGTAAACTAATTGGTACAGGAATGACCTGTACCATTTTTTTGCCTGTACAACTCGTACAGGTAAACTAGTCCGTACAGTAATGACCTTGTCTGATTTTTCTATGCTGTACAAATCGTACAGGTAAACTAGTTGGTACAGGAATGACCTGTCTGGTTTTTCTAGCCTGTACAACTCGTACTGATGAAGGTGCATTTCGCCAGCCCCCCTCCTCCCACCACCAAATGGAAGGGGAGTGGGTCATTCGTTTGTGCTTCGTTTGTGCTTCACCCCTTTCCAATGTTATGGGAAAAGTTTGTGGGGGGCTGGAGAAATGGCAGCCCCCCACCACCACCTATCGGGTCGAAAATAGTGTCATTCGTTTGTGCTTCTTTGTGCTTCAAATTCGGTCGTTAGTGCTTCACCCCTTCCAGAGATATGGTGGATAGTTTGTAGGGGGGGGGAGAGAAATGGTTTTTAGAAAAGGGGTTAGAAATGAAATTTTAGGGGAAAAAATGCATGGAATCGTTAGCATTTTGTTTGTGCTTGTTTGTGCTTCAATCAAAAAAAGTGTAATCCTCTTCGCCTTCAAGTTAGGGGAGTCTTCATAGCGGGGTAAATTCCCTTGATAATCATGAAATAGGCTACACTTAATACGTGTACTTATAAGCTATAACCATACGTTTTAGGTAGGTAGGTACTAGGTACCTATTATGCCTAATATGTATTTTCTACAATCGCAAACAATTTTTTGACATTTTGAAATTATGAAAAAAAAATCAAGTAGAAAAGATACTGAAAATTTTTCAAAATGGTGGCTGTGAAGTTTTCAAATCTAAAATTTGTGACCATCGGCATGAAAAATTTGTAAAATTTTTCTCGCCGGAAAAGAATGGAATATTTCAAGCAAAACAATTCCCAACTTCCTATACCAAATAAAAAATTCGAGTAAAAAGGAGGTGAATTTTTTTGAGCAAATAAATTCTGAAATTATCGAGTGAACTTTTATAGCAAAAAATTATAAAATTTCTGAGTAAAAATAAGTCAAAATTCGTAGCATAGAAATGTAAAAGTTATTTGCCGATGGGGATTTTTTAAAGCAAATTTTCATTTAATTGCTTAAAAAATTATCATTAATTTTGATATTTTTATAATTTTTTTCGTTTTTTATGTTTTTTAAATTAGGTATCGTTGACTATTTTTTTTTACACTTTTCCATTTTATCACGATTTTTTCAGATTTTATTTAAATTTCTTTAAAATTTCTCTCGACAATTTTTTTTGTTTCACAAAGAAGGTATTTGACATGTTTTTAAAAAATTCCCATCGGCATATTTAAAAAAAGTGTCTGCTGAATTTTTTTTTATTATTAAATTCAATTTTAAATAAAGTTTTCAATTTTAATGTGTAAATTCTTCAAAAAGTATGGATGAATTATTATAAATCTATGTGTACTTGTGACCGTACCTTGAAAATTGTTAGCTAAAAACCAAAAAAATAATAAGTAAGTAATCTAATTTTAAAAAAAAATTAATAGATATAAAGGTTTTGAAAAATTATGAATGGATGTTTTCAGATGAACTTGGTGTCGAAATTTTATTAAAATTAAAAAAAATAAACAGTGGAAAAATTTTGTGATTTGAGTGCCAAAAAGAAAAAATGTAAGTATATCTTTTAGTTTCGAAATCAGAGCGATTTTAAGTTTTCAAGGTGGGATTTTGGCTAGAAGACGGCGCAAAAAAATCTGAAAAAAATCTCAAAAGTTGGTCACCACTTCTCGTATACACCACATAAATTTCAGAATTTTTGGTTCATTAGGTTCCGAGATAGGATTTTTTGACAAAAATTCGACAATTTGGTGAGTGGGGTTAAAGGGGACGGACGTGAGGGGTTGAAAATACGGCCTAAAATTATTTTTTGGGGTCCCTAATAATGCCTGATGGTCAATTTCAAAAAGTAGCTCTTAGGCCGATTCAGGTACCCTTTGTATTTTTAGGCAGGACATTTTTCTGAAAAAAAAAAATAAAAATACGCTCACTACGCACGCATCAAGGTTAAAAAGCTGAAAGTTGGAGACTACCATAATTTTTTGGAGGCTCCGAAAAGTCTTGAAATCGCTCCCAACCGATTCGCCAGATCGAAAAGGGTGTCTGTCTACCAACTTTCAGCTTTTTTCGTTGATTTGATTAAATCAAATTTTCATATTCTGCAGGGCGATGAGGTAATCTTGAAATGTCAAAAATTCACAAAAATTCTAGAAATGAACTTCAGCACCTGAAATTTTGGATATGAGGTTCTTTTATGCAGGGGCGTATTAACCAATAGGCGGAGTAGGCGACGCCTAGGGCGCAGAAATTTTAGGGGCGCATAATTTGGAAAGCAGTACTTTTTATACGTAATATAAAATATAAAGTAAAAAACAAAAAAATCGTGAAATTTCGTTTAAACAAAAATTTAAAAAGCACGATATTTTTACTTAAAAGTAATGGAATTTTTTCAAACAACAAACTATTGGAAAACGAATTATTTTCTTTTTGAAAAACTTTCATTTTTCAAATCTCAGCCCTTGCTTTTCTCGGGCATATGAATCCTAACTTATACATTTATAAAAGATGGGGGTTGAGGATTTCGGCTCCTTTTCAATGCTAAAATATTGATTTATAAAATGAAAAAAATTTAGCTTTTGGATGCTTTGTTTAAAAAATTTTCGCCCTCGCTTCGCTCGGGCTCGATGAGTTTACTCAATTCTTTCTTGAAATGATGGTATGAACCCTCTTCCTCACCATTGTGATCAAAACAACCCTATCACTAACTCCCTGTTGCGAAACGCTCTTTTAGTTCTCAAATTTACGTTTTACTTTACTGTTTCCCGAGAAAAATTTCTCCCCCTCCATCCATGTGTACCTTGAATTATTTCAACTTTGTCTTTAGAGAAAAAAATGGGGGGGGGGGCGTTCGCATTTACCCTCGCCTAGGGCGTAAAAATTTCTTAATACGCCTCTGCTTTTATGGATGTAGATACCTCAGATTTATTCTTTTCTGGGCTGAAAATTTTACTTTTGAGTGGAGCTACTCCTGTAAGATACAGTATATTTTAATGAAAAAAAAATAGAACATTTTTTGAAAAAATGAATGTATGAAAAAAATCAGGAAAATTATTCAAAAATGTTTTTAAAAAGAAATACGTAAAAAATAGAAAATACTCTCTCATTTCTGAATCAGTGAAATTTATCGAAAATCACTGAAAAACAGTCGAAATTGCAGCACAGTAATAAATCAGTGAAAATTTACTGAAAACTCAGTGATATTTATGTAATTCACTGAAAAATCTGTGAAATTCTTTGAATAATTAGTGAAAAATCGCTGAAAATCAGTGAATTTCACTGACTTTTCCTGTGCTGCAATTCCAACTGTTCATCAGTGATTTTTCACTGATTCAAAATGAGAGAGTGTGAGGATGTGTTTTGAAAAAAACTAAAACTATTTTTTAAAAAAAGAAAAAATTGAAAAGGTATTGAAAAATTATGAAAATCTTTATTTCAAATTTTCAAAATTGCTGAAAAGGAAAACCAAGTATGATAGAAAATTGTAATATGGTAGAAATTTCAAATTTTCTAGCCAACTCCAATCGAATGTCATTATGTCAGCGATCATCCAAATTTGTTCCGTTTTTTCAAGTGTAATAAAATGTCATTACCTACGTCTTGACCTTTATGATAATTGTAGGTTATTTGAATGATATAAAGAGTAATAAAGTATCAAGTATAAGTACCTAAAGAACTTATGGATTTTTAATCGTCGAGTTTAACTGTATTTCTGCAGTATCCATTGATACGGGATGTAATCTCCTTACATTTGGACAATCTATGGGGTTCCGCGACGTACTCCAATGCGCAGCCCAAGAAGCAGTAGAGAAGGAATCGTATGGTTATTGCTGTTATGGTATTACAAGAAAACCTTACTGTTGTACACAACCACAGGCACTTTTTAATATGTAAGTACAAGTACCTACTCAAAGGGGAAATTCTCTTTGGAACTGGAAGTTGGTATCTGTTTCGTAAAGACATCACGCCTAATATTTCACATTTTCATTTACAGAGGAATGTGGATTATTGCGGTAATATTAATAATTTGTGGTATATTCAAAATCTGTGGATGTTGTGATTCGAAGAAGGATAGAAACGCCAGAATTATAGTGGTGCAGAGACAGCCATGAAAAATCATTATTATTTATACTGATAAGTTCATATATATGTAATTTTTGGTTTGTAGGTATCAAAGAAAGTCAATTGATCTCCCTACATTCATGTATGTACTCTTCTGCCATTATACATAAATACCAATAAATTTAAATACCTACTAAAATTGATTGTAATGAAAAATCTTTGTTATACGTACGTTTTTTTATTTTTTTTCAATCGACTATTCCTTTATTGATAAGTTTATACAAATGTAATTACACAGAAACCAACAAAATCAAACCATCAGTTCGGAACCGTTACTCGATAAAAAAAAGTCTGAATTATACCCCACTCTCTCATTAGGTACCACGACCATTATCAAGACAGTTTGCTCAAAAAGAATTTTTCTCATTTTTTTTAGAATTTGCATGAAAAAAAAAATTTTAAACACCTATACTAAAAAAGAAATGGGAAACCATCTACGTAAAGATTATTTTCTAGAAAAATTGTTCTCAAAATTGTTTTTAATTTTTCAGAATTTTTTGAACTTAGGAAATTTTAAGGTCGGTAGGGAGGGGTAAATATGAAGATACAAAACTTTTATGCAAACCCTTCTTTCATCAATTTTCGAAAAAAAAAGCAAAATGATCACCCCTAGGCCCTAGAGTAGATATAGGTAGTAGGTACTCAACAATTCGAAATCACTTGGAAATCAACGTGAATATGTTTTAGGGTCGAAAATCAGTCCATAAAATTGACGATCAATTTTAATTTTTAGTCCCCAAATTCTAGCCAGATCTGATATGCGAACCTCAATATAGAAACCACCCCTAGACCTAGAGGTCAAAAATTGGTTCCTGAGTTGAGGTTTCTTTTTGATTCTACCCCTTCTGAAAGGCCCAAATTCAGTGTCAACTCAAAAACCAATTTTTGACACGTAAACGGTAAACGTGGTTTTTATATCCAGACTCACATAGGTATAATGGCATTTTATTAGATTTAAGAAAAAACTTGGGAAGATTTTGACCAATCGATGTAATAACTTATCTTTACATGTTCGAAAACTGGAAATATTAATTACTTATAGAAATTTCTCAGCAGTTTTGAACATTAGAACAGAAAGAGTCAAGTATTTGACATTTCAACATAATGTCTTCTTTTAAAACATTATGTAGGTAAGTATCAAGTTTTTCCATTCAGATTTCTATCGAGAAGTTTCCTGCTAGTGCATCAAAAATACCCGATACAACTGTACTTACAAGAAATAACTAAGAGGATTATCAATCGGACGTGTGAAATCGAATAAATTTTACTTATGTTTTTGCTACGATACACACGCACACATTAATCATCAACTGATAGTGATATCATGAGAGATTACCAGCTGATCCATATTGTCGATACACTAATTGGCAAAGTTTTAGATAAAAAATTCGAGCAACTTTTGGTTTATTAAATTATTCTCGCTTGTTATTTATTTTTCTTTCCAATTAATATATCGAATGATAATCATGTACGTACCGAGTTTTATTTTCGCCTGATTACTCTGATTTCTCAGGCACTGGTCTGTTCCATGAATCGTCTGCCAAACATATTTTTTTGGATATAACCGGGTACCCTAAAAAATTGAGATGAACATGTTGCCTATTTTAAAAATTGAAAGGACAAATGCTGCTTCTAAAAAAATCACGTTGAAAATTTTTTTCAAACATGCTGATTGTTAGTACTTTAAAAACTGAACAAATTTTCACTTCAAGACTTTTTGCCTATCTTCAAAATTGAAGGGGCTACAAAAAAAATTGATCAAAAAAATTCTCAAAAAATGAACTGATCAAGGGAATGGATAGTGCGTTGAAAACTGAAGAAATTTTGTTCTGAAGACTTTTTGCCCAACACCAAAAATAAAGGAGCTAAGGGTCATTGAAAATTGAAAAAATTTGGAAATTTTTTGAAGCCCATTTATTTTGAGTCACCCGTAGCCCTTTCCCATTGGAAAAAATTTCTGAATTTGTGACAGCAATGTAAAAATTACATACTTACTTCTTTTAATCGAAAATAATATTCACGGGGATTCAAATGAGAGAAATATATTACACTGTGATTTAGGCAACTAATGATAATAATTATCATTAGTTTCCTAAATATTTGATGTTGATTTCTCATAAATTATTTATGAGAAATCAACATCAAATGTTGACCAACCAATAATTTTTTCATATTGAAACGAGTGATGTGGTTCAAGTAAGTTTTGAAACCAGTTGTTTATATGTATAATTCGAACCTTCTGAATTTGAATTTGTTATTGGTTTTCCCATAGGAAGTGAAATAGCTTCTTTATCGTCGCTTTTTGGTACTGAAAATCAGCCAATTTTCGCTAAAATCGACTCGAATTCGCAATTTCCCATCTTCTCAGTCCAATACCTCGAACCAGTCCTGGTACGAAACCCTTTTTAGACGTAATTCGAACCTCCTAAACACGAATTTGTGAATAGTTTCCCGATGGGAAATACCTAGAGGATTCTCTCAATCATGGAATTAGTTTAGTGTGAAACGCCCAATTTTTGCCGAAACTGACATGAAATTGCGATTTTCAATTTTTTCAAACACTACACGTCCTTCCAATTGTGGAATAAAATTATTGTTTTGTCCAATTCGAACTTTTTGGACCCAGAAAAAGCACCAACAATATTTTTAGCTTCTTGGGACTTCAGGGAGCTGAGCCATGGCTTCTCAAAGTTGGGACTTTAAAAAAAAAATTATTCAGTCCTTTTAAGTTGCATGGAGCTGAAAAAATGTTTGGAACATTCTCAACTAATCAGTTATAGTCCAGTGGCAAACTGCAAGTAAACTGCAAAAGATGATAGAGGTGTGAAATTTGGTATGGTGAACAAGGACATTATAACGAATTTTTAGAGCCCGGGAGCCCATCGCCAAACCCCATAGGAGGGGGTGGGGGAGGTTTTAAGGGGGGTTCCGCCCCCCATTTTTCAAAATTGGACTACCGACCCTTTTTTGGTGTCATTTCCAAATGATTGAATCCCGCTGAGTTCAAAAATGTCATTACTTTCAAAATCCGAGTGAGAGAAGTCCCTCAAATTTGAGATTCCTCTACCCGTATTTTTGCATTTTCCCTCAAAACTGCCTAAAAATCATATTTTTCCAACTTTGCACAACCTGTCGAGCTTCCAATCAAATTTTTATTACGATTTTCGAAATGTACGGGTAGATTTCCATATATATTGACCTTTTTCATCTTTCCATACCCCTGTTCTGAGTGAACAGTGGGGTCTAAAGGTACTGAAATTGCACAAATTTTTCACATTTTTGGGTAAAAATCACAATTATTTAATTATATACGAGATAATGTTTATGGGTTGAAGTTTTTTATGCTATGTCTGAGTAGTACAGGTTCAAAAGAATAAATGCAGGCCCAGAGGCACCCCGTATACCCGCTCTGGAGGGGTGAGGGGGTCATTTTTGACTAGCGTTTTGCCCGATTTTGACCACTTTGAAAGTGAAATTGGTTTTACAATTTTTTTCACCACCTAATCGCGGAGCAAATTACTGAATAGTGTTTTCTGACGTTCCTCGATCCAGATTAGTCGATGATTTTTTATTAAATGCAAGTGGTAAGGGTGACTATTTAGGGGAAGGGGTAACATTTTGACAAAAAAATCGACATACGTATCGAAATCTAGGGTTTCGAAGGCGCTGATTTCAAATACGTTATCGATTTTTCGATGAAAGCCCAGGGGTGGGTAGGGGTGAGCCCATCCAGGGTGAGGGGTAACAATTTAACAAAAAAATCGACTTACATATCGTAATTCAAGTTTTCGATAGCGCCGATTTAAAATGGGGAAAGGGTAACATTTTGACAAAATTTGTTACCTGAATGGGCTCACCCCTACTCACCTCTGGGCTTTCATCAAAAAATCGATAACATATTTGAAATCAGCACCTTCGAAACCCTAGATTTCGATACGTGTGTCGATTTTTTTGTCAAAATGTTACCCCTTCCCCTAAATAGTCACCCTTACCACTTGCATTTAATAAAAAATCATCGACTGATCTGGATCGAGGAACGTCAGAAAACACCATTCAGTAATTTGCTCCGCGATTAGGTGGTGAAAAAAATTGTAAAACCAATTTCACTTTCAAAGTGGTCAAAATCGGGCAAAACGCTAGTCAAAAATGACCCCCTCACCCCTCCAGAGCGGGTATACGGGGTGCCTCTGGGCCTGCATTTATTCTTTTGAACCTGTACTACTCAGACATAGCATAAAAAACTTCAACCCATAAACATTATCTCGTATATAATTAAATAATTGTGATTTTTACCCAAAAATGTGAAAAATTTGTGCAATTTCAGTACCTTTAGACCCCACTGTTCACTCAGAACAGGGGTATGGAAAGATGAAAAAGGTCAATATATATGGAAATCTACCCGTACATTTCGAAAATCGTAATAAAAATTTGATTGGAAGCTCGACAGGTTGTGCAAAGTTGGAAAAATATGATTTTTAGGCAGTTTTGAGGGAAAATGCAAAAATACGGGTAGAGGAATCTCAAATTTGAGGGACTTCTCTCACTCGGATTTTGAAAGTAATGACATTTTTGAACTCAGCGGGATTCAATCATTTGGAAATGACACCAAAAAAGGGTCGGTAGTCCAATTTTGAAAAATGGGGGACGGAACCCCCCTTAAAACCTCCCCCCACCCCCTCCTATGGGGTTTGGCGATGGGCTCCCGGGCTCTAAAAATTCGTTATAATGTCCTTGTTCACCATACCAAATTTCACACCTCTATCACCTTTTGCAGTTTATGTCCAAAAAAATGCAATCTGCCACTGGACTATTACAACTTTCTTTAGTTTTAACGAAAGTGGAGCTTTTTTTTCGTATTTTCCATGTGTGAAATCCATTGGCCCGTAAATGCAGTACTTTCCACGAGAGCGCCGTGGAAAATATGACGCATGTGCACGGGTTTAATACGACGAGTGGTCAGTTTTAATTTTTTCCAACAATTCGGGAAACTTAACAAAACATCTGTTCAGGAGGTTCGAATTACGTTTAAAAATGGTTTCGTACCAGGATTGGTTCGAGGTATTGAATTGAAAAGATGGGAAATTGCTAATTCGAGTCGATTTTAGCAACAATTGGACGTTTTTCACTACCAAAAAGCGACGATTAAAAAGCTATTCCACTTCCTATGGGGAAACCAATGACAAATTCGAATTCAGAAGATTTGAATTATAGGTATAAAAAACTGGTTTCAAACCTTACTTGAACCACATCACTCGTTTCAAGATGAAAAAAATCGCAATTCTACCTCTTTGCCCCTCAAAATTGGCCTCTTTTCGCAACATAAATCATACGATTGTGCGAATTCTACGCTTCAGATCGGAAAACTAACCGCAGATTCGAGTTCAGAAGGGTCGAATTATATGAAAATGACACCAAATTTACCTCAACCTCTTTATGTGAAAAAATAGGGGTAAAACCCCTCCTAAAACTCCCCCACCCTCCACTCCTAAGGGAAATTTTTGACGTCTCCACTTCTCGAAAATTTTCTTTTGGGTTATACTAAAATAAAAACCACATTTCAGCGTTCAGCCGTGTTCAAAAAATGCAGTATGGCCCATGGCCCCGTTTTTTCATGCTAACCGCAGGGACTATAGTCCCTCAACCTCTTGCCACCATTTTTGAAAAGGGAACCTATGACAAAAATCATGTTCAATAATATGAAAAAAATTATTAATATTTTTTCATATTATTGAAAATGATTTTTGTCTTACGTTCCCTTTTTGATAATGATGGCAAGGGGTTGAAAAGTGGTATTTTTTTTCACAGGTAGTCTTTCGACTTAGGTACTTCGAAAAATAGGTAAACAATATTACTTAGAGCAAATTTTTTCAAGAATAGTCGTGGGATGTTCGTTTGGCCTCAAAGCCCCATTCAAAAACCTTGATTTGAATATGCGTATCGATTTTCTGTCAAATTATTACCTTTCCTTTTCACCGAAATAGTTACCCCTCCGCCCTTACACGTGACTCGAATGAAAAATTATTCACTTATTTGGATTGATTTGGATTCACCAACACCAGAAAATTATTCAGTGATTTACTTCTCGATTACGTGATAAAAAAAGTCAATAAACTATAATTTCAATTTCAAAGTAGGTAGTCAAAATTGTGCAAAATACTAGTCAAAAATGACCCTCTATCTCCCTCCAGAGAGAGTGTGCGGGGTATCTCTGGATCTGTGTTTATTTCATTCGACCTGTAGTATTGAGAAATCGTTTTAAAAACTTCGACCGATGAATGTTACCTATCTCGTATATGTACTTACATGAAATATATTTTTTTTCAGAATTGCACCTCTGAACCATCATGTGGAAAACTCGATTTGAAGTTTTCAAACACGAGTTTCAGCTAGAAGAAATCATCGAAAAATTTTCTCCAACCATCACCTAATACACCTCAGTATGGTGTACTACCCACGCAAGTTTGAAAAAATTTGGTTGAAAACTCGCGAAAATAAAAATTCTTAATGAAAAGGCTGAAAAAAAGAACGTGCCCATAACTAAGGAGGGGGAGGGGTAGGGGCCAAAAATTTTTCCACAAGGTTTTCAGACCATAAGAACCAACTTCCATCGATTAGTTTCGAATTTCAGCTCGGGGGCAGATTCGCCTATCTTAACCGCCGCGCCGCGCCGGTACGGTACCCTTTAAATAATTTTTGACATTTTGATGAAAGTCCAGAAAAAATTGTTGTTGAAATTGAAATAATTTTAAAAAAATCAAGAAGTAGAATTATCTGGATCAATCGAACATTATATCGAAATTTCAGCCAGATTGGTTATCAACAGAAATTGACGAAAACTTCAAGATTCTTTTATCTAGGTCAATGGAACATCATATCAAAATTTCAGTCACATAGGTGAAGTTGAAGTCGAAAAATCGATTTTATATTCATTTTTTTGTCCAAAAACTGTGTTTTTTCAACACAAATCAACAGGTTGTCAACAGAAATTGACGAAAACTTCGGGATTCTGCCATCTAGGTCAATGGAACATCATACCGAAATTTCAGTCACATCGATGAAGTTGAAGTCAAAAAATAGATTTTTTTGTTTTTTTTTTTCAATTTGTTTGTCCAAAAACTATGTTTTTTCAACATAAATCAACAAGTTGTCAACAGAAGTTGACGAAACTTTCAGGCTTGTTTTATCAGTATCAATGAAACAACATAAGTTATCAAAATTTCAGCAAAAATTTTCTCAAAAAACCTTTTTCAAAATCAAAAACTTTAAAAGCCCATATCTCGGAATGATATTTTTTTCAAAATAAAGCTTGACATCTGATCTTTCACGTAGGGCCAAAAACAGAAAAATAATATTTCCGACATAGGTTACCATTTCACACAGCGCCTCACATATTCTTCCTTCAACTCACACACTAAGTGAGTTTTTGACACACTGTATGGGGTTTTGACGCAATATTATGGTTTTCTATTTTTTATAAATATATGAAATTTTATGGGATTTCATAGGATTTTGAAAGTTTTTGAAATCCAACAGCCAGCTCACATGAAAATTCAGGGGTTTTGACATAAGAATCCGTAAAAAAGTGAAAAATGAAAATTTGACACATTGCACAGGTCGACACGAATTTTGTTTTTGGGTTCTCATTGCCAAATTTGGGTTGCTTTTATGTAACTAATAAAGGAAAAAATATTTTTTTTGACCAAAGTTTGCTTTGGGGGGTGAGGGGGGCAAAAAACTGATTTTTCGAGGTCAATAAGCCTGAGCATTACAAAAAAAATTGGAAAAAATTTATTTTGGACTAATTTTGTAGGAAATTTCACGGCGAATCCAATGCCGCAAACCGCAGACCTCAGTCTCTTTTTTAAAAAAAGTTACAGCTCATTCTTTCCAAAATTTTGAGAAAAAATCGCATTTTTTTGTTTTTTTTTCGCAAAAAAGTGAAATTTGAGAGAAAAGTAAAGGTTTTAAGGCCATAATGACTATGATGAGAGTTGTAGGAAATTTCACGGCAAATCGAATACCGCAAACCGCGGACCTCTATCTCTTTTTGAAAAAAGTTACAGCTCATCCTTAAAACCCTTAGTTTTCTCTCAAATTTCACTTTTTCGCGAAAAAGGCACAAAAAATGTGATTTTTTTCACAGAATTTTGTAAAGAATGAGCTGTAACTTTTTTTCAATAAGAGATAGAGGTCCGCGGTTTACGGCATTCAATTTGCCGTAAAATTTCCTACAACTCTCACCATGGTCATTATGGCCTTAAAACCCTTACTTTTCTCTCAAATTTCACTTCTTTGCGAAAAAAAAACAAAAAAATGCGATTTTTTCGCAAAATTTTGGAAAGAATGAGCTGTAACTTTTTTTAAAAAAGAGACAGAGGTCTGCGGTTTGCGGCATTGGATTTGCCGTAAAATTTCCTAGAAGGTTAGTCCAAAAAAAAAATTTCAATTTTTTTTGTAATGCTTAGGCTTATTGACCTCGAAAAATTAGTTTTTTGGCTCCCCCACCCCCCAAAGCAAACTTTGGAAGCCAGGATTGAGCAAAGTGATGTATTTTGATGTCTAGAAACAGAATTTCGGCATGAGAACCCAGAAACAGAGCAAAAAATTTTTTTGTCGCTCTGTGTTATTTATGGGTTTCTTTGTGCAGGGTCACATATATTGACTTATTGAGGAATCAAATGGACGTAAATATTGTTTATTTTCAGATTAAAATATAAAGAAAGATCATATATGTACTAGGTAGCTTGAGCTAGGTTAAAGATGTCGTTAGAGCGAAGCCAGTTGGAAGGGGATAGCAAGGATGCTGTATTTTCATACTCGTTTTAACATCCTCCCCTTGCTTTGAGGGGTCGTCTCGACGTGAATTTCCAAATTTGAATAAAAATACTATTAAAAATAGGTAGGTATGCTAAAATACGGATAAAAACATGAAATATGAAAAAAAAATATGGTAGGTATTATTACAATCTTATTGCCTATGGTACTCTATTATAGGTAGGTAGTAGGTACTATGTAGGTACGTATGTACCAGATTTGGTTTTAGTGTCCACTACCCTGATTACATTATCTTTTCATTGGTATATTTCGGTTATTTTCCCAATAGGCCAGTACCCTGGCATGAGTAGAAAGATAGACATTTATTCTTAGATATTATTTTAATAATTAGATTAAGTAATAAATTTATTTATAATAGATAACGTTTTTACTAAAATTATAAATTTTACTAAAATAAAATTGATTTTTATGAATATGTTAATAATATTCTATTTTCCATTTTTTTTTTTTAAGATTTGAATGAAAAATTGATTTATTGTGTTCAAACACAGTTTGAGGTAAAAACAGTCTTTTTTGCTTTATACCATTAACAACATATATTTACACTAAGTATCTTCTTGACAAATGGTAAAAACATAGAAATTTTGAGAAAAAACAGTTCCTTACGAATGATGACCAAAGTGTGGGGCTTTGGTTGGTTTTGATTCCCATATGATGATTTGAATGAATCAAAATTTGGGTCCGCATAGAAACAGTGATTCAGCATCCAGTCCACCACAGTGATGACATTTTATGGAAATAATGGTTTGGCTCACAGTGAGTACCTAGGTAGTCGGCAGGGTCTATTTTACTTCGAGGGTGTCTCCATTGTGTGGGTGACAATAGACTGTGTATAGTTGAGACTTGACAAGCTGAGTATTTTTTTCCAACTACTAGGATGAGATGACTGCAAAACCAGGACAATGTTGTTGTGCTGTCTGATCAACTGTAGCAGTATTGCAATGGATTTTTTTAATGATCGACGACACAATGAATTATTGAACAGTTGAGGTGGCGGCACAGAGTTGAGATATGGTGATGTGACCTTTTCAACAGGAGCAGCATAAGTTTTGTTGGCTACGATGATGGTGTTGCTGTATTGTTTGAACCAATCGAACATAAATAAATGACAGCAGCAAAGGTGTACTCAGATACGTCTGCAAATACGCGAAGCTCCCAAAACCAATATATTGATTTCTAGAAGTTGTCTTGACGTCTCACAAAAGTTCTTGCAATTTTCGAGGTTATTTTAGGGTAAAATGTCATCCCAATTGAAGTTAACAGACCGAAGAATTGAAGAAAAAAAAAATTCCAGTTATTATAGCAGAAGAAATGAGAACTAATCATGCTTCAAATTGCAGAAGCAAGCCACGCGAATTTTTACCGAATTTCTCTTAAAAACGATGTGATGAGGTGTAAAATAGCCATAGTCAGGTGATTTGTCAGTTTGTTTCAGGTGGTTTTGATTTTTGTAATTTTCCATAAATTTTATATATTTTTGTTTAGGTAGGTTCTATGTTTGAAGTTAATTTTTATTCAGTTGAACTTGATTGGTTTATAGCTTGTTGTACTTGCACATTAGTCCCTAATTTTTCAAGTTTGGTTTTTATATCGTTTATGGTTAAGTTAGAGTCAGTTGTAAAGTCACATTTTAAAAGTAATTTTACATGTAATCTTCCATCTATGATTTGTGCAGTTTTGCCAGGATTTCAAAAACGTTAAATTTTTGGGGTTTCGTTTTCGTTTTTGTTTTTACAATTTCGGTTTTCGTTTTTGCTCTTTTCGTTTTTGCACTTTTTGTTTTTAATAAAATTATAACGTTTTCGTTTTTTAAAAACGTTTTTTTTGTTTTTGATTTTTTTGAAAGTAAAAATGCGAATATGTGGCAAAATGTCGTGATTTTAAATGAATTTATTCATAAACTGGAATAAAAAATCAACAGTCATTATTTCATAATGCCGAAAAAAAAATCAAAAACTGAAAAAAAATTGTTTAACGTTATTTGCAACATTTTGTTTCCATTTTTTTGTAAAATGTTGCAAAAATAACGGTTTTTTATGTTTTTTGTTTTCGTTTTCATAAAGTTTTCGAACCCTGAAAGGGCATTTATTCTATTTCTTTTTCCCCGCCTTTCTCTGGTACCTACCTTTCTCTGGTACCTATCTTTAGTATGAATTAATTAACATTTAACCAAAATTGAAAATCTGAATAGGGATTTTCACAGATTTTACCCCCGCCTCTCACCCTCCCGGTGAAATTCCTTTGGAACGTCACTGGTTGGTTAATAAAATTGAGTTTTCATGATTCAGGACCCAGGGACAGGATAAAGTGAGGTAAGACGAATTTTTTATAGTTATTCAGAATCGCGAAAAAATGAGGAAGGGGGTGAAAATGAGGGGAAGGTGCTTGAGAAAATTGGGGGAAAACCTTCAAAAGCTTTAGGGAATCTCAGCACCCCTGGAATTCGGGAACGATTTTAGTATTTTTTTGGTTTTGGAAAGGGGGATATTCACTTATGTATTTTACTACGGTAGGTAAATAGGGAAAGCATTTGAAAAAATTTTGTGATCTTCAATTCATCGAAAATTATAAGAGTAAAATTATTTTGAATTAGGTACCTATACGAGTAGAAAACTAATCATACTGTTGGAAAGAGCACAAAAAATCATACATTGCTACATTTTGTTCATAATAAGCACTAAGTTAGCAACTAAGGCGATTTTCCAAGGAAAGTCAGACTTCCATTGACTTTTTCAAATATTGAGATTTCGTTCCAATTATTCAGTGAAAAGAAATTTTTAAAAACATGAAGTTGAATTTTTTTAAAATTCAAAGTTCAAAAAATTGAGAAAAATGTTTCGAATTAAACACAAGAAATATGAATTTGAAAAATTTTTGAGAAAATTTGGATTAAAAAAATTATCTACAGTTGAAAAACATTTTAGTGCTATATATTAAAAATTTTTCCAACTTGAATTTCTTCAAATTTTTTTCAAATCCATATTTTTGAAAAAAATTTTCAGCTCGAAAATGACTTCATTTTTTAAAAAAATTTCAACTTCATGTTTTTCAACATTTCTTTCCAACTCAATGAGTAAGTAATTCGAAGAAATTTTTAAAAGTAATAAAAATACAAGAGACGTGAACCTGTTCTTATTTCGTGTGGTTATTTGGCAAATTCATATTAGAAAAATTGTGAAAAATGTTTAGCTTCTTTGAATTTTCTGACTTCCATAGATTTTCCCCTACAAAATCGCCACTTCAACTCATGATTTTTGAAATAATAGAGTACCTATATAAAATCAATTACTTATTCCAAAAACTATGATTTTCAACTTGTAGGTAGGTACTAGGGCTGGCGATTATAATCGATTAATCGATTATTCGATTATTTCAATCGTTTAATCGATTAATCGGCCGATTATTTTTAATCGTCTAATCAGTTGTTTTTTTGGAAGTCAAAAAAGTAGCTCAAAAAGCTCGGATTTTTGTTTTTTGTTTTCAAAACATCTGGTTGGAAAATTTTCATTTTTTAAAAAAATGATGAGTTAGCAAATTTCTCTTTTTTAATAATATTAGTCGACAGATTTTTCATTTTCAACCCCGAGATTTTTGCCCAAACTGAAGATTTTCACATGAAACAAAGAACTGAAATTGGATTGCATATTTTTGTCCCAGGACGGGGAGGGGGAGGGGGCTAAGATAAATTAATTGGTCGATTTGAGAAAATCGGACGATTATTTTTAATCGATTAATCGGACGATTATTCTTAATCGATTAATCGGACGATTATTTTTAATCGATTAATCGATTTTAATTTCTATAATCGCCAGCCCTAGTAGGTACCTACTTCCAATGAACGAATTGCAGCATTTTCTTATGCTCTTTCTCACAATATAGGCCTACAATTTTCTACAATTCAAAATAATTTTACCTTTGAAATTTTGTAAACTGCAACGAAATATGCCAATTCCATTTGATTATGTTAATCTGGACCTATCAGCGATGTCAGATCACACAGTTTTGGCTCCCAGATTGAACGGGTCTGGCTGCCAGATCGATTAGTTCTATCTGCCGGATCGAATGGGGCTGCCACCGGCCAGATGAAACTGGTTTGATCTGGAACAATGGGGTTGATTGTAGCCTGGGTTTTGGCAACTGTCTTTGTTTCAGTTTTTGTATTCTCCAAGTCCTTATGAAGAAGAACGTTGTGGGGTTTCTTACATTTAGGACATCTGACCGTTGATTTACATTCTGCCAAGGAATGTTTTCCTCCAATTCCTCCCAAGCAATTTTCGCATATCTTAAGATTGGCGACAATTGACCAACGTTGATCGATGCTTTCATCTTTAAATTTTTGACAATTCTTAATCTTGTGAGGTCCCTTACAAAATGAGCATACAAGATCACACGTTTGATTAGGTTTAGATTTATACGTCGATTTTGTGTCGGCTGGTTCTGAAGGGGGTTCGGTTACTTCATCGATATTTTTAATGTAAGATTTCAGGAAATCTGAGAGTTCTTCAAATTTCGGTATACGATTTGATTTTAGTGACTTTTCCCAGTCATGAATTACTTGGTTGGGTAGTTTTGAACGAATCAAGAATACGAGAAGATTGCCATTTTCTGGCTGTTGAAGACTTTGAAGTTCTCGAAGAGTTTGATTGACAGTATCAAATAGGTTTCTGACTCCTAGATCCGTTTTTACTGGTTCGAGATCGATTAGAGTTTTTAAATGATTATAAACAAGGGAACGAATGTTTGAAAATTTACTTTCGAGTGCATTCCAAGCAAGCTCAAAATCGTCAATGTTTTTTATTTCATCTTTAGCTTTTCCTTTAGTGGCAGATTTCAAGTAGTCTAATTTTTCAGCTCCAGATAAATCAGGATTGTTAGTAATTAATGAAAATGAATTTTTAAATGATAACCAGTACTTTAAATCACCATGAAATTCTGGTACGTTTACTAGCAGTAGATTTGAGCTTTTGCTATTATTTTTTAAAGGATTAAGTTTTGATTCTAATTTCTTTTTAATTTGCAAATAAAGATTGTCGCATTGTACGCTAATTTTTCGTTCATGATATAATGAAGTTTTATCATTTGATAGGGCATTTTCAATTTGATCTTGAACAGTTTTGAATTCTGAATAATATTTTTCAAGCTGATCATTTAGAATTCCAGCTTCATCCGGAGTTATTCGTTTTTCATCTTTTGGGCATAAAATACGCATTTTATCCATCAAAGTATCTCTTTTTCGCTCTATTTGCTCCATTTTTTAGATGATATTGGAAGATTTTACAAATGTAAATAATTCAGTAATGTAGGCGAATGGTTTGGGTTGAGTTTTGAGAGGTTATGTGTAGGAGGTATGAGTTTTTGGTTTTGGATTTTGGTTAGGTTTCAAGTTTGAGTTTGTTTTGTATAGGTTTTAGTTTAATTACCGTAGTTTTAGGTACTTAGTAAATTTTTGATTTTTCCTGACTCAGGTATGGCGCGAGTTTATAACTTGAACACTGATTTTATGAATTTAACACTGATCCGAAACGTTAACGCGGATTCGGCACAATGCACTAATCGCGAGATAAAACTGTGGTAGGTACGCGAATACATAAAATGCGAATTCGTAGGCGAAACGGACTGCAAAAATTCAGGCGCGATCAGGCTACCCAGAGAACCAAGATGCGGACAAATTTGTGTTCAATTTCGAGAACGTTTTCTTTCAAACTACGAGTAAAATATAAAGAACGAATATTTTCTTGATTGCTTGAGCTAGGCTAACGGTATCGCTTGGGCGTAACCAGTTGGTAGGGGATGGCAGGGATACCAAATTTTTGTATTCGTTTCAACAGCGCATTCTATCTTGAAATTTGATTGATAATTGATGTACGCGTTGTAGCATTTGCACATCCCAAGAAAAAAATCCCTTCCATTATCTTCAAAATTTTCATTTTTTTTCAAAAATTTTTTCAGCCTAAAATTTTTTAGAATTTTTTAACCTGTACATTTTCTTTGGAATTATTTATATCCCCTTTAAAATTGTTTCTCAAAGAATTAAAATTTGTCTCAACTTCAATTTTCCATCAAAACATACATTCTTAATATTTTTTCGTATTTTTTTCCAATTCTATAATTACTTCTATCCAAATTGAAAAATTTTTGGAAAAAACGTTGGGGAATCAAAAAAAAATACAAATAAATTTAAAGTAGAAAAAAAGTGAAGAAAACATTTTAGAGTTGGAAAAAAATTAAGATTGAAAACAATTTTGAGAAAAAAGTCAG
Source organism: Pseudococcus viburni (assembly GCA_033439095.1). Taxonomy (NCBI): domain Eukaryota; kingdom Metazoa; phylum Arthropoda; class Insecta; order Hemiptera; family Pseudococcidae; genus Pseudococcus; species Pseudococcus viburni. Next base: position 333,276 of record JAVBJF010000319.1, read on the forward strand.
AAAAAGTATAAACATGAAAAAATCTGAGAAAATTTTAGGTTGAAAAAAAATTCGGTGTCGAAAATACTCGGGGAAAAAGTTGAGAGTTGAAAATAATTCAAAAGAAATTGAAGTCGTTTCAAAAAAAAATCTTTAAAATGAGCCAAAAATTCAAAATTGAAAGAAATTTTGGAGAAAAAGTAGGAATCAACTTGTACATACCTACCCCGAAAAAAATTGGGAATCAATTCGTACATATTCCTCCAAAAGATGGACTCTATTCGCATATCATTTCATATGAATATTTGGTATGGAAATCAACTAACCTTCAGTCCAATTCTCAGTGACGTACCGAAGGCATTTCCCAGGGAGGGGGGGGAGAAGAGGTGAGAATCCTAACTCAAATTTTCAAAATTCCTAACTACATATAGCCGATATCAGAATTCCGGAAGAGGGGGGGGGGGTGAGATTCAAATTTGCGAACCAATTTTTTTCAAACTTTTCCGGCTGATTTCTTAAAATTTACGTGTAGGTACTAATTTTTCCCAAAGTCGTAAGGTTTTTTGATTTTTTTTTACTCGTTTTCATCATTTTTGCGAACTTTTGAAGTTTTTACAACCCATTACTATAAGACCTTTTTTGAGATAAAAAATCTGAATAAATTTTTCATTGGTTACTCCAAATTTTTATTTTTTTTAAACCTACAAGCAATATTATTGTAGTTGAAAAAACATACGAAACAGTTTATTTGCCTTGAGCGAAGAAAGGGTGGAGTTTCGAAGAAAAATTATAATTTTACATCAATAAAATTTTGTAATTTCAATTTAAAGAATAGGGAAATGGATTTGGCCCGAGCAAAGTGAGGGCGAAAATGTTAGAAAACCTCAAACTGATGAACTGAAAACCATGGATGAAAAAATGTTTTTTTTTACCCTCCATTAAAAAGAGGAACGAGGTTAAAAATAATAACCAATGATATGTTTAGGCTTAACCCTCAACGCACAAACTATATTTTTGAGAAAACAGTTTTCAATTTTTTTTCAATTTTTTAACATTTTTCGGTCATTTTTCGAACTTTTTTGATCGTAGGCAGATTTTAAGGCCGACGAGGAAGGGTAAATCTGCTCGAAATCACTTAAAAATCAACGTGGATAAGTTATACTGCTGAAAGTCGGTTTATAAAATCGACGATTAATTTTTAGCCACCAAATTCTAGCCACCGTTGATTAAATAACATTTTGTCGGATTTAAAAAAAAAATTAAAAATTTTGACGGATCGACATCATGACTTATCGTTGCATGTTCGAAAACTTGGAAACATTTTAATCAATCAAAATAATACATAACTTTTTGTCAGACTTTTGGAATTTGGAAAAATTTTTTTGAGCCAACTTTCTTTCTTATTTAAGTAGGTACGTGATATTTCAATATTTTCATGTTCCCAGGAAAATTTTTTTTAGGCATGAGCAGGTTTGGGTCATCATGATCATGTATGATCAGATCTGTCCATAGTGTCCATGCATGAAATTTGGCCGCCCATAAGCAGGCCTGAGCGGACCTGGCTTTTAACAATGGAAAATACTCGTACACTCAAAAACCTTTTTATGGACCTGCTCATGCCTGATCACGTGATCAGGTATGATCATACCTGCTCATACTCGGTCATTTTTCAGACCTACTCATGCCCAAAGAATTTTCCCCGAGTTTTTCGATGTCTAACAAAATTATTAGAAATTAGGAAGAACTATAAACTTAATTCTACATTAAAATATTCGTCATTCAATCTGGGAATCGAACCCAAATTGGATGAGGAATTTTTCAAAATAGAATTACGTTTATATTTCTTTCTAATACATATCTGTGCCCCTAAATTTAGTTCTATTTCCAAAATATCAGAAAGTTGAATAAATATCGAGTATTATTGAATTTCTTAACTGTTTTGACAATTGGAACAAAAAGAGTCGAAATATCTGACATTTTAACCAGAAGTCATAATTAAAACGTATTTTATCAATTTTTTTATTCACGCGGGAAGTTTTTCGCGTGCAAAACATCTGGTATTTTTATTGCGTAATTTTCTGAAATAAATCATAAATATCCGATGAGATATTGCTGTACTTACGGATATGATAATGATAGTAGTGTTATCAATTCCGGTGAAATCGAATTACTTGCTGGTTTTCCAAAGAAAAATGAATCATCGTACAATTATTGATGATCGTATTTTGTTATAGATATGTAATTATCTTTTGCTACCACTCACACATACACAGTTACACACACACTCACACCCACATTAATCATCAACTGATATCATAAGAGACCACCCGCCAACATTATTGATAGGTTGGCAAATTTTTAGATAAAAAAATTAAAAGGAATTTTGGGGTTTTCAAATTATTCACACTCGAAATGCTTTCTTTCCATTAATTATCTCAAATTCATAAGCGCACTCAGAAATTACCTATTTTAAAATTTTGGCCCAAATTTAGGAAGTAAAGAGTGCTGAGGAAACCATTATTGGAGTACTTGTATTGAAATTCTGAATGCAATACGTCCTAGGCTGATTTTTATAGTCAATTTTTGCATTATTACTTATAAAATTATGCTTACGAAATGGTGTAGTCTAAAAAAGGTGGACTGGAAACTAGGGCTGGCGATTATAACCGATTAATCGATTAATCGATTATTTTTTTCTTCAAAATCGGCTAAAATTCTTAATCGGTTAATCGAATAATCGATTACTCGATAATTTTAATCGTTTAATCGGCCGATTATTTTTAATCGTCGAATTGGTCGCTTTTTGAAGTCAAAAAAGTAGCTCAAAAAGCACGAATTTTTGTTTTTTGTTTTCAAAACATCTGGTTGGAAAATTTTCATTAAAAAAAATAATGAGTCAGCAAATTTGTATTTTTTAATAATATTAGTCGACAGATTTTTCATTTTCAACCCCGAAATTTTTGCCCAAACTGAAGATTTTCACATGAAACAAAGAACTGAAATTGGATTGCATATTTTTGTCCCAGGACAGGGAGGGGGAGGGGACGAAGGTAAATTAATTGGCCGATTTGAGAAAATCGGACTATAATTTTTAATCGATTAATCGGGCGATTATTCTTAATCGATTAATCAGGCTCGATTAATCGATTATTTTTGTAATCGATTAAAATTCGAATAGTCGATTAATCGATTTTAATTTCTATAATCGCCAGCCCTACTGGAAACGTACCTATGTAATATATCTCAGATCGAGATGAAAACTTCAAAATAACAAAAAAAAGTTCCAATAATCATATTTTTGGTGAAATTGAAAATTTAATCGCGTAAGTTTTTTTTGGCGAATTAGAAAAAAACTCGTAGGTAGAGTCAACCTCATGTGTTTTTTCTGTACTTACTCTCCATCTATCCCATTTTAGGCCGATCAACTCCAAAAAATTCACAGAATTGGAAAAAGATCGAGTTTCAAGAATCAAGGTTCATTAAGTAGGCAGTGACGTACCGAAGTCCGAATATTAGGAGGGGACAAGATCTCAGAATTTCTGACTTCATTTTTGAGAAATTTTGAAAATCAATTTACTTAGGCACGAAGCAGACTGACTTTTTTTGGCGTGGGGGTAGATGAAGTAAATTTTAAAAAAGAAAAATTGAAAATCTGAGGGATTTTTGAAACAAACAAATAATATAGGTACTCTTTTAATCGGAATCAGTCAAATTGGGGGAAATTATGGTTTTTTGAATCATTAAAAAAAATTGAACTAAAAATCAGTGATTTTTCTCTGGTCTTTCAGTCGAAATCGCTGGTTTTTCTGACAAATTGTAAAATGACGGAGAAATCGGTGATTTTTGACTGAAAGATCAGAGAAACATCTAATTTTTTGTTCAATTTATTTCACTGACTCAAAAAAGCAGAATTTTATTAAATTTGACTGATTCAGATTTAGATAGTAAGAATATCATAAATCAACTCTACCTACAGGGTGTTCCATGAATCGTCTGCCAAACATATTTTTTTGGCTGTAACCGGGTACCACTAAAAAAAACTTGAGATGAACATGTTGCCTATTTTGAAAATTGAAGGGGCAATTACTGCTTCTAAAAAAATCACATCAAAAAATTTTTTCAACCATGGGAATGGATAGTACTGTGAAAACTGAGCAAATTTTCACTTAATGATTTTTTGCTTTTCTTTAAAATTGAAGGGGCTCTAAAAAAAATTGTTCAAGAAAAATTCCCAAAAAATTAACTGATCAAGGGAATGGATAGTACGTTGAAAACGGAAGAAATTTTGTTCAGTAGACTGTTTGTCTAACATCGAAAATGAAGGGGTTAAAGGTCATTAAAAGTTGAGAAAATTTGAAGACTTTTTGAAGCCCATTTATTTTGAGTGACCCCGTAGCCCCTTCATTTTCGATGTTAGGCAAAAAGTCTACAGAACAAAATTTCTTCAGTTGACAACGTATTATCCCTTGATCAGATAATTTTTTGAGAATTTTTCTTGAACAATTTTTTTTAGAGCCCCTTCAATTTTAAAGAGAGGCAAAAAATCATCTAATGAAAATTTGATCAGTTTTCAAAGTACTATTCATTCCCATGGATGAAAAAAAATTTTTACGTGATTTTTCAGAAGCAGCATTTGCCCCTTCAATTTTGAAAATGGGCAACATGTTCATCTCAAGTTTTTTTTTAGTGATACTCGGGATACCCGGTTATATCCAAAAAAATATTGTTGGCAGACGATTCATGGAACACCCTGTATATCCAAAAATTTTAGATTCTCAAGTTCATTTCTCGAATTTTGGTGAATTTTAGATTAATTTCAAAATCACTCCATTGCCCTGCAAACGATGAAAATTTTATCTTTTCAACGAAAAACATATGAAATTTGGGTATTACCCTATTTTTGGCCACCCAAATCGATTGGAAGCGATTTCGAGACGTTTTGAAACCTCCAGAAAATTTTGGAAATTTCTAGCACGAAAGAAATGTCCATGAAAATAATCCATATGAACTTTAGCATCTATAGTCGCGGATCGTCGGGAGGTCAAAAATAGGGTATCTACCAAATTTCAACTTTTTACCTCGATGCGTACGATGATGTAGGCATACTTTTCAATTTTTTCCAAAAATTTTTGCAGGAGAAAAATATGAATTTGAGCTAGCAGTTGAAAGTTCGGAAAATTATGCTGTAATCGATCAAATCCAAGTTTTTAGGGATTTAAGTTCATATGGACCATTTTTATGGGCTTTTCTTCAATGCTGGAAAATTGTAAAATTTTCTGATGGCTCTGAAACGTCTTGAAACCGTTTCTAATTGATTTGGGATGTCGAAAATAAGGCATATACCTGCTGGTTGAGATACCTCCCTTGTAAGAAAAAGTGAAGGGGAGGAAAATGATAAAATTTGGATGCGAGGAAAAGGACATTTAATATAATCGATGAGAGGGACAAATAACTTTTCAAAATATTTGCTCCTTTTCTTTCTCGTTCCTCGTCACTCATTGGTACTGAGACTGAAAACAAAATAAGCAGTTACCTACCTATTCTAATTTAAGTACCTAATTAAATAAATTGATTCTTTCGAGTTATTGCGTGGATTCAGTGGAAAGAACACAATACTAATGCAATGTTATTAAAAATTAAAGTCTATTTGTAAAATCTCAATTGTTTATTGTACCTATATTCAATTTGTTTCCGGTAGATATGAGAATCTGCCAAGTTTTTTCTTGGCTACCTATTGAAAATTTTAAAGTAGGTTGTGTAAACTGATTTCTTCATCTTCACAATATTACAGACATGAAATGGAAATTTAGGAAATCATAAAATAAGAACACCTCAGCTTGATTTTAATTCGTTTTTCAGTTTTTGAACCTATGGAAATTATAGCATCGTAAGGTTAAAATACTTAGTACAAACATACTTGGTACAAATCACTTGGAACTGATTTTTTTTTTCACTGGCATGAAATGGAAAGGGTACCTACTTAAGTACTTATCACAAGGGCAATACTTACTGGTAAAATACTACAATTCTTGAATTTTCAAAATTTTTGTTGAACATTGTTGGACTATTCTAGAAAAAATTTTGGACCCAACAAATTTTCATCGTCACACTCCTAAACTATATCTTTTTCTTCTCTGCATGTTTCGAGTGGAACCAAAAGTTTTCCTCCCGTATGCGTCATTCACAATTTTTCCCCGAAAAAAACGAGGTTACGCCATTATAGCCAAAGAAGTGGGGAAAGAGGAGAAAATTTTCGGTTTAAAATTTTTCATAGAAGGCCTCACAAAGTCCCAATAAAAGTTTCAGAAATCTGAAGACGAAGACATTTTACCACTCGTACCATGAGTTATTGAGTATATTTATTTACCTCAGATTTATTTTTGTGCAAATGCTCCAGAATTTTGTCAAGTTTAGAATCGCCTCTGTTTGTTGGTGTTTCAAGTTCTTTTTCATCTGAAAAAAATACACAGATAATTTTTAATGATTAGGTAATTCATTAAGTGGTCTGTTTAATTAAATATGAAGGTATTTTTACTTAGATACAGCGTGTCCAATAGATTCATTAATTCAGCAAGAAACTTGGAGCGGCTGATTGAATTTATGACTATGCTGGATTTTTCTTCTTTCAACCTAAAATAAATTGTTCATTTATCCACCATACAATGTATTACTTACGATTTCTTATGGAATAGAAGCTGGGGGGAAGATGGGTGAAATATTCTGGCAAAGAAATTATGGCTCACTCCTGAAACGGGCATAAATCGTATTTTTTTTCTAAAAGTTGCATCTCTCTCCAGTCGTTTTCAAATTTTAAAAATGCTACCTACCTAATCCTCTTTTTTTTGGAGATTTTGTATCAAAACGTTCATCATTCCTTCCTTTCTTTTCGAGGAAATATGAAAAACGCCACTTTTACTTGATCATTTTTCGCAAAAAATTCTGGAGAATGATGAATAAAAATTATTTTTAATAATTTTCATATACTTATTTATAAAGTAGGTATGGCCTCCAGTCCCACCAGAATTATCCATTCGAAATTTTTACGACTCTTACGAATTCAGTCTATTCGGATTGTAAAATTAGACTAGGTAGATATTGAACTTACGAATATTGCTGTGCAGTTTCACGAGTATCTGACCATTTCACTTTTCCCAAGAAGCTACGAACGTTACGATTTGTAGTGAAATTAACTCTTGTGTTACTTTCTGGTTTCCACAATATAATGTAAAGTTTCGGTGCGAATAGAAAACTTAAAATTACCAAAGAATTCATCGAAACGTTCATGTTTATTGATAATATCTGCGGAAAAGAAAAATCACAGAAGTTCGGGATTGGTCCTTATAGGTGCATTTTCAATCGAAAAAAGAAATATTGGATTTTTAAGAAAATTAATGAGCTAGTTTACCTTGAATAAGGGAATTGAGGAGCTCTCGAATTTTTTTAACGCTTTAGCTCAAAGAGAGATGAAGCTAGGAAACCTCGCCGTGGAAAATTTTTGAGAAAACGTGTTTTTTGCCTCATCTGAATGGATACAAGGGGAGTGGAAACTCAAATTTCTCCTTTTTAGGGAGAGTTCGAGGTTCCCAGCAGGTGGCACAACCGAAAGAGTTTAAAAAACGTATTTTTTCAAGAATGGCCTCACTTTGAGGTCTTTGGTTTCATTATCCTTTGGTCTGAGAGCTCAAAATTTTTCTGGAAGATCCCCCACACAAAATGAACAATCTTACCAATTTTCATCAAAATTTAGAATATGTAAGGTTGTCAATCTCAATACCTACTCTAGGTCAACTTGAAAAACCAGACATTTTTTGATTAATTTTTCCAAATTAAAGGAATACCTATCAGCACTATTGATTGCATGTATACAAGTATATGATTAATACTTATTTTCAGGGGTTCTAACTTAAACCAATAACTGTAACCAATAATTAACCAAGTATTTTACGAAAATTGTGTAACCAAAACAAATAACCAAACATGAATTGTTTGAAAAAGAACCATAACTGATCCATAACTCTTCGAAAATTGTTTTCGGACCAGTAACCAAAACCCAATTTAATAATTTGTTTCAAATTTCTTAAATTTAAAAAAAATTTTCTCCAATGAAATTGAAAAAAGTTGAACTTGGAACAAATTTGAACTTGGATTAATTTCAGATTTTCTTTTAGTACATATACAAACGTTTTTTCGACTTATTTCAATTTTTTTTAAATCAAAAAACGAAAAAATTAAACATGACAGTGTTGTGCATAAAAAATGACAAAAAACCAATAAAAACCAAAAACGAATAATAAAACAGAAAAAACCACAATCAAAAACAAATAACCAATTTTTACGAATTTGATGATCCAAAAAGGACCATAGCCATTACTTTTCCACCAAATTGTGATCCTTGACCAATAACCAGAAACAAAAATAAATCCTGCTTATTTTTCACGATCAACATACTTTTTTGTCGCTGTGGAAATATATCAAAGCAAAAGCTGTTCCAGTGAGGAGTGTCGCATACATTGCAAATCCTATGCATTTCGCTTCGTTGAAATTTGCCGGCAATTTTCGTGTTTGGACAGCGTAATGGGTGCAGATCACAACCAAAATTACTACGAAGGCAAATGTTTCAAGCAGTATATCTTTATCCAGGTGGCAAGTTTTCGAACCAATCCATCCATTACCTTTTTCTTTGTAGTCAATACTTACTCGAGGTGGATGCCAATATAATGAAATCAAACAAATGAATATTCCAACACCAATCAGCATAAAAGTTATGGTGATCTGAAAACCAAAGTTACATTTTGAAAAATGTCCAATTTCCAACATCTGGAAAATTCTTCGATTTTTAGAGAACCGTCCAAGTTGTGGTGATTGATTTTTGGAAAATTCTCCAATTTTTTAAGAAATTGTACTAATTTTAGAAAAATTGCCCAATTTTTTAGAAAACTGTCTAATTTTTTGAAACACTGCCTATTTTTTGAAAAATTCTTTAATTTTTGGAAAATTGTCCAATTTTTTAAGAAATGATAGGTACTGGCTAGTTTTAGAAAATCTTCCAATCATTGTAAAGAGCATTTCCTGATAAGATTGTGAAATCGGCCCTTGAACCGATCGGGACAAAAATCACCTAAAATGTTGATATTGGTGTAAAACCACTCCAAAACAATTTTCAACCCCTTACCCCCACTCCCACCCGAGTTACAGTGCCATATATGCTGGAAATTCAATATTTTCTATCTCCGAAAGGGGTGGTCCGAAAATTTTGAAATTTTCATAGATTATAGGTACTTTGTAGATGTATATCTGAGAATTTTTTCAAAAAAAATCCTGAATTTTCCGAGGTTTTCCGCAATCCAAAATTTCGTTACATTCTTATGTACCATATATATATTTTAGGATGCCCAAAAATAGGTGGAACATGGTCAAAAAAAATGAAATTCATAAAAAAAACACATTTTTTCGATGTTTTTCCACCTTTCTGTAAGGAGTTTTCAGGTCGATATTTCCAACAAAATAACAATTTTGGGCAAATTACGTCGAAAGACACTCAAACATTTTCCATTTCCGGGATAACCAAGTGAATACCTAATAATACCCGACGCGACGCGACGCAGTTGAATTTGGAAAAAAACGTGTTTTTTTATGAGTTTCATTTTTTTTGACCATGTTCTACCCATTTTTGGGAATCCCAAAAATATGTATGGTACATAAGGATGTAACGAAATTTTGGAGCGAAAAAAATTTCGTGGCTCCCCCTCCCCTTTTTTTGACGAATTTTTGAAATTTTCAAATTGCGAAAAACCTCGGAAAATTTAGGAATTTTTTTTGAAAGAATTCTCATATATACATCTACAAAGTACCTATAATCTATGAAAATTTCAAAATTTTTGGACCACCCCTTCCGGAGATAAAAATATTGAATTTCCAGCATATATGGCACTGTAACTCGGGTGGGAGTGGGGGTAGGGGGTTGAAAATTGTTTTCGAGTGGTTTTACAATAATACCAACATTTTAGGTGATTTTTATCCCGATCGGTTCAAGGGCCGATTTCATCCTTTTATCAGGAAATGCTCGTTATCCAAATTTAGAACAATTAAGCATGAAATTTGTATTTTTTGAAAAATTCTTTATAAAATTATAATATTTTAGAAAAATCATTTAAATTTTGAAAAATTCTGTAAAAACTATTGGAAAGTTTTCAGTTCTTGAAAACTGTCTCATTTTTGAAAAATCGTTCGAGTTATGGAAAAATCGTTCAATTAAAAAAAAAATCGTTCAAGCACCACTTCCTTGAAACAGCAATCTATCTGGTTCCGCATTTCTGGTCGTTAGCATCAATCAAATACATACTTGTGCTCTCAAAGTCATGAATTTTGGATTCATGTTGGGAAACTTTTTTTTTGAAATAGCCAGCAGACGAGCGATTCGATTCGTTTTAACCAGTAAAGCTGCATAAATCATAGTAAAGGTGATCGATGGTACGATTCTGATCATAGCACAAGTCATTTCATTCTTTTTTAAAATCGTAATGAATGGAGTCATGTTGGCCAATACCATCCCCGCAAACATAACGTAGCACAGTTCTCTGGTGCTTGATTTTACTACCGGAGTATTTCGATATTTGATGAATATGGTCAAAGTGAAGAGAGTCAGTGTAATGGAGACCAAAGAAAAGGACACGGATACCAAATGATTGATATCATACCATGTAGAGGTCTTGAAAGGTATAAGAAGGCATTCTGTAATCAAAGATGAAATTTCATGATTTATTTTTTTTTGTTTTAAATAATTTAGAACATTTCGAAGCAGCTGTACTCACCATTTCTAGCAAAATTTGCCATGTATCCATATTCGCATTTAGTACACAATGTCCCATTCATTAATATTTCCAAAGAATTACACAATTTGCAGTCCCAGCAACATGTATCATTTCGTTTTATCTGTGAGATAAAACCAATTATTTTGATCTTATTTAATTAGGTATCTTACCTAACTTCTTATGTTGAAAATAAATTGAAAATAAACCTACAGTTGCATATCCCAAGGGACACGTTTCACTACACGAAGATTTCACTTTAAATGGGAACGAAATGTTATCATGCATTCTCAATGATCCGCGTATCCTCAGAGTTCCAGGTTTGGAAAGAAGTATTTCAAAAGCTTTGAAATCATGCTGTGCAGTTGATTCTTCGGGATATGTCCTGCCCGACTTTACATATTCTCCAATTTTCAAGGGAACAAACGATCCATTGAGGAATTGCGATTGGTGAATATCATACCTGTTTTTAACATTGAAAATGGATTTTCGTCATTGGAAATCAAAATAATTTGGTGGAAGATCACTTTGGATTTTGTACTGTGTTGTAAGCTACAAGCTTAATAATAAAATAGGAATGGTACACCTGTAGATTTGAGTATTAATTAATGCTTAATGTATACTAACTTGACCATTGTGGGCAACCCATTATCGAAACTGATCTCTTCATCAAACAAAGAGAAATTCACTTGTGACACACTGTTTCTCTGTAAAATATCGTTATGTGGGTTAGGTACAGTCTACAGTCCAAGAGGCAAAAACTGTTCATTGGGCGTGAATTTTCGCTGGAAAACAGTTGGTTTATTGTTAGCACAATAGGCCGTGATGGAATTTCAAAGTTTTGAAAACGCGCGATTTCCTCCCCCTTTCATTAAAAAATAAGTTATGAAAAAAATCTGAAACTTGGGTTGCGACCTATAAATTTCATGAGCAGACCGAAATTATCGATGAAAATTAAATTTGAGCAATTTTAACCCATTTTGAGCCCCAAATTGGGTCAATTTTTGATTATTTTCAAAGAATTGACATGTAACCTATGAAAGTGGGGTAGAATTTCGTCAGAAATTTAAAAATACCATCCAAAATTTTTTTGAGCAACTTTTGAGACGTTGAGCCTCAAATTGAGTCAATTTCGTATTCATTTCAAACAATTGGCATGTGACCTACATATGTAAGTGGGGTGGAATTTCGCCAGAATTTCAAAAACACCATCCAAAATTTTTTGAGCAACTTTTGAGAATTTTGAGCCTCAAATTGAATCAATTTTTGATTAATTTCACAAAATTGACATGTGACTTACAAAAAAGGGATAAAATTTCACCAAAGATTTTAAAATGTAATCCAACACTTTTTCAAACTACATTTCAAGTTTGAGTAATCTTAAGCGCAAAATATATTATTGGAATGCGAAAAATGAACAATCTAAACTAATAAAAAGGAAAATAAGAAATTCAAATCAATTACATTCAGTTGAAAAATAAGCGGGTTTCGTTAAATTCAGAAAAATATTCGATTTCGATTTTTGGTTTCTCAATGAAATTTTAATCCATATTGATAGGTCTATCTAAAAATATACTAAATCAAAAGCTCAAAATTCTGAAAAGTTGCTAAATAAAATTTTGGACGGTATTTTTGTATTTATGGAAAAATTCCACCCCACTTACATAGGTCACATGCCAATTGTTTGAAATGAATACGAAATTGACTCAATTTAAGGCTCAAAATTCTCAAAAGTTGCTCAAAAACTTTTGGATGGTATTTTTAAATTTCCGACGAAATTCTACCCCACTTTCATAGGTCAGATGTCAATTCTTTGAAAATACTCAAAAATTGACCCAATTTTTGGCTGAAAATGGGTTAAAATTGCTCAAATTTAATTTTCATCAATAATTTCGTTCTGTTCGTGAAATTTTAACCCATTTTGATAGGTCGTAATCCAAGTTTCAGATTTTTTTTCATAATTTATTTTTTAATGAAAGGGGGAGGAAATCGTGCGTTTTCAAAACTTTGAAATTCCACCACGGCCTATTGTGCCAACAATTTTCCTCAAACTTTGGCTCATTGGACGCAGAATGAACCCAAGAATACATTGCGTTTGATTTTTTTTGTCCAGCATACCGCATGACATGACGCCTACAGAGGCGTTATTTTGCCAAAAAAATGATCGAATTTGGGAAAAAAATCGCACATTGGGGGCCCAGGACCCCATTGTGCCCGTAATCCAAGGGATGTGACATATATTTGGTGTCGGGAGAGTGTCTACTACCAGAATATGAAATTTTTTTTTATCCAAAATCAAATTTAGAAATTGGAAAAAAGGGGGGGGTTTTAGGCCTCAGCTCCCTATTGTGCCAGGGCAACAATCCAAAATACGGTTTTTTGGGACTACGGGAGTCATACCTACAATAAACCAACTGATTTTTTTTGTCCAGCGAAAATGCACACTAATTTCGATTTCTAGAGCACTTTTTGCCTCTTGGACTGTAGACTATAATACCTAGGTTAAATACTTATTAGAGTGGATCGTTTTGCCTTTTTTTTCAAAAATTGAATGGAAAGTAGGGAGATAGGGTAATTAGAAAGTTGTGTCTAGACTTCATAAAGAAGTAGTATAAATTCCGCTGTCTGGCTCAACATTTATTCTTTTTCAATGGCTCAAAAATCTGATGATAGGTACTTGTTCAAAAATTTTTTTTAAATGTTGCACAATTACCTTTTTCCTATTTTTCAAGGGTAAATACATACTTAGTTAGGTTTCTACTCAGAAAAAATCACTTCTTTCGTGTTTTTTTAATTTTCTCCAAGGAATCGAAAAAAAATTCTAAAAAAACTTGAAAAATGTGAAAAGTGTGATTTTTTTCAAAATGTGTTGGATTTTAACCAAAATTCGTATCACTCTTTTAAACACTTCGAAATTGAACTAAAAAAAATTCATATTCGCCCTTCCTCTAGAGCTGACAGTTCATGTTCTCCTATGAATGAAGTTTCTAAACTCTTAGCCCCCTACCAAATTTGGGACAGGATTGGTAAAATAATGTAAAATTTCCAGATAGGTATGTAATTGCTTGAAAATAAGTTTAAGTTATTTCGATTTTTAAGGATGAATTTTGATCAGAGAGGTCATTCAAAGGGGTTCGGCCTTCATAGACCCTCAAATTAAATTTAAGTTTACTTATTCTCAAGAATCAATATATTTCAAGTGAAAAACTGTTCTGCCATGTGTGTCTGACTAGAATTTTCTAAAAAAAAACAACGTATTTTCGCCATTTGGACAGGACGGAAGAGCATTTGGGGAAAACCATTCAGTCTAAAAAATTTTGTCTTCGTGGATGACTGAGTTCGAATTCAACCCAGATTTGGGATTTATCCCTTTATTTGACTCAAATGCAAAGGTATGGGGGGGGGGGGGGTCAAATCGAAAAGCTGTGTCTGAATTCAGATCCAGAAACATTAAAAATAACTCGTAGTGTCCAACTCATATGACTTTTTCAACACCCCCCGAGACTACCATTTTCAGTTATTGGAATTAATTTTTATCGCAGAAATCATACCGCGTTTTTTTTATGCTGGAAAAATCATGGAAATGAACTATCATTCCAAAAAAAATCATCTCCTAATTTTTCCGAGCATTTGTGGTTGCGATGAATTTAGGATGAATTTTCATCCCAGAAATCAACCCGTGTTTTTTCCAAGTTTTTGAGGTTTGGATGATCATTTGAATGAATTTTCATCCCATAAAAAACATTCCACGATTTTTCCTAGCATTTGTGGTTGCGATGAACTTGGAATGAATTATCTCGCGTTTTCCGAGTTTTTGAGGCTGGAATGATCATTGGAATGAATTTTCATTCCAAATGAATCATCCGTTGTATTTAGGAAAAAAACTTTAAAAAATAGTTGTTTTGAATTTTTTCTGAATACCTAAGAAATACAATGAAATTATATTTTTCTGTGAAAAATTAAATGAAGTTGAAAGAATGGTTGTTTGGTTGTCAATGTAGTATTTTTGAGTAAAGACATCCATACCTACTTAAATAATTTTTTTTCAAATTAAGTATCAGTTTCCCCTCATTTTTCAAAAATTTTTGAAGATAGTCAAATTTTATGACCGGTGATGTGAAATCGGAAGAGGGGCGGAAGTTTTTCCTCGTCATTTTAAAATCTAGGTACCTACGTACAACTTCTTTGCTACTTTCTCTTCAACTTTTGAAAAAAAAATAGTGCAGAACGATCACCCCTATTGATACCTAACCTATGTTCCTACACTTTGGATAAAATAAAATCAAAAGTACTCGTACCTATTTAAAAATAGGTGGGCTGCATTTAAAACTCACCAAAACATTCTTGGAATAACCAAATAATAGATTCGTCGAATTACGTGCCAGCACATTGTGTAACG
This sequence comes from Pseudococcus viburni, assembly GCA_033439095.1. NCBI lineage: Eukaryota > Metazoa > Arthropoda > Insecta > Hemiptera > Pseudococcidae > Pseudococcus > Pseudococcus viburni. The sequence continues at coordinate 348,462 of JAVBJF010000319.1, forward strand.
CATGGGCCAAAACGTTGACTGCTTTGATAACATTAGGCACACCTGTATATTGTTTGTGTCCATTCGTAAAATTTTCATTTCCTATGCATTAAAAATTTTTATGGTCAATAATTCAAACATTGATTAATATGATCGGTTTTTTCAAAGCTCAAAGCTGTACCTTCGCATTTCGTTTCATTGCCTGTAGGCTGAAATCTGCATTTGAAATAATGTTCCCAATACTCTTTAAACCACGGATTTCTCTGGTTGTTTTGCACCGACCGTGATAGGTAGTAATCGTCGAATTCTTTAATGTACTGAGGCCTTATACTGACGAATATTCCGTCTGAAGTTGGTACAAAATCCTCTCTTGTCCAAGGCTGTTCACCCTCCACGTTGCTATAATTCAACAATTTCGAATTTTTTACGGATTTACTCGTCAAATGAGAATTTAAATTATGAAAATCAGCTATCAAATTACCCAGAAATGATGACAAATTTTTTATTCCTGTTGTGCCCGTTTCTATCGCTCTCTTTAATAATTTGGTGCAAAGCTTCCAGCTCGATTTCGCCACAATAACAAACAATTACATCAACCGCATCGTACGATGGCATAATGTCCCATAAATTCACACTTTTACCGGTTAATGAAAAGAGCTGAAATGTGTCTATGACATCAGCTATGCAGACTTTGAAACTCGAAGCCAAATTCTTGAAACGTTTGATTACATCGACGTTATGGAATAACACTGTAAAAATAAAGGTTATACTTATAACTTGACCTAAAAAAATCGAGCAGAGGGCAATAATATAAAAAATTTACTAGAAGAATGAACTAAGGCCACGTAGCTCCAATTAAAATGAGCCAGAATTTCGAATATAACATCCGTCATGAACACGTTTCCCGACGATAATGAATAAACGGCATCACTATTGGACAAAAACCAAGCAGATTTTGATTCGATATTTTCAAGAATTCCTTCTTTGGGATCTGTATAAATAATTTGTGGAATCAGATAGCCGTGTAAAATATGTTCAATTTCAGTGGGCGTATTCTTTGGTAATATTACACCAATTAGAACAGGCTTCGTGTCATTTGAGTAGCATGACAGCAGGTCCTAGAAAATACGAGTAAAATAAGGTGAGGTATGTCTTGACTGGGGAAAATATGATTTTAAGATCCAATTCCATGCCTACCTCAGCTTTACCCATCATACAGAATGAATCTTCGAGCAATTCCGTGATTTCTAATCTGCCCACTTCCGAAGAATTACAGAAATCCTTAATGACCAATTCGAGGGTTGCATTTGGTAAGAATTTCTCATCTCTGTAAATGGATAGATTTTAGAATAAGCATTTCAGCACATCTACTCAATAAATCATGAAGGAAATAAAGCAAAGATAGGTTCGCTTTTCTATTTTTTTTTTTTTTTTTTGGAAAGTTGAACAGTGAGTATACCTAGGTCAACTTTAAGTTATGTTTACTCCTGAAAATTTCATCTCCTGGTTCGATCTTTTCCCCGCCACAATTACCCTGCCTTTTCAATTTTTTTAAAATTTGAAGAAAATCCTATAGTAAATGGGTAATTCTACCAAAAACACACTTTTTCAAAATGATTTTTTCTTTGAAAAAAAAGTATTTTTTAAAATTTTGTTTTAGGAGAAATCATTTGGACATGAACCCAAGATCTCAATAATAATGTTGGGTCAAATTCATATTCACATAAAAAAATGCCTTATGTAAAAGCCATGTTAAGCAACCACGGTGAAGGAAAAGAAATTTTTAGCCACGGTGATGGAAAAAAGTTGAATAAATGGTTTTAATAATCACTCGACATACTTTTAAAAATTTTTTTTCAACATAATTACAACTAATACTTGCCAAACGATATTTTTTCAATATTTTTTTGATCTCATCAGCTCATATCTCCTTCAGTTGATGAGCCACGGTGATGGAACGAAAAAAAGTAATTTCGGCATTTTTTATTGATTTATCTTGATATAAGGGACAGGGTAACTCAGATTTGATTTTTTATCAGTGGAAGAAATTTTGGACCAGCATCCAAAAAAATGTTAACTCATACATCCGCGAAAAATATTTACAGTAAGCCAAACGTGAGCAATGAAAATTGACCACGGTGAAGGAACAAAACTCGTGCTACAGAGCTTTAAGGCCACCTCAGAGCTTGAGATTGTCACTAAAATGAATTTTGTTTAGACCTTGATCTGTGTACAGGTGTGAGGAATAGAAGAAACCAAGTCGCGAAAACGGAACTTCCATCACTCTTTGCTGGTCGTAAAAATAGCGTTGAAAAACGAGGTGTGCTACAGCCACGGTGATGGAAATTTTGCCTACTAAGGGGGCTCTAAATCAGAAGGGGAGGGGTTGGACACATCACAATTTATGAAATTGGTAGAGGGGGTCACTATGATTGACCCAACTATATTCAAACATTTCATTAATGTGCTGTACACGAAATTTTTGCATGTACGTCAAAATGTGTGTTTTGCGTAGAATTACCCAAATATTCTTGAAATAATTTTCAAGAAAATGGTTGTAACACATATCACACTTCTGCAAAAAATTTATAGGTAGGTAGCTAGGTACTAAATTGATAATTTTTAGGAAAATTGAAAATTGATAATTTTTTCAGGAAAAGTTGAACATTTTTTAAAAAATTGGCCATATTTTTTATTTAAAAAAAAAATTTCAAAAATTGGTTGATCATCTAAAAACATCATTTTGAAAAAAATTAATTATTTCAAAAAAATTATTTTCTGAAAAAAGTGATTGTTTTTTTTTAAACTCATCATTTTTTGACGAGGAAACTGATTTTTATGAGAAAAAATTAGGAAATTAGTCGATGAAAATCATTTTAATTTCAATGGAAAGTTGGCAACACTATCTCAAAATCCATTTTCTGAGGTTATTTTCATCCTTGACCCAAACTGCGACCCGGCCCTTTGGTATCTTTTTGGATGGGAAAAAGAAGCAAACATCAAAACTTTTTGGGCTATTCCATACTGAAACAGACCAAAAATGAAGACGGGTCTTCCGATTTCGCTCAATTTTTTTTATGAGTTTCCTTCGGTGGTCTATTCACAAAACCACGATCATTTCTTTTCTAACCCTCAAGGGAGCGGGGACCGGCCAGGGAGGCGGGTCTCGAAATTTTTATGCAATTGCGATTTTTTACCAACTTCGAAGGCCCATATCTCCAGATGGGTTATACTTGAGGAAAAACTGTTTGCTGGGTCTGAAAGGTAATTAATAGAAGATTCAAAAACGGTAATCACATTTTGGAAAGCTCAAAGTTGAACTTTGGTGGTGAAAGCTCAACTTTCATGATAAGAACAAAAGATGAAAGCTACCATTTAAAAATCTGAAAAAATTACAGAGAGTAGCCCTATTCACCCTTTTTTCAAACAACAAATTTTCAAGATGGGATCTCTAAACCATTGGGGGTACAGAGGTCCACAATTTCGACCAAATTCAAAAAAATCGAAAAAGTAAAGTAACCCATGGATTACTACTTCGAATATGTACTCAGTTTTTTCATTCGACCCCTCTGAACCCCTCTATTAGCCTCCTTGATTGGGTAAAAATTAAGAAAAATTAAAAATAACGTGTGACCTGACGTTTGTTAGGTTTTAGAAGGTGCTTAGTTCGAAAATTTGTTTATTTTTTAGATTTGACCCTTGAGTGCCTCTCTAGCCTCCAAATTTTGGGAAAACGTATGTTGAGAATCGAAAATATCGTGTGGCATATCGATTCTAACTAATTTGAGGGCGTATAATTCGTATATCGATTTACTTTTTGATCCGACCCCATCGTCTTGCCCCAACTGACCCCTTCCTCTAGTCCTAGGTGATCAATACAGAATTGAATATTTGAAAAAATTACGGGGAGAAGGTCGGATCAAAAAGTAATTCGATATTCGCATTCTACGCCCTCAAGTTAGTTAGAATCGATGTGCAACACGATATCGAAAAATAAGCAAATTTTCGTACTCAGCGCCCTAAAAAACTTAACAAACGACAGGTCACACGTTATTTTTTTGAAATTTGAATTTTGGTCAAAATTGTGGACCCCTGTACCCCCAATGGTTTAGAGATCCCATCTTGAAAATTTGTTGGTTGAAAAAAGAGTAAAAAGGGCTACTCGCTGTAATTTTTTTAGATTTTTAAATGGTAGCTTTCATCTTTTGTTCTTATCATGAAAGTTGAGCTTTCACCATCAAAGTTCAACTTTGAGCTTTCCAAAATGTGATTACCGTTTTTGAATCTTCTATTAATTACCTTTCAGACCCCGCAAACAGTTATTCCTCAAGTATAACCGATCTGGAGATATGGGCCTTCAAAGTTGGGTAATTTGACTAAAAAATCGCAATTTCATAAAAATTTCGAGGCCCGCCTCCCCACCCCCTTGAGGGTTAGAAAAGAAATAATTGTGGTTTTGTGAATATACCACCAAGGGGAACTCGTAAAAAAAATTTGAGCGAAATTGGAAGACCCGATTTCATTTTTGGTTTGTTTAAGTATGAAATAGCCCAGGTACCGATACAGATCAAAATATTAAAATGTATATTTTTTGACCACCCAAGTCCGTTTCCAGTGTCATTCTCTCACAAAAATCACGAAGGTTTTCAAAAGAGTGGGGTAAGGGATCAAAATTGAAAATTGTTTGAGAGATGTATCAAGATGTATGTTTCTTAACCCTCAGAATTAGTTGAACTAGGGAGGTGAAATTCTCAAGAGTAAATCTGAATCCAACTTTCGGGCTCCCTTCATCAAATTTTTAAAAAAGCGAAAAAACGATCCATCCTGGTTACCTTTGTATCATGTCCGTAGCAAAATAAAGGGCTTCCAGTATCTGTTGTGTGTCATCATTGATTACATTGCCGGAGCATGTGAAATCTTTGTGGTTTGGACGAATTGCTAATAAAACTCCTATTCTGAAATGTTGACCGGCAACTTCTTTTGCCTCAGAACTGCAGTAACTCGTAAATTGAGAGATTAAAATGAACTGAATTATCAAACGTATGAAATTGTTGGTCCTGATTTTCATATTGGCCTGCATAAATTTACACAACAATTTTCACTATTTGGATAGATCTAGGTAAAAATGGAAATTAGGTAGGTACCTACATAAAAAATTGCCAAGAAATCTGGATACGAATAAATTTCCAAGTGAAACTAAAGTTGATCTTTTTTCAGTTCAGAATTTTTTTAAAATCCAGATTCGTAATAGGTTGCAAAATCAATTTTATCGACTTTCAATGCAAAACAATTCTCGTTTGAAATGATTTTTCCCCGTGTTGTTTTTGAAAAAATTTACAACAATAGGTACCCATGTTTAAAACTGCTCCCTTGATTTCAAAAACGTAAAAAACAAAGTATAAAAAATGATAGATGTCAAGCAGGTGAACATAGTTACTTATTCTTCAATTCTTCCACGTTTCCTTACGACTAAACTGATAGGTGCTGCTTCTTAGATTTGCGCTTCTAGTAATTTCTTCGAAAGCGTTCGATCACATATTTGATTGAATGAAAAACACACGCGCACAAAACACTTGAATACCTACAGCAACAATTTTTTCATATGTAACTAGCCACCTATCTTTTCGTAAAAAATAATTGCTCCGCTAAAACACAGTCTACAAAATAACTTTCAGATAGGTACGCTGTCGGTAAGTACAATTAAATGGAACTTCATTAGGTACTATTTAAGCGATAAGAAAATTATTCGTGCAATTTACATAGCCTCTAATTATGATAATATTTGATATTTATAATTATCTAGTTGAAAAATTGATAAACATTCGGTCAACAGGCTTTTTTTATTTTTTTTTAATGTTTTAGTTTTCGAATGAAGGGGTGCTCAATTTAATTAAATTATTACTTAATCCAATCTGTCATGAGTTGCGTGGATTTAGTGGTGCTAATTTTAAAAAAAAAGAGCATGCTATGTATTTCATTAAAATTAATTGTTGCCTCTTTTGTATAAACAGAACGCCTCAATTCTCCACTGTCCTTTAAATTCAGTAGATTTGAAAACCTGTCAACTTTTTCCCTCATTAAAACCTGTGTTAGTTATCAGTGAAAAAATTTTCAAAAATAAACATCACTGTTTAGGTCATTGAACTCAAAAATTGCCTGAAAGTAGAGGGATGTAAAATTAAACATATTCAATTCATTATTACTGATTTGAGTAGTGACCCTGTTAAGTAAGCAGTTATTCCCTTATAAAAAAATACAACGAGTTTTTTTGAAAACTTGCAGTTTTGCTACGAAAATTTGCAGTTTTACTATGAAAATTTGCAGTTTTACTACAAAAACTTGCAGTTTTACTACAAAAACTTGCAGTTTTACTACAAAAACTTGCAGTTTTACTACAAAAACTACAAGTCTTTTGAAAACTTGTAATTTACTGGTACCTAGTTATACAACAAGTAAAACTGCAAGTAAAGAAACAACTTGCAGTTTTACAATAAAAAAGATTTTTTTAAATCGTAGTTTACTATTGGTTGGAAAACATGAAAACAATTTTGACATACAAATATCACTCGAGAAAATAACAAAAATTACAATTTATTCCCGGTTGCAACCCGTCACCCCCCCTCATTTCCAAGACAAAAATATTTCAAAATTTGAATTTTTTCAACACTTACATATCTTCTCACCCCAAACCTTCATTCTTTCATGAAAAACATTGCCAAATTCGTTTTCTACCCCCGCACCCTCGAAAAAATAAATTTCGATGTATCACTTGGAATAATTTCAAAATTCAATTTTTTTCACACCGTACCCCTCTTCACTCCAGCCCTTCATCTTTAAGAGAAAAATGTTGTCAAATTCGTATTCTACGCCCTCGAAAACATATGTAGATTTCGACATATCACTCGGAAAAATTGCAAAATTCAAATTTTTTCACACCTCATCATCCCTCTTTACCCCAACCCTTCATCCCTAAAAAAAGAATATTGTCAAATTCGGATTCTAAACCCTCGAAAACATATAATTATTTTAATACATCACTCAGAATAATTGCAAAATTGAAATTTTTCAAATATCACCCCCTCCCCTTCCCTCCCCAGTTTCTTCCACCACAACCTCAACCCTTCATATCTGAGAGAAAAAAATGGCAGATTCTTATTCCACGCCCTCGAAAACATAAATTTCGATAGGTGCCTCACTCAAAAAAATTGAATATTTCAATTTTTCTAAGTGTTGATAGGTACTTTCTTTTTTCTCTTAAAATGCCAATTTTGAGGCTTCAGCCCCCAAGGGGAGGAATAGAAATTCGCCAAACGTGCCCTAAATTTTTTTCAAGATTGAATTATGAGAAAAATAAAAGAGAGTTGGTAGGTATTTCAATTTCAGTAAGTCATAAATTATGACCATCATTGAATAGCATGACTTTGAGAAAATACGCGTTTGAAGTTTTTTCTTGTGATTAACTAGATAGGTGGTTAGAACAGTGTAGGCAAATTAGCAAAAAACATTTCTGGCCAGTAAAGCTTCTATTGCGGAAAACTGTCGAGAGAGGTCCCCTGAGTAACTCCTATGAGTTACTACCCTCCAGACCTCTTGCTATTTTTTTTTTATGGGGAATAGGTTCGAAAAGGTATCTCGACTCTCTCCCCCTGCTACTTGTCAACCCCACCTCACCCCTCAATCATATTGCCACTACTAAATAAAAACAAATGAGTGTGGTGGGGTGGGCACATAAGAAGGGAAGGGGGTCAAGTAGTATTAATACCTACCGCCGATTTATACTACTATTTTTATGCCCAAAATGTACAGTGAGTTTGGTACGATTTTATACCTCTTATCACGTTATCAAATAGTAGTTATTTCCCAAACTCCCTTCCTTCAGGACTCTCTATCTCCTCTGCTAATGATCGTACAAAAAAATTTTTCATACAAAAAATATTGGAAATTGGCTGCAAAACAAAAAAGTACTGAACTATTTTTATCGCAAAATCAAATCCAAAGGAGATAGAAGCGAAACTCCGTTTCTTATGAGGGTGGAACCCCCATAAAACAAATTACTCTCTCAATTATAAATCAGTGAAAATTACCGAAAATCACTGAGAAACAGTCAGAATTGCAGCACAGGAGAAAATCAGTGAAAATTTTTTCACTGAAAACAAATCAGTGAAAGAAAATCACTGGAAATCAGTGAAAATTCACTGAAAACTCAGTGATATTTATGAAATTTACTGAAAAATCTGTGAAATTCTTTGAATTATCAGTGAAAAATCACTGAAAATCAGTGAATTTCACTGATTTTTCCTGTGCTGCAATTCTGACTGTTTATCAGTGATTTTTCACTGATTCGGAATGAGAGAGTAGCAAGTGGTCTAAGAGGTGGTAACTCTTAGGGGTTACTCGAGGGACCTCTCTCAACAGTTTTCCGCAATAAAAGCTTTGCTGCCATAAATGTTTTTTTTTTGCTCATTTGCCTACACATTACTTACTTCCCGGGTAACATGAATCTAAGACCTTTTTGGGCATCTTTTTGCGAAAGACCCTTTCGAAAATCCTATTTTTCTACAACATTTTTTCCTACACAGCCTCCCACTTGAATTTCTGTTTTTATTTGAATTTTGAAAAAAATACAATTTACAAGAGATATGAATGAGACTGAGATTAAGATGTAATTCATCAGACTTTCAGAATTTAGACTCGATGCACATGGGGTAAAAAATAAAAACTTTTCAGTGCGTCAGTGGAAACTTTAATTTTTGCTGACCAACTTTTTTATAGGTTGGTACAGACATCTGTGATAATAGTGGTAATTATTTCACGTCATTGATGAGATAAAAATACGGCAATTTAAAATTAAATGTACCTAAATATTCAATTAAGCATAGAATGATTATCTTCAACTATGGGTTGAGTTTTTTTTTCATTTTTAATTTTAATTCATTGAATTTGAAACATTGAAAGTCTGTTGAGTTTAATTTTTAGGTACTTTTTCCTTATTGTTGAGGAACTTTTCGCAAACGATCCAATTCATTTTTCAATTTTTGAATCTGTAAAAATATTGGTGCATTAGTTGAATAGGTTAAAAGTGTGGGTTATCCTACTTTTTTTTATTGTTTGCAATGATGTAAAATGGAAATTTAGGATATGCATGAGTTGAGTAGGTACATACCTCAACGTGATTTTTTTTCCAATAATCTAAAATTTTGTTGAGTTTAGTTTCATCTCTGTTTGTCGATTTTACAAGTTCCTTTTCATCTGAAAAAATATATCAATGGTTAATTTTTAATGGTTTATTCGCGAATTCACTCATCGAAATTATTATTATTTAGTAGGTATATAGTATATACTTATACCGATGTCCAACACGTTCGTCAATTCAGTCAAAATGTTTATAATTTTTTCACTCGAAACTGTTGAGGGCTCACTTGTTTTCTGTTCTTTTAGCCTAAAACAAAAAGTTGTCACCTTATCAAAACATTTTCCCCTGGAAAATAATGCGCAATTTCACATAGGCAGAGGATATAGGAATATTTTTCTTAGTCAAAAAATGAGAATCATCATTTTTAATTTCACCTAAATATGATTTTATGATTACTAAGTAGATGTGGTGGATTATTTTCGTGTTTTGAAAATTTGAAGGGGGAAAAGTCTGAAAGTCATGTTTAGATTTAAAAAGACTTGGGAAAAATGTCTCCCTTGAATCCACCCTTATCCATAGCTAAGATTCAAAATATTGAATTATGTTCAAAATTTTGAAAATTGATTTTTTTTAAACGGTCGTATTAGGTATATTCGAATGTTTTCACTTTAAAATATTTATTTTTCAGGATTACTTGAAACGCAAAACATATTTCACGTTTTTTAGATACCTACCTGACTTAGGTGTTGAAAAAAAATCAAAAAAATTAAGAAAATTTTTCCTAAAATTAGCTATTTATGGATATTCTAACACATGAAAATTATCGTTAGCAATTTTCCACAATTTCTCCAATTTTAGAAAAAAAAAACAAGATAAAAATTAATTTTTATCTTGAAAAAATAACTAGAACGGAAGGTGTTGGTGGAAAATCAAAGTCGATGATTTTATAGGTTAAAAAATTCATACGTACGAAGTAGGTAGCTAGGTAGTAGGTACCTACTTGCAATAATTTTTGGGCATTTTTTAAAAGTTTTTGTTTCAATTTACTCAATGAGTATTTTTAAAAAACATAAAAAAATGTGTTTCTTTAAGGATTCCTGAAAAATGGATATCAATTATATTTTTGGATTTACACATTTTGACTAAACCGATTTTCAAAAAAATTCAAACGATTTTTTTCAATTTTTAAACATTTTTTGAACATAGTCAGAATTTTAGACCGAGTTGGGAGGGTTAAAGTTGGAGTCAGGGGCTGAAATTTTTAACAAATCGTTCCAGCTACCCCCACTTCAACTTTGGAAAAATTGTACATACAAAACAAACACCCCTAAGTGATTGCCTACCACACCCCTGTAATAAATAAATATCAATAAATAAATTCTCTGATGGTTAATTGATTGGTAAATGCAATTCTAAAATAATTTTCACCACAGCTTACAAATTTCGACTATTTGATTGTAAAATTTGATTAAGAAATGAACTTACGAATATTGCTTTGCAACTTCACGAGTATCTGACCATTTCACATTCCCCAAGTAGCTACGAACGTTATTGCTTGTAGTGAAATTAGCTCTTGTGTTTCTGTCTGGTTTCCACAGTATGATGTAAAGTTTTGGTGCAAATAGAAAACTTAAAATTACCAAGGAATTTATCGAAACGCTCATATTTATTGATAATATCTGTGGTAAAGAAAAATCATATGGAGGTTCGTGACGGATTCTTATACATTTTCACTCAAAAAAACAAATCTTAGAGGTTAACGAAAATTGGTGAGATAGTTTACTTTGAATGAGAGAATTGAGGGATCTCCTTTTGTTAACGTCCGCGCCCTAGCTCAAAGGGAGATGAAGCTAGGAAACCTCAAAGTGGATTATCTTTTGAGAAAACACGTTTTTTTTGCCTGTTCTGGATGGATCAACATGAGCGTAGGTACCCAGGAAAGGCTCAGGGGGCTCGAGCCTCTACCTTAAGCTCGGAAAGGAGATTTTTTATTACAAAAAAGGTGCATCTTTGCCCTTCAAATATTTTTCAAAAAAATGTCATCCTCGTTTCGCTCGTCGCAGTATTTCAGTCATTCTATTTCTTGAATAAACATATATGTAAAGCTATAAACCTGAATCAATTTTAGATGAAATTCTGCCTCTGAGAATCAGTGAAGTGATTTTCATTGAAAATTGAAAATTTTAACGATTTTTTACTACGATTTTTCAATCAATTTCCAATTTGTCAGAAAAAATTAATCATTTTTACTGAAAGATCATTGAAAAATCACTGATTTTCAGTTAAATTCATTTCACGAATTCAAACAGGTAAATACCTATTCAGATTTAAAGAGTTTATTGATTGATGTCTCCGTCTTCATTATACTTTGGTCTGAGAGTTCAAAGGCTTTCTGGAAGGTCCTCCACTCAAAGTGAACAATCTCACCATTTTTCGTCAAAAATCAGAAGATATAAGGTTGTCAACCTCAATTACCTACTTAATCAATGGTGTAGCTCAACTTAAAAAAATAAACATTTTCTATTTGATTTTTCTAGAATAATACCATTGTAAAAATTAAAACCAATGGACAGTGATTATACGTAGGTAGATATAGATACTCAGGGAAGGTACATATGGTACTTCGAATAGTCACATAATTCATTACTTTCGTTTGCAGCACCATTGATTGCAGGTATACAAATTATAATGATTAACACTTATTTTTCACGATCAACATACTTTTTTGTCGCTGTTGAAATATATTAAACCAAAAGCTGTTCCAGTGAGGAGTGTCGCATACATTGCAAATCCAATGCATTTCGCTTCATTGAAATTTTCTGGTAAGTTTCGTGTTCGAACAGCATAATGGGTGCAGAGTACAACCAAAATTGCTACGAAGGCAAATGTTTCAAGTAGTATATCTTTATCTAAGTAACAAGTTTTCGAACCAATCCACCCATTGCCCATTTCTTCTTTGTAATCAATGCTTATTCGAGGTGGATGGCAGTATAATGAAATCAAACAAATGAATATTCCAATACCAATCAGCATAAAAGTTATGGTGACCTGAAAAATCCAAGTTACATTTCAAAAATGTTCAAATATTAAAAATTATTGATTTCTTAAAAAAGTTTCTAACGTTCGGAAAATTTTTAATGTTTAGAAAATCGTTCAGGTTGTAAAGAATTCTTCAATCTATTTTGAAAAAAATACCCAAATCTCGAATAATTCTTCGATTTTTGAAAAATACCCATTTTTTGGAAAATTGTTCAATTTTTAAAGAAATTTTGATAATTTTAGAAAATTCTCTATTTTTTGGAAAGGGTATGGCCGGATAAGGGGTGAATTTGGCCTCCTAAACACCTCAAATGGTGTATATTGACTAGAAAAATGTTTTTCCACAAAATTTTGGACCCCTACCCTCCTCCCTATCGGAGTTAGGGCCATTTTATTGCATTATTTTCATGAATTTTTAATTTTAACGGAAGTGAAGGAAATTTTTTGTTCTTTGGCACAAAATTACATCTTGTAGAGGTGTATTTATAATAACTTTTTCAACAATTTTGGTGCACTCCTTTACGTTTTTTCTGCTATTTGAAGTTTTTAATCGTAAAAAACACCACATAAGCGAAGAGGAACTATCCTGGAAAAATTACTAAAATATACGGTTTTTTATGTAGAATTTTGCTGTGTACTTGGTTTTGGCTATTTCTTTAAAGTAAGAGCCGAAAATTGCGAAAAACCGTACAGAAATGTTCTCATTTTAGCAGATTTTTCAAATTTTGAGTGATTTATCCAGAAAGAAATGGCTAAATGAAAAAACCAATCCCATATTCGTGCTCAGCAGGTCAAAACACCCGATATACGCCCCTTTCGCGACAGTTTTGCTCAAAGTTTCAAAGTTTATTTTTTTCGCCATAAAAAATCAGCGAAAAAAGTGAATTTTGAAACTTTGAACAAAACTATCGCAAAAAGGGTGTTTATTAGTGTACTTTGACCTGCTGAACACGAATTTGTGATTGATTTTTTCATTTTGTGATTTTTTCCTGTAAAATTCACCATTTTCAAGTTTGGATAAGGTCTCACGGGCTCACGGGCAAGAAAATAACAATAGACAATAATTAATGCCATATTCGTGTTCTATGACACTAAATTAGTCAGAAATGGACACTTTTCGAATTTCAAAATTTTGAGTCGCATTTTGTAGATATGCGTGCATAAGTACTTAAGTATTCCTCTCTAAGTTGCTACAGAACCCGTCCAAGAGGAGTGATGGTGGAATTTTTTCTCCGGGTATCCTCCACTTCTTTGACATTAAATCGTGCCAAAGAGTTACAATATTGCACGATCAGAACCCGAACAGAATTTTTTTGAATTTTTTTCACAGAGGTCTAATTCAAACTTGAAAATGGCGAAATTTCCGGGAAAAAATCGCCAAATGAAAAAACCAATCCCATATTCGTGTTCAGCAGGTCAAAATACCCCGATAAACACTCTTTTCGCGATAGTTTTGCTGAACATTTAAAAATTCACTTTGCCATGAAAAATCAGTGAAAAAAGAGAATTTTGAAACCTTAAGCAAAACTATTGCAAAAAGGGTGTTTATTGAGGTATTTTAACGTGCTGAACACGAATATGGAATTTGTTTTTTCATTTAGTAATTTCTTTCTGCATAAAACGCTCAACATTTAAAAAATCTGCTAAAATGACAACATTTCTGTTCGGTTTTTCGTAATTTTCGGCCCTTAGTTCAAAGAAATGGCCAACACTAAGTACTCAGAAAAATTCTACATAAAAAAAACGTATAAAATTTTGTGAAAACTTTTTTCTAGTCAATATACATCATTTTAGGTGTTTAGGAGCCCAAACGCGCCTGCGGCCAAATTCACCCCTTATCCATATCCACCCATACGCTTTATCCAAGTTTTGAACACTTACCTATGCAATTTTTAAAAAAAAGTCCAAATTGTGAAAAATCTCCCAATTTTTAAAAAATCACCTAATTTTTTGGAAAACTGTCCATTTTTTGAAAAATTGTTTATTTTTTGCAAAATTTTTCAATTTTTATAAAATTTTAGTATTTAAAAAAAATGTATACCTAAATTTCGGAAAATTGTGCACTTTAAAAAAATTGTTGAACTCGTAGAAAATTTTTCAGTTTTTGAAAACCTAAGTATTAATTTTTGGTAAATCATCCGTTTTGAAAAACTATCCAAATTTTAGAAAATCGTAATCAATTTTGAAAAAGGCGTTCAATTTAAAAAAATTCGTCCAAACACCCTTTTTTTTTGAAAAAATTCGAAGTCGCCTGGGTCCTCTAATGCTTAGAAAATTGAGATTTTTGGGAGATCTTCAGTATCAATCAGATACTTACTTGTGCTCTCAAAGTCATGAATTTTGGATTCATGTTGGGAAACTTTTTTTTCGAAATAGCCAACAGACGAGCGATTCGATTCGTTTTCACCAGTAATGCTGCATAGATCATGGTGAAGGTGATCGATGGTACGATTCTGATCATAGCACAAGTCATTTCATTCCTTTGTAAAGTCGCAATGAATGGAGTAATGTTGGCCAATATCATCCCCGCGAACATAACGTAGCATAGTTCTCTGGTGCTTGATTTTACTACCGGAGTATTTCGATATTTGTTGAATATGGTCAATGTGAAGATAATCAGTGTAATGGAGACCAAAGAAAAGGACATAGATACTAAACGATTGAAATCATACCATGTAGAATTTTTGAAAGGTATTGGTAGGCATTCTGCAAAGAAAAAACAAATTTCAGAGCATTTAACTAGGTAACTGCCCAAAATAAATGTAATTTTTTGGAGCAAACATACTTACCATTTCTAACTGAATTTGCCATATATCCAAATTCACATTTAGTACACAAAGTACCATTGATCAATATTTCCAAAGAATTGCACTGTTTGCAGTCCCAGCAACATGTATCATTTCTTTTTATCTGCGAGATAAAATCATTAATTTTAACTTCAATCAATTCCCTATCTGCCTATGTTGAAGGAATAAATTGAAAATTAACCTACAGTTGCATATCCTAAAGGACACGTTTCACTACACGAAGATCTCACTTTAATTGAGAACGAAACGTTATCAGACATTCTCAATGTTCCACGTATCCTGAGTGTTCCAGGTTTGGAATTCAACTTTTCAAAAACTTTGTAATCGTGCTGTCCAATTGATTCTTCGTGATATATCTTTCCTGACTTCACATATTCGCCAATTTTTAAGGAATCAAAGGCTCCATTGTGGAATTGCGATTGGTGAATATCATACCTGTTTTAAACATTGAAAATTAATTTTCATCGTTAAAAATCAAAATCGTTTAGTGGAGGATCACTGTGCATCAGAGCTGGGCAAGGTCATTTACAAAATGAACTTTGATCTTAAGACCAAAAAAAAGATCAAGATCAGATCATTTCAATTTTTTTCTGTATTCATGTAATTTAGCTAAAAACGTACCCTACTGAAAGGAAATTTTACACTCTACAATTTATGTTCTATTCATTTTTTTCGTAGGACCTCCCCTTCTTTCAGAAAATCGACTTCAAGTGTCAAAAGTTAATAAAGTCATAAAAAATAGTAGAAAAATTCAAATTGAAAAAAAATCTTTTGGTGATGGAATTTTTTCACTATTTTTCTCGTGATCTCAGCGCAAAAAATACTATAAAAATCATCCATTAAATTTCAAACAGCATTTTCCATGTCGACCTGTGTTATGTTTTTTCGCTCTAGTTCTTCTTTCGTTAACGTTAAAAATTAACAGACGCCTAAATCATTTTAAAGTACATAAATGGATCCAAGTCCAAATTTACTCTCCATTCAAAATTTTCAAATCTAAATATTTTCAAAAAATAGAAATACCAAGATTACGGACAAAATTGCCCAGAATTACGAAGGAATACAGAAATTAGAAAATGATCTTTTTGATTAAAAAAAAAATGATCTAGTCAAGATCAAAAAATAAAATATAATCTAAATCAAGATAATTTTGACACAATTATCTTTGATCTTAAGATCAAATGATCTAGATCATGCCCTCGCCCAGCTCTGCTGTGCAGTGCATTTTGTGCTGTGTTGTTAACCTGGTATAACCTACAGATTTAAGGTTTAATTAATGTAAGCTTATGCTTATACTTAATGCATACTAACTTGACCATTGTGGGCAGGGCATTATCGAAACTGATCTCTTCATCAAATAAAGAGAAATTTACTTGTGACACACTGCTTCTCTGTAAAAATACCGTAATGTAGGTTACCTACCTAAGTAATAAGTTGGATACCTATTAGGGTGGATCGTTCTGTCTCTTTTTTCTCAAAAAGTAAAGGTGTTGGTATGGAGGGAGGGTAATCAGGAAGTCGTATCTAGACTTTATGAAGAATTGGTTAACTTACCAATAAATCCTTTGAATAGCCAAATGATAAACTCGTTGACCTACGTTTTAACACATTATGTAACGCATGGGCCAACACGTGAACTGCTTTTATAACATTAGGTACACCCGCATATTGTTTATATCCATTCGTAAGATTTTCATTTCCTGGGCATTACAAATTTTTATAGGTGGAGCAAAAAAATGACAAAGTACAGACAAAAATTACGATCCAAGATTTTTTTGGTTTAATTTACTCAGGACACTATACCAAACAATATGATGAAAAGTCCTGGTCTCCAAAGGGTGCAGGACTCTCCGGGGAGGGGGTGGGGTAAACCTCCCCAAAATTGTTTTTTTGCTTATAACTCGTCCAAAACGCCATTTTTAAAAAAATTAGTTCTATACAATATTACTCTACGTTAAATTTTCAATAAAAATGGTCATCTTCATTTTTTGTGTGGAACGCGAATTGAACCCACAAACGCCCCCCGCAAAAAACCCTTATTAGCCCAGGAAAAATGTACTTTGAAAAAAGAAAAATATGTTAATCGTGATTTTATCGCTGATAAAGCTTCTATAAGTATGATGTTCAGAGTCTGTGATAAATTCGCACCGTCCCCACCCCTATTGCTTTTTGAGGGGGTGGACCCCTTATGGGGGAGAAAATTGTTTTGCATTGATTCCGATCAAATTCGCGAGGAGGGTAATGTAGGTGTAGAAGTACTCCCCAAAAAAAATTCAGCTCCCTCGACCTCGGGGGCTGAGCCAGCGCCTCCCAAAGTTGGACATATTTGACTAAAATCCCCCCAAAAAAGAGTTTTTTGAGTATAAAATCATCCCAAAATTTCAATTTCGAAAAATTTCATGTTTTCTGCATACATTTTGGGATGACGAATCCGACTAGCCTATCAACTTTTTCATTTGGAGTGTTTAACCCTCCGTGTTTTTCAGCAAAAAATGACCTCCAAAACCACGATCTGTATATTTGTACTTTCGAATGGGCCGTACGGGGGGTTAAACACCCCAAATGAAAAAATTGATAGGCTAATCGGATTCATCATCTCAAAATGTATACAGAAAATATGAAATTTTTTGAAATTGAAATTTTGGGATGATTTTATACTCGAAAAACTCGTTTTTTTTGACATTTTAGGTAAAAATGTTCAACTTTGGGAAGCGCTGGCTCAGCCCCCTGAGGTCGGGGGGAGCTGAATTTTCTTTGGGGAGTACTTCTAAACCTACATAACTCCCCACGCGAATTTGATCGGAATTGGTGCAAAACAATTTTCTCCCCCATAAGGCGTCCACCCACTCAAAAAGCAATAAGGGTGGGGGCGATGCGAAGTTATCACAGACTCTGGACATCCCATAGAAGTTTTTTCAGCAATAAAATCGCGATTAACATATTTTTCTTTTTTAACCACTTTTTCGATGCTATTTTTCCTGGGGGGGGGGGGGAGCTAAAAGTGATTACATATTGTTATTGAAAGAAAAAACAAGCTAATTTTGATTAAAATATTTCAAAAAGATTTTCCTTGGGAATAAAATGAAAATTTGGTTTCAGAGGGTATTCAGAGCTTCTCAATCCATTTCTGGGATCATTTTGACTTCAAACTAAAACCCAGACCCAACAGGAGCGAGGGGACGGGTGTTAGACAAAAAAGTGGTGGAGTACGGAAAAAATTCCGGTCTCCGATATTTTGGCCTAATTGACTCAGGACACTACACCAAACAATCTGACAAGAAGTCCTGGTCTCCAAAAAGCGTCGGATTCCTCCGAGGGGAGGTTGAATTCTCCAAAATTGATTTTTTGCTTATAACTCGACAAAAAAACATCTCACCCCTGTGGGTTAGAATGGCCCCAAAAATGGGCTTGGAAGCTCTGAATACCCTCTAGAACCAAATCTTCTTTTTTTTTCTCCGGAAAATTTATTTGTAATACTTTAATCAAATTCAATTTTTTTTTCAGTAACACTACGTAATCACCTTTGGCTCACCCTCCACGCCAAGGAAAAATTTTGAAAATTCTCGACTCGAAATTTCACAAGGAATTGAATTCCGGAAACCAGAAAGTCCTATCTTTATTTCCATGCCTTTGGCGTAATTTTAAAGACACCGTGTCATCACGAATGTCTTCCTGTATAAGGATGTTTTTTGTGGGGGGGGGGGGGCGTTTGAGGGTTCAATTCGTGTTTCACGTAAAAAATGAAGATGACCATTTTTGTAGCAAATTTAACGCAGAGTAATATTATACATGTCTAATTTTTTCGAAAATGGCGTTTTGAACGAGTTATAAGCAAAAAACGATTTTGGGGAGGGGTAACCCCCTCAGAAGAGTCCTGAATCCTTTGAGAACCAGGAATTTTCATCGTATTGTTTGGTATAGTGCCCTGAGTAAATTAAGCCAAAAAAACCTTGGATCGGAATTTTCGTCTGTACTTATGTCTAATTGCACTGGACTATTAATGTAATTGGTTATTTCTAAGCTGTACCTTCACATTTCGTTTTATCGTCTATTGGATCAAATCTGCATTTAAAATAATGTTCTAGATACTCTTTAAACCACGGATTCCTTTGGTTGTTTTCCACTGTTCTCGATAGGTAGTAATCGTCGAATTCTTTGATGTACTGTCGCCTTAAACTGACGTATATTCCATCTAAACTCGGTATATAATCAGTTTTTGTCCAAGGCTGTTCACCCTCTACGTTGCTATATTTTAACAATTCCAAATTTAAATTTACAATTTTACTTATCAAGTGAGAATTGAAATTATGGACATCAGCCATCAACTTACCCAGAGATGATCACAAATTTTCTAGTCCTGTTGTGTTTACTTAGGCCATTGCCTATTATGGTCTGATGCAAAACTTCCAGCTCAATTTCGTTACAATAACAAACAATTACATCAACTGTGTCGAACGATGGCATAATATCCCATAAGTTCACTGTTTCACCGCCTAATGAATAGATCTGAAACGTATCTATGATATCGGCAATGCAGACTTTGTAACTCGTGGCCAAATCTTTGAAACGTTTGATTACATCGACGTTATGAAATGACACTGAAAATAAAGTTGATACAAATTACTTAAAGAAAAAAATCAAGCAAAGGATAATATTTGAAAAAAAAATTACCTGAAGAATGAACTAAGGCCACGTAGCTCCAATTAAAATGAGCTAGAATTTCAAATATAACATCCGTCATGAACACGTTTCCCGACGATAATGAATAAACGACACCACTGTTTGATGAATACGGGGCAAATTTTGCTTCAATATTTTCAAGAATTTCTTCTGTGGGATCAGTATAAGTAATTTGTGGGATAAGATAGCTGTGTAAGATATTTTCAATTTCAGTGTAAAGGTGCATATCTTTTGGTAATATAACGCCAATCAGGACAGGCTTCGTGTCATTCGAGTGGCATGACAGCAGGTCCTAGAAAATACAAATAAAATAAGGTGAGGTGTTTATTGATTGGGAAAACGATGATTTTTAGATCCAATTTCATGCCTACCTCAGCTTTACCAACCAAACAGAACGAATCTTCGAGTAATTCCATCATTTCCAATCTACCTAGTTCCATAGAATTACAGAAATCCTTAATGACCAATTCGAGAGTTACATTTGGCAAGAGTGTCTCGTCTCTATAAGGGAATTAGATTTTAGCATGAGCTTTTATGTTTAGGTACCTCTGCCTACTTAATTTACAAAGAAATAAAGTATAAATAGGTCCGCGTTTGAGCTATTCCATATACTTACCAACTCAAATCATAAATAAAGTCGAGTCTTTCGATTTACTGTTGATCACTTAAGACTTGTTCTCATTACTTGCATGGACTAGTATTTAAAAGCAATTGAGAGAAAAAAATTGGAATTTTAAGGGAGTGGGTCGGTTAAAGCACGGGGAGGGGGTTGGATCAAAATTAAGTCGACAGTCGATAGTCGCATTCTATGCCCCCAAATTAGCGAGAATCGATATGCCACACGTTTTTTTATTTCTTAACATACTTTCCTCCAATTTTTGGTGAGGAAGAGGGGGGCTAGGGAGTACTGAAGGGGGTCAGATCCAAAAAATAAACAAATATTCGAACTGTGTGCTCTCAAAAACCTAACAAACGACAGGTCACACGTTATTTTCAATTTTTTCAATTTTGACCTCATCCAGAGGGCTAATAGGTGGGTTCAGAGGGGCCGGATGAAAGATCTAAGTAGATATTCGTACCTACTCATACGCCTTCAAATTAGTAGAAATCGATAGGTTACATTACTTTTTAGATTTTTTTGAATTTTGGTCAAAATTGTGGACCCCTGTACCCCCCCCCCCCCCCCAAGTGTAGAGATCCCATCTTGAAAATTTGTTGGTTGACCGGGTAAAGAGGGCTACTTACCGCAATTTTTCAGATTTTTGAATGGTAGCTTTCATCTTTTGTACTTATCATGAAAGTTGAGCTTTCACCACCAAAATTCAAAATTGAGATTTTCAAAATGTGATTATCGTTTTTGAATCTCCTATCAATTCTCTTATCTTTGAAACCCCGCAAAGAGTTTTCCCGCAATTGCAACCGATCACGAGATATGAGTCTTCAAAGTTAAGTAATTTGGCAAAAAATCGAAATTACATAAAAATTACGAGGCCCCCCGCCCCCTTGAAGGTTCGAAGGGAAATGATTGTGGTCGTGCGAATAGACCATCAAGGGGACCTCGTTGAAAAAATTTGAGCAAAATTGGAAAATCCAACTTCATTTTAGGTTCGAGTTGGTATGGAATGGGCCTTTCTGATTTTTTGGCAAGTTGAAAAGTGAGTATACAACCTCGAACCAGGCTAAATCAATGAACCAGGACTGTCCTGATTCCATTTCTCAGCCTGCTACCTCGACCCAGGTTAAATAAATGAACCAGGTCTAGAATGATTCCGTTTCTCAGCCTGCTACCTCGACCCAGGTCAAATGGATGAACCAGGACGATCCTGATTCCATTTCTCAGGCTACTACCTCGTCCCAGGTTGAATAAAAGAACCAGGATGATCCTGATCCCATTTCTTAGCCTGCTCCTCAACCCAGGTCAAATAAATGAACCAGGACGATCCTGATTCCATTTCTCAGCCTGCTACCCCGACCCAGGTCAAATAAATGAACCAGGACGATCCTGATCCCATTTCTCAGCCTGCTACCTCGACCCAGGATGAATAAATCCAGGACGATCCTGATCCCATTTCTCAGCCTGCTAAATCGACCCAGGTCAAATAAATTAACCAGGACAATCCTGATTCCATTTCTGAGCCTGCTAAATCGACCCAGGTCAAATAAATTAACCAGGACAATCCTGATTCCATTTCTGAGCCTGCTACCTCGACCCAGGTCAAATAAATGAACCAGGACGGTCCTGATTCCATTTCTCAGCCTGCTACCTCGACCCAGGTCAAATAAATGAACCAGGACGCTCCTGATCTCATTTCTCAGCCTGCTACCTCGACCCAGGTCAAATAAATGAACCAGGACGATCCTGATTCCATTTCTGAGCCTGCTACCTCGGCCCAGGTCAAATAAATCAACCAGGACGATCCTGATTCCATTTCTCAGCCTACTACCTCGTCCCAGGATGAATAAAAGAACCAGGATGATCCTGATCCCATTTCTCAGCCTGCTACCTCGGCCCAGGTCAAATAAATGAACCAGGACGATCCTGATTCCATTTCTGAGCCTGCTACCTCGACCCAGGTCAAATAAATGAACCAGGACGATCCTGATCCCATTTCTTAGCCTGCTACCTCGTCCCAGGATGAATAAAAGAACCAGGACGATCCTGATCCCATTTCTCAGCCTGCTACCTCGACCGAGGTCAAATAAATGAACCAGGACGATCCTGATTCCATTTCTCAGCCTGCTACCTCGTCCCAGGATGAATAAAAGAACCAGGACGATCCTGATCCCATTTCTCAGCCTGCTACCTCGTCCCAGGATGAATAAAAGAACCAGGACGATCCTGATCCCATTTCTCAGCCTGCTACCTCGACCCAGGTCAAATAAATGAACCAGGACGATCCTGATCTCATTTCTCAGCCTGCTACCTCGTCCCAGGATGAATAAAAGAACCAGGACGATCCTGATCCCATTTCTCAGCCTGCTACCTCGTCCCAGGATGAATAAAAGAACCAGGACGATCCTGATCCCATTTCTCAGCCTGCTACCTCGACCCAGGTCAAATAAATGAACCAGGACGATCCTGATCCCATTTCTCAGCCTGCTACCTCGACCCAGGTTGAGTAGAAGAACCAGGACGATCCTGATCCCATTTCTCAGCCTGCTACCTCGACCCAGGTTGAGTAGAAGAACCAGGACGATCCTGATCCCATTTCTCAGCCTGCTACCTCGACCCAGGTCAAATAAATGAACCAGGACGATCCTGATTCCATTTCTCAGCCTACTACCTCGACCCAGGTCAAATAAATGAACCAGGACGATCCTGATCCCATTTCTCAGCCTGCTACCTCAACCCAGGACCCAGGTCAAATAAATGAACCAGGACGATCCTGATCCCATTTCTCAGCCTGATACCTCGTCCCAGGATGAATAAAAGAACCAGGACGATCCTGATCCCATTTCTCAGCCTGCTAAATCGACCCAGGTCAAATAAATTAACCAGGACAATCCTGATTCCATTTCTGAGCCTGCTAAATCGACCCAGGTCAAATAAATTAACCAGGACAATCCTGATTCCATTTCTGAGCCTGCTACCTCGACCCAGGTCAAATAAATGAACCAGGACGGTCCTGATTCCATTTCTCAGCCTGCTACATCGACCCAGGTCAAATAAATGAACCAGGACGCTCCTGATCTCATTTCTCAGCCTGCTACCTCGACCCAGGTCAAATAAATGAACCAGGACGATCCTGATTCCATTTCTGAGCCTGCTACCTCGGCCCAGGTCAAATAAATCAACCAGGACGATCCTGATTCCATTTCTCAGCCTACTACCTCGTCCCAGGATGAATAAAAGAACCAGGATGATCCTGATCCCATTTCTCAGCCTGCTACCTCGGCCCAGGTCAAATAAATGAACCAGGACGATCCTGATCCCATTTCTTAGCCTGCTACCTCGTCCCAGGATGAATAAAAGAACCAGGACGATCCTGATCCCATTTCTCAGCCTGCTACCTCGACCGAGGTCAAATAAATGAACCAGGACGATCCTGATTCCATTTCTGAGACTGCTACCTCGACCCAGGTCAAATAAATGAACCAGGACGATCCTGATCTCATTTCTCAGCCTGCTACCTCGTCCCAGGATGAATAAAAGAACCAGGACGATCCTGATCCCATTTCTCAGCCTGCTAAATCGACCCAGGTCAAATAAATGAACCAGGACGATCCTGATTCCATTTCTCAGCCTACTACCTCGACCCAGGTCAAATAAATGAACCAGGACGATCCTGATCCCATTTCTCAGCCTGCTACCTCAACCCAAGTCAAATAAATGAACCAGGACGATCCTGATCCCATTTCTCAGCCTGATACCTCGTCCCAGGATGAATAAAAGAACCAGGACGATCCTGATCCCATTTCTCAGCCTGCTACCTCGACCCAGGATGAATAAATCCAGGACGATCCTGATCCCATTTCTCAGCCTGCTAAATCGACCCAGGTCAAATAAATTAACCAGGACAATCCTGATTCCATTTCTGAGCCTGCTAAATCGACCCAGGTCAAATAAATTAACCAGGACAATCCTGATTCCATTTCTGAGCCTGCTACCTCGATCCAGGTCAAATAAATGAACCAGGACGGTCCTGATTCCATTTCTCAGCCTGCTACCTCGACCCAGGTCAAATAAATGAACCAGGACGCTCCTGATCTCATTTCTCAGCCTGCTACCTCGACCCAGGTCAAATAAATGAACCAGGACGATCCTGATTCCATTTCTGAGCCTGCTACCTCGGCCCAGGTCAAATAAATCAACCAGGACGATCCTGATTCCATTTCTCAGCCTGCTTCCTCGACCCAGGTTGAGTAGAAGAACCAGGACGATCCTGATCCCATTTCTCAGCCTGCTACCTCGACCCAGGTCAAATAAATGAACCAGGACGATCCTGATTCCATTTCTCAGCCTACTACCTCGACCCAGGTCAAATAAATGAACCAGGACGATCCTGATCCCATTTCTCAGCCTGCTACCTCAACCCAGGTCAAATAAATGAACCAGGACGATCCTGATCCCATTTCTCAGCCTGATACCTCGTCCCAGGATGAATAAAAGAACCAGGACGATCCTGATCCCATTTCTCAGCCTGCTACCTCGACCCAGGATGAATAAATCCAGGACGATCCTGATCCCATTTCTCAGCCTGCTAAATCGACCCAGGTCAAATAAATTAACCAGGACAATCCTGATTCCATTTCTGAGCCTGCTACCTCGACCCAGGTCAAATAAATGAACCAGGACGGTCCTGATTCCATTTCTCAGCCTGCTACCTCGACCCAGGTCAAATAAATGAACCAGGACGCTCCTGATCTCATTTCTCAGCCTGCTACCTCGACCCAGGTCAAATAAATGAATCAGGACGATCCTGATTCCATTTCTGAGCCTGCTACCTCGGCCCAGGTCAAATAAATCAACCAGTACGATCCTGATTCCATTTCTCAGCCTACTACCTCGTCCCAGGATGAATAAAAGAACCAGGATGATCCTGATCCCATTTCTCAGCCTGCTACCTCGGCCCAGGTCAAATAAATGAACCAGGACGATCCTGATCCCATTTCTTAGCCTGCTACCTCGTCCCAGGATGAATAAAAGAACCAGGACGATCCTGATCCCATTTCTCAGCCTGCTACCTCGACCGAGGTCAAATAAATGAACCAGGACGATCCTGATTCCATTTCTGAGACTGCTACCTCGACCCAGGTCAAATAAATGAACCAGGACGATCCTGATCTCATTTCTCAGCCTGCTACCTCGTCCCAGGATGAATAAAAGAACCAGGACGATCCTGATCCCATTTCTCAGCCTGCTACCTCGACCCAGGTTAAATAAATGAACCAGGACGATCCTGATCCCATTTCTCAGCCTGCTACCTCGACCCAGGTCAAATAAATGAACCAGGACGATCCTGATTCCATTTCTGAGACTGCTACCTCGACCCAGGTCAAATAAATGAACCAGGACGCTCCTGATCTCATTTCTCAGCCTGCTACCTCGACCCAGGTCAAATAAATGAACCAGGACGATCCTGATTCCATTTCTGAGCCTGCTACCTCGGCCCAGGTCAAATAAATCAACCAGGACGATCCTGATTCCATTTCTCAGCCTGCTACCTCGACCCAGGTTGAGTAGAAGAACCAGGACGATCCTGATCCCATTTCTGAGCCTGCTACCTCGACCCAGGTCAAATAAATGAACCAGGACGATCCTGATTCCATTTCTCAGCCTACTACCTCGACCCAGGTCAAATAAATGAACCAGGACGATCCTGATCCCATTTCTCAGCCTGCTACCTCAACCCAGGTCAAATAAATGAACCAGGACGATCCTGATCCCATTTCTCAGCCTGATACCTCGTCCCAGGATGAATAAAAGAACCAGGACGATCCTGATCCCATTTCTCAGCCTGCTACCTCGACCCAGGATGAATAAATCCAGGACGATCCTGATCCCATTTCTCAGCCTGCTAAATCGACCCAGGTCAAATAAATTAACCAGGACAATCCTGATTCCATTTCTGAGCCTGCTACCTCGACCCAGGTCAAATAAATGAACCAGGACGGTCCTGATTCCATTTCTCAGCCTGCTACCTCGACCCAGGTCAAATAAATGAACCAGGACGCTCCTGATCTCATTTCTCAGCCTGCTACCTCGACCCAGGTCAAATAAATGAACCAGGACGATCCTGATCCCATTTCTCAGCCTGCTACCTCGACCCAGGTCAAATAAATGAACCAGGACGATCCTGATTCCATTTCTCAGCCTACTACCTCGTCCCAGGATGAATAAAAGAACCAGGATGATCCTGATCCCATTTCTCAGCCTGCTGCCTCGGCCCAGGTCAAATAAATGAAACAGGACGATCCTGATCCCATTTCTCAGCCTGCTACCTCGACCCAGGTCAAATAAATGAACCAGGACGATCCTGATCTCATTTCTCAGCCTGCTACCTCGTCCCAGGATGAATAAAAGAACCAGGACGATCCTGATCCCATTTCTCAGCCTGCTACCTCGTCCCAGGATGAATAAAAGAACCAGGACGATCCTGATCCCATTTCTCAGCCTGCTACCTCGTCCCAGAATGAATAAAAGAACCAGGACGGTCCTGATCCCATTTCTCAGCCTGCTACCTCGTCCCAGGATGAATAAAAGAACCAGGACGATCCCGATCCCATTTCTCAGCCTGCTACCTCGTCCCAGGATGAATAAAAGAACCAGGACGATCCCGATCCCATTTCTCAGCCTGCTACCTCGACCCAGGTCAAATAAATGAACCAGGACGATCCTGATTCCATTTCTCAGCCTGCTACCTCGACCCAGGTCAAATAAATGAAACAGGACGATCCGGATCCCATTTCTCAGCCTGCTACCTCGACCCAGGTCAAATAAATGAACCAGGACAATCCTGATCCCATTTCTCAGCCTGCTACCTCGACCCAGGTCAAATAAATGAACCAGGACAATCCTGATCCCATTTCTCAGCCTGCTACCTCGTCCCAGGATGAATAAAAGAACCAGGACGATCCTGATTCCATTTCTGAGCCTGCTACCTGGACCCAGGTGAAATAAATGAACCAGGACGATCCTGATCCCATTTCTCAGCCTGCTACCTCGACCCAGGTTGAATAAATGAACCAGGACAATCCTGATCCCATTTCTCAGCCTGCTACCTCGTCCCAGGATGAATAAAAGAACCAGGACGATCCTGATTCCATTTCTGAGCCTGCTACCTGGACCCAGGTGAAATAAAAGAACCAGGACGATCCTGATCCCATTTCTCAGCCTGCTACCTCGACCCAGGTCAAATAAATGAACCAGGACGATCCTGATTCCATTTCTCAGCCTGCTACTTCGACCCAGGTTGAATAAATGAACCAGGACAATCCTGATCCCATTTCTCAGCCTGCTAGCTCGTCCCAGGATGAATAAAAGAACCAGGACGATCCTGATCCCATTTCTCAGCCTGCTACCTCGTCCCAGAATGAATAAAAGAACCAGGACGGTCCTGATCCCATTTCTCAGCCTGCTACCTCGTCCCAGGATGAATAAAAGAACCAGGACGATCCCGATCCCATTTCTCAGCCTGCTACCTCGTCCCAGGATGAATAAAAGAACCAGGACGATCCCGATCCCATTTCTCAGCCTGCTACCTCGACCCAGGTCAAATAAATGAACCAGGACGATCCTGATTCCATTTCTCAGCCTGCTACCTCGACCCAGGTCAAATAAATGAAACAGGACGATCCTGATCCCATTTCTCAGCCTGCTACCTCGACCCAGGTCAAATAAATGAACCAGGACGATCCTGATCCCATTTCTCAGCCTGCTACCTCGACCCAGGTTGAATAAATGAACCAGGACAATCCTGATCCCATTTCTCAGCCTGCTACCTCGTCCCAGGATGAATAAAAGAACCAGGACGATCCTGATTCCATTTCTGAGCCTGCTACCTGGACCCAGGTGAAATAAATGAACCAGGACGATCCTGATTCCATTTCTCAGCCTGCTACCTCGACCCAGGTCAAATAAATGAACCAGGACGATCCTGATTCCATTTCTCAGCCTACTACCTCGTCCCAGGATGAATAAAAGAACCAGGACGATCCTGATCCCATTTCTCAGCCTACTACCTCGTCCAAGGATGAATAAAAGAACCAGGACGATCCTGATCCCATTTCTCAGCCTGCTACCTCGACCCAGGTCAAATAAATGAACCAGGACAATCCTGATCCCATTTCTCAGCCTGCAACCTCGACCCAGGTCAAATAAATGAACCAGGACGATCCTGATTCCATTTCTCAGCCTACTACCTCGTCCAAGGATGAATAAAAGAACCAGGACGATCCTGATCCCATTTCTCAGCCTGCTACCTCGACCCAGGTCAAATAAATGAACCAGGACGATCCTGATCCCATTTCTCAGCCTGCTACCTCGACCCAGGTTGAATAAATGAACCAGGACAATCCTGATCCCATTTCTCAGCCTGCTACCTCGTCCCAGGATGAATAAAAGAACCAGGACGATCCTGATTACATTTCTGAGCCTGCTACCTAGACCCAGGTCAAATAAATGAACCAGGACGATCCTGATTCCATTTCTGAGCCTGCTACCTCGACCCAGGTCAAATAAATGAACCAGGACGATCCTGATTCCATTTCTCAGCCTACTACCTCGTCCCAGGATGAATAAAAGAACCAGGACGATCCTGATCCCATTTCGACCAATTAAAATAATTTTTTTGGAAAAAAACTACACTCTTGCATCGATGATGCAAAAATACAGAAGTGTACGAAATTTGAACTTTTTTGGTTGACTAGAAGCTGAGAAAATAGAGTTTTTTTGTCTTTTCATTACGATTTCTCGATTTTCTGTTATATTCGATAAAGTGCACTACATGTTATACTACTCAGCTCCGGTTTTTCGTCCCAAGCGATATTTTCTTCTAAATTGTGTTTTTTCTCTACTTTCTTAGGTTCTACCGAATGGATTTTGTTCAAATTTCGTACACTTCTGAATTTTTGCATCATCAATGCAAGAGTGTAGTTTTTTTTTCAAAAAAATTATTTTAATTGGTCAAAAAGGGGATATATGTGCTGAAATTTGAGTGGGGGCACAGGGGTAACTCCTAGGGAGAAATTGACCCAAAATATGGAATCTACGACCTCAATTTAGGGGAAAAGCATATTCCGTTTATGCTAATTAAATTTTTTTGCCTAAAATTCAGAGAATTTTTGATTTTTTGAAAAATTTTTTTTCCTCGATTATAAGGAAAGGAGCGAGTTAATCGAAAAATTTATAATAACTAATATTACTCGGCGTATCAAGTTCTATAGGAATAAGTGGTTTTCGAGTCTAAATTACCTACCTAATGTTTCGTCCTATTATAGGCATATGGGAATGAAGAAGGTAGGTAATTAAGGCTTGAAAACCATCAATTCCCATAGAACTCGACACGGCGAGTAATATTAGTTATTATAACTTTTTCATTTACCTCGCTCGTTTCCTTATTATTAAGGAAAATTATGTTTTCAAAAAATTAAAACCTCCATATTTTGGTCAAAAAATACAATTAGCATAACCCGAAGGTGTTTTCTCCCTAAATCGAGGTCACAGAGTTCAAATTTTAGTTCAATTTTATCCTGAGAGTTACCTCAGTGTCCCCACTAAAAATTTTGACACATATTTCCCTTTTTCAGGCAATGAAAACATTTTTTTTGAAAAAAGTCCACATATGCATTGATGATGCAAACATACAGAAGTGTACTAAATTTGAACAAAATCCATTCGGTAGTCGACGTATTTTTTAATTTTTTCTAGAAAAAAATTCTGATAAAAAATACGGCTTTGAACTAGAATTTACGAACCTCGGAAAATTGTCCTTTCATCGATCAAATAGACCACCAATAGGGCAGTTCATGTTTTTTAAATTGCATACTCTGCGCCTATTAGGAGCAAACAGGAGTCCATAATTTTCGACGTGTATAATTATTATCCAAAGGTTCAAAATTTGAAAATGTTTCCAGCCTTATTCATTTTTTATTCTAATTTTTTCAAATGTGGGTTTAAAAAAACTATCGAAACATCGCCCAACTTGGATCAAAATCTGTAAAAATTCAGTTCAAAGCTATTAAAGTGCCACAAAATTGTAAAAAAAAAAAGTTCAGAATAATTTATAAGAATTAATAAATCCTTGTCAGGATTTCCAAAAATACTGACGATTGAAATGAGATTTTTACAAAATTGGTATTTTAATGAGAAATTCAATATAGTAGAAGAATCTAAAGTACCTAAGTAGAATTCTTAAAATTTCCGACATTAATGAATACACAACCGGATCGCAGTTTCAGAAAATCTACAATAATGTGCAATAGAAATCAGTTTAAACTCGTCGACGTGATGAAATAAAAAGATCAACAGGCTATAAACGAAACATCAAAACAATTTTATTTAGTTAAAGATTACCTAGGTACATGAAGAGGAAAAAAATTGAAATATATAGTAAGTAATCATAGTCTAAATATTATGTTTTCAAATGAAAAAAATATTTTTACGACGCGAAATATAAGAACTTGCAAAACCTAACCAAAATTTTTACAGTCGAGGTCGGCTTTTTGCTATACAATGAAATCGTTTTCTCCTCCGCCTGAAACAAACAGTTATAGGTCAGTCATGGCTAAAAAAAGAATACATAGAAATGAATAGGTTACCTTCTCCTTGCTGCCCCCGAATCACGATCTCATCTCGGCTCAAGCAGCCGGGGCTGGCTGCGATTTTCTGCCCGAAGAGAGCAGTTTTAAAAAAAAGTAAAAATACAAGGTTGTAGAGCATATAAAACTTCTTCAGAATCCGTCGTAAAAACGGGAAAAAAATTTGTTGCAAAAGTGAGTTTTGATTCTCAGCTCCTCGTATCTAATGTACAAGGGTATAAGCTGAAATCGGCCCCCGCTCCTATATTCATTCTAACCCCCTCAGATGTTGTCTCTTGATGTAAAAAAAAAATTGGTAAAAACGTATATTAAAACCCTTCGCCTAATTTTCACTGAAATTTGTTCGTTTTTCGCGTTTTTGGCTTTTAAAATATAATACTTAATTTGGACAACATTTAAAGTTCGATGAGCAAAAAAAGGTGGCAAATAAAAAAACTAATCGCAGATTCGAGTTCAACAGCCCAATGTACTCCGATGTAAACTTTTTCAGCGATCATTTTACTCCAAGTTTAAAAATTTCAATTTTTCTTTAGTTTTTCATGGTTTTTCCATTTTTTTGAAGTATGGAGAAAAAAAAACTGAACTACGAAATTCTGGCTAACTTTTTAAAAATCAAGACATGAAAAATTGTTGCTCGGAAAAATCGTGAGGTGATTGTTTGGGATTGAAATCTAATGCAATGAATACTGATTATCCTGGCCTCAAAAACTAGAAAAATACGTGTGATTATATCAGTGATTAAATTCATCACAGAAATAATCGCAGTCCAGAAATGCTCGAAAAAATCGTAGGGTGATGTTTCCAGTGATCATTCCGGTCTCAAAAACTAGACAAATATGTGTGATTAAATCTGCGATGAAAATTCATTCCAAATTAATCGCAGCCCAAAAATGCTAGGAAAAATCGTGAGATGGTTTTCTTTAGATGAAAATCCATTCCAACCCAGGAAAAAAATTGGATCCAATCGGATGTAAAAAAAGCGTCATTTTTCGGATCCAAGTGGATCCAAGTGGATCCAAATAGATCCAATTAAAGATATTTTTCTCCTTGAATTAAGATAAAATTTGATCCAATTGGATCTTTTTGCATCTAATTTTTATAACTCCACTACAAAAGATGTTTTCTCCTTTACCGAGCAAAGAAATGTTATCCAATTAGATCCAAAAGGATCCAATTGGATCAAAATTTTTTCAATTTAAAGAGAAAAATCTTTTTAATTGGATTAATTTAGATTTGTTTGTATCTACTTGGATCCGATTTGATCGCGCCATTTTTCGGATCCAATCAGAGATTCGGTCGGATGTAATTTTTTTCCCCGGGAATGATCATTCCGGCCTAAAACAAAAAAAATACATGCGATTAATTCTGCGATTAAAAAATTTTGAAATTTTATGAAGCCCACTTATTTTGAATGACCCGTAGCCTCTTCATTTTCGATGTTAGGCAAAAAGTCGTCAGCACAAAATTTGTTTAGTTTCATTATAATATCTATCCATTCTCTTGGTTTAGTCGTTATTTAGAATTTCTTATGAAAAAATTTTTTGTAGCTCCCTCAATTTCAAAGTTGAGCAAAAAGTCATGAGATGAAAATTTGTTCAGTTTTCACGGTACTATTCATTCCCATGGTTGAAAAAAATTTTAACTAGATTTTTTCAGAGGCTGCATTTGCCTCTTCAATTATTAAGATGGGCAACAGGTTCATCTCAAGTTTTTTTAAAGTGGTACCCGATTGTATCCAAAAATGAAGTATCGTCCTCCACTTACGTGCCACCCTGTATTTTCAATATGTTTTTCTCCATTTGGAAATGGTGTTTCAAGAGTAGAAAATGTTTCAAATTAATTTTTGAATTTTGAATTCGAAAACAGCTTTGTGGAATTAGGGTTTATTGTAATTCTGCATACTAATAAAAATGGTAATTGTTTTTCCTCAGAACCCCCGAAAAGCTCTGGAAAGCTCCGAACATTTTATTCAAGCCCCGAACAGTAAGCCCTGAAACCCAGATTCGAAATTCTCAAGCCCCAATCCAAGACCCGACGAATTTTGTAATTGAAAGCACAAGACCCGAAACCTGAAACCCGAAAATAAAAGCGTTCGGGGCCGCACCCCTTATTCCAGATGAAAATTCAGGAATGAAAAAGATCTTCCGACTCTAATCGCTAACATATTTCAGTGGTAGATGGGGTAAGCCTATTTAAAGGAAGCGCAAAAAAATTATCGCATTGAAGTTCTTATCAAGGTTTGAATTAACGAAGTATTTCAAAAGTGTGGTCGAGTAAGTCAGAATTTATCGCAAAAACGGTTACCTATTTTTTAACTCTCGTAGGGTATATATTGAGAGGTTATTCACCGGTATTTTAACTGTTTTAGGAGGTTGAAGTAAAAGGCAGACGTTCTAGGAAAAAAAGATTAGTATATTCTCATCCCCGTGGTTTCTTTTGAAAAACATGAAGCAGTAAGCGCAGGGAAGTTGGTGGATTCGGCGATCATGACAGACCCAAGATGATTTTCAAATTCTAGATTTTTTGTTTCTCTAACGCTAAAAATTACAAATCATCGTTGGCTTGTGAAAAAACAAAGTGATTAGTGGTACACTTTTCGATAAGAACTCGGACAGTCTCATATTTTTCCCAAGCTAAGGTTCCAAATACGTTAGGTACTGGGGCACAACAAATTAATAAAATTATCCCCCATTTCCAGTACAGATTGCTAATGGCTAGGTTTGGCGGATTGTAGTCGGCAGGTAATTCGATGTTTTGAGGATGCCTGTAAGCGCTCAGGTTGAAAAGCAAATCAATCAGTTCGATTTTATCGGCTGCAAAAATATTTTTAGATATTTTTATAATTCTATAAAGCATCTAAAAATAATTTAACAAAAACATGCAAACCTCGTAAGGCTGGAATGCTCAAAGTGAGCGTCAGAGCTGAAGCTCTCTTCACCAATTGTTCCACCAACTCCAAAGCATCAGCACATGTCAAAGGATATTCTTTAGATAAACCGATAGCCAAGATCGTCAGCACAGTATCTTGAAACAAAGGTACCTCTGTGACATACCTAAAAAATGAAGGTCGATCTTTCTCTGGCTCCATAAATACAACCTAAGAAAAAAAAATCATCAATGTTTCGTAATTTTTTCATTACTTAAAATGAAAATCACCATACATTGTGTAAGGCGTGAATGAAATCAATAGACGACGGTTTATAGTCGTTATAAGCACTTTTGTAAAACCACTGCACAGCGTTACTTTGAATTTGAGCCACAGAAGTTTGTATATTCGTGACCTAAGTAAACAATCAAACGTGATTAAATGTAAAATGGGACACAAATTATTATTTTACATCATATTTACTCGATCCGGATCTTTCTTTTCCGATCTTTCGGTTCAGCTTGAAATAATAATAATATCATGGGCATGTTATTGGGATTCTTTACGGCGAAGAATTCGTTATTGATAATTTGCTTCAGAACAATAGAGATTATTCTTATGAGCTTTTAAAGCTTCCTGCGAGAGAAAAAATACTGATACAAATTATTTTCATGAAAATAAAAAACTCAAATTTAACTCAAAATCATGAAAACATCTCGTACTTGATACATTCTAAATAACAGCCACTCAAACCTTTGGTTTTCAAAGTATCTTCACTATCTGCGCAATTATATCAATATCTTTTTGAGTATTCGTGATACAATTAACACAAACCGCCATCAAAAGTTCTTGAGCACTTCGTTTCAGCTTCAGATTACTAAAACAACTTCACAACTTTGGAACATCTTCGGCTCTAATCTGTAATTTTGTACATAATAATTAAAATTAAAAATTTTCAAGACTGTAAAAATCAAAAAATAAACATTACCTGAATAATACCATACATGGCAACGAGAAACTTTAGAAAATGTTGAGTGATTCCGTGTTGATCTTTCATCGTCTTGTTCACCATATTTATAATCTTATTTTCTTTATAACTACAACAAAAACATCAATTTAAATTGATTTATTCGCCTCATTAAAATATTTTGCTCTGTAGAAGAAATCTCACCAGAGAAAAATTACATAATCCTTCTGTTCAGTGATATCAATCACTTCGTCATCTCAATCCAGTAGCGTACTAGAATCTAAATCTATTCCAAGTGACGGGATCGTTTTCGCACTGCTGATGATATTATCAAAGAAAGATTTGCATTGTTCATTATCTACCCAAATACGTTGGCTAACAGCATCATCGATACAAAGCTGTACGAAAAAAATACTCAATTTAACACCATCAATGAACATATATTCTTACACCAAAAAACACAAATGTAAGTTACCCTCAGGAATATCTCAGGCCAATGTTCAACATCGCGATACGTAAAATACAGAATATTGGTTATCAACTATCAACACAGCATGAGTAAGCGTCATTTTTGTTTTACATAACGTCTGCGATTCCTTCTTCAGCAAAGAGCATAACGCATTGAAAACAGCTTTTTTGGTAAACAAAGGCTGCCTCTTTTTGTCCAGATAGAATAATCCCGACGTTAAGATCGGATCTGATTTAAATTTAGACGCTTTCAACAGTTTAAGGGTGCCACAAAGTATAGCAGTCTGAAAACAAACAATAATATTGGTAAGGGTACTCTTCGGTTACGATTAAGAAACACAACACGTACAATTTCATAATATTCTTCTTTATGTTTAGCTGCTTCGATCGTAGCCTCGTAGATACTAGATTTATAGATTCAATATCAACAGCAGCCAGTTCACATGATTTATTCGTATCTCGAGGTGACGCCGGAAGACCGATTCTGGTCTTGATAACACAGTAGTCCCCAATTTGGGCTATTTCGCTAGTACAGTCGTAGCTGTTGTAGAAGGTTTATATGTTGAACCGGCAAGTCGTTGATCTATTACATAAGAAAATTAATTATTCTCCAATCTCCATCCATGGATTAAGGGAGGTCGTAGGATGTTTAGAACAAGTTACATAGCACTCACTAATCCATATCTGCTTATTCGAGTTGGAAATACAATTAAAGGAATAATAATTAATTTTTAAAGATTTATCACTCAACAAACAAGCAAAACCTTTTTCTTTTCCATTTTTATTAAAAATCAGCTTATATTTTCGAAAATCACCACTAATAATCACTGATAATGAAACTCGCGTAAACACCGCGGACATGGAAGAACAAAAACATACATGGGAAAACGAAAAAGAATGAGAGAATTCTGTTTTTCTTTAATCCTTCGGACGCACTGTCAAATTAGAAGAAGAATGAGAATTTTTTTGTGTTCAAAAAATATGTTGTGGTATCATGTAAAAGTTGTTTACAAAATTCAGGTTATACCATACACAAAACTGGAAATTGCAAAAATAGAGTATACGTTCGTTCCGGGTCCCGCATAATTATGCTAAATCTAGCATAATTTAAGGGTCGATTTAGCATCAAAATTTTCGAATTTAGCATAGCATAATTTTTAGCATAATTGGTTCTTGATTTTGGAATAATTGGCCAAAATTTAGCATTTTTTTCCTATGTTATTTTTTGCTTTTGAAGTACAATTTTCCAAAAATTTTCGCCCTCGCTTCGCTCGGGCAATATTTTTCTTCCCCTACTTAAATTTTCAAAAAATTTCGCATTTTTCAATTATTTTTTGCTTGATCTATACTTATTCCAACATAAGTTTGAAAATATCTGTACTACACTGTTAAAATAACAGAGGAATATGAATAGAAAAAATTCGGCCTACCTTTCGGAATACCTTTTTTCTGAGTTTGGCATAATTTAGCATAATTTAATTCCTCAAAATTGGCAGAAAAATTTAGGCTGACATTACAAAACGTTATATTTCAACTTAGACTACTAAGGATTGCATTAAAAATTTAGCAGCATCAATTATGCTAAATTTTGGAGATTTTTTGCATAATCTAGCATAATTTTCAACAGATTTAGCATAAAAAATTGTCTGGGTGTTGGCAACACTGCTGAGAATGTTAAATCATAATTTCGTGATAGTAAATAAACAAACAACGCAACGCCATCAATTCGAATTCTTCGAACGTTTCGATGCGGTAACTTTCAATTCATTGCTTCGGTGATGATTACTAGTTTCATGGTCACTCGTATCATCAAGTTTAGTATTATGATACTTTTTACAATCTACTTGAGATGGAATAAGGCCGACACTCAGCTTATGCCGAACGAACGTTGAATCTGCTTCACGTATAACTAGAATAATACTGTTGAAATGGCCAAAGTTATGAAAATTTCATCGAATATACGTCGGCAGTGTAGCTGATTACCTTTTGGGCCTGTTCGTAGATAATTTACTCTGCACGCTATGGATCCAAGAAGGCGTCAAACTAAATGTGGAATGGACGGGAACGTAAATATTCGAAGAATCGGCGAGATTCTCTGTAACATAAGTGATATCCAAATCCGTATCGTAATCGCAAATCAAATTCTTCAAACGATCAACTGAAAGTCGAATGGATATCACAGTTTTGTTATTAAAACTACGCTACAGGATTAAAATTTCTTACTTTCTTTCAGTTCTGAGTACGTTTGATATGCTATCATAATTATCCTTTCGTCCTGACAACCCTGTTGTTTCATACGATCAATCTGTAACCCATAAACATAGTAATGAATCACAGAGATGAGAATTCGCTTCTACGTAGTTAGTATTACAAATCATTAATGATAATAAGTTATGAGATGCACTTAATAGCTCATCTCACAATCCGAATTAACTTACTAATACTTACCATAGTGGAATGATGAGAAATCAATTCAAGACTGAATTCATAAGCCTTCGTATCACTTCATTTACAATCCACGAGTGACCCGAAACCAAAGGACATTATTACCACAACTAAATTTCGATTTCTTTAGTAATTAGCAATAAGCTTTAGCAAAAATATTTGAGCGCGAAAAATGTCAACAATTTTTTATTAGGGTTTTTGCGCTTTAGCGCTAAAACCCTATTGCGAACGTTTTTTCTTCTACTTCTTTTTCTCAATTTGTAGCCAATCCGCGACCAGTATTCTGCAGCGGCCAATTAGCTAGCCGCTTTTGTAGGAGCTAGATGCGAGAATGAAAACAAAATTATTTTTTTTTAATTTCTTTGATGATGGTGTTGATAATTATTTTGAATCCTGTTTTATGATTTTGTAATAATATTCCTGCATTTTGCCTTTGAAATTATCAAATTTCAGTGATAAGCTTATTTTTGGTGAAAAAAAGAAAAAATGATAAACGACAAATAAGCATCAAAAATAAAAGATTTTTTTTAATTTATGAACGGAAAAATTAAATATTTTAATTATTAATTTAATAATAATTTCGTAATATTCAGATATTTCTGATTTCAAAATTGCAAAGTGTGATTTTTTAGATGGCCAATCAATCAACGTGTAATTGTATAGAGGACTACATTCGAGATGAAATTTTATTTTTTTTTATTTTTTTGTATTATTATTATTATTTTATTAGTTTAAGATATTAAATTAGAAATAAAATGATAATAAATTGAAGAAAATAAGAAATTTTGTTGAAATTTGATAAAGATTAAAGGGGTATACCGGGTGCTCGATTAATTCTGGCTCCCCCCGATACTTTTTAGGTCAAAAATCGTAAGTTGGCTACACTTCGTTCGATTTGTTTAATTCAAAGAAGTATTGCCAACTTTAATATAAAAATCTTACCTTTTTTTTCAAGATTCAAACATGTTTATTGTTGGTCTGGTTCCTGGCTTCGGAGACGCTCAAATCCGCAAAAATTTATGAGGTTACAAAGTCGTTCGAACTAAACGATTCTCTGAATTCTCCACTCATCTGTGATGTTTCTAATTCTATCTTTTTTTAAAAAATTACTTTATATCTGAATAATTTTAATAAAAAAGTCCTGTATATCCTGTAAAGTGTAGCATCTTATTCCTAAAAAGTAAAAACTAAAAAATTACTGAGTCATTCTCAATTTCTCATTGCTTCTTTGGTAAAAAAAAAAAAATGAAAAACTCGAAAACGGAAAAAAGAATCGTTCAGTTCGAACGACTTGCAGATTTCAGTGTCTCCTTTCCAGGGTTGTGCCGAATCACGTTCATTTTGATTCGAATCACGAATCACGAATTATCAACATGATTCGTATAAATCACGAATCACGAATCCTTTCCTGAGAAATGATTCGAATCAATGATTCGAATCATTTTCCAAAAAATGATTCGTGATTCGTAATTTTCGAATCATTTTTCGAATCATCTAATTCATTTGAAATT
Source organism: Pseudococcus viburni (assembly GCA_033439095.1). NCBI lineage: Eukaryota > Metazoa > Arthropoda > Insecta > Hemiptera > Pseudococcidae > Pseudococcus > Pseudococcus viburni. The sequence goes on from JAVBJF010000319.1 coordinate 387,616, forward strand.
GTTCAGTTTCTCCGATATCTGGACATTTTTTGACTTCTTTTTTTGGATATTTTGCTACTACACAATATAAACACACAAAAAACGCCACTTTTGGGCTAAGAAACGACGTTCCATCACACTGTCATGTTTCTGGATTTTTTGCAAAAAAAAATCTCAATTTTCGAGACTGAAATTCATCCTTTTTTTAAGCAAATTTCTAATTTTCTGACACTTTTTGTGTATTGATACCATGCTGGTGAAATATCCAAAAATTTACGCCCAAAAATTTGTAAATTTTAGAGACACAAAAAAAATTTTAAAAAAATGAAATGATTCGTGAAATAATAGGAAAAGTACAAAAATTTTCGAATCACGAATCACGAATCATCGGAATGATTCGAACGAATCACGAATCACGAATCATTTTCTCTCAAATGATTCGAATCATTTTTCGAATCATAAAATAAGTGATTCGAATCATGATTCGAATCAAAAATGATTCGAATCGGCACAACCCTGCTCCTTTCAACAGCTTGATGTCACAGATCACGTTATCCACAGCTAAATCTAAATCTAACACCGCTAAAAGCAGTGTAAGTAAAACCACCAAATTGTAGAAAATTATACTTACTAAGAAAAATATTAATTTTTTCGGATTTAAATTACTCCTCCAAAATTCGTTTTAAAAAATTAAAATTGTATGTTCTATATATTGTAAATTGTAAATAATTACCATACTTGTTCTTCGTTTGTTTTTTCAACTTGTAGCCAATCAGCGACCAGTATTTCTACGTGGCCAATCAGCGAGCCGTATGTGCTACAGCTAGATGCAAGAATGAATACAAAATTATTTTTTTTTTAATTATTTAAATTTTATTTGATGATGATGTTAATATTTTTAATTTTGAAGCCTGTTTTATGATTTTGTACTAACATTCCATCATTTTGCCTTTGAAATAATATAGTTTCAGTGACAAGCTCATTTTTGGTGGAAAAAAAAGAAAAAAATGATAAACAACAAACAAGCTTCAAAAAATAATAGAAATATTATTTTTTTTTAACTGATGAGAGTGATGAACGGAAAAATTAAATATTTTAATTATTAATTTAATAATAATTTCGTAATATTCAGATATTTCTGAGACGTATAAGTCAAAAAATACTAACCGTTCAAGTCCAAAACCCATAGGCATTTGAGAAAGGTATTTAGATGAACTGAAGTTCAGTATACCTAAGTACCTTTCTCAAATAGAGATTTTTGATTCATTATACGGTTAGGGGGGTTAGTAATGCTCCTAATGGTTTCGAATTCGAATGAAGGAGTGATCATCATTCAGCTATACACTCAGATGCAGGACAAAGAAGGCGAAATGCATAACAGCTTAATAGTGTAGAACAAAAAGCAAAAACCCTATTGTGATCAGCTGTCAGCTCAGTCAGCTGATCGGCTTGTTTTCTTATCGTCATACTGTACGCACGCGCAGTAACAGAATAAACATATCAATGTCAGTGTTGAACTGTTGAGACAAAAAAAAATCAAAAGTATCACGCACCGTGGTAATAACTGTCAACTCAAGGAAGGAGTCAATCCGTTAATTTACACATAAAAAAAGATTAAAATGAAGTTAAAATATTATAAAATAAAACGCACCAACATAAACCAGCTGCTACAAGGCATGAGTCAACCACAAATTCTCTGAACGAAGAACAAACAACATGAAAACATGATATCATGGAATTCGGTTGACTTAACGAGACTTCACGTAACCATTTTTCAATACTTGAACAATAAACTAATCATTATCAATTCCTCTGATAGAAGATAGAGAAGAAAACATTTTTCATTCAATACAAAAAGAAATATATTATTAACGCAATTTCATCACAGCAAAAAAATAAATCAAACGACATTGTAAAAATTGTAATAAACGTCCAATCTCAATCCTCGAAACGTATATGTTTACTTTTTTTAGGATTCTGTTCCTCCCATAAACCAGCTTTGACAAACCGTTTAGCAGCTGCCTGATCGATTCTGGGCATTATAGTTTTGCGATCAATTGCACGTTGTAATTCGGCCATGCTTTCCTTAACTTTATTCAATTCAGTTTTCAATACTGTTTGTGAGGGGTCTTCGCCATTGGTTCTCAGATACATCCACATAAAACAATTCAAAGCGTAAGCTAGAAACAAATCATGTCTGGTTTTGTCTTCAAGGGATAATTCGGCGAAATCTTTTTTCTCTAGATAAAATTTCAACACGTCCGATGCTTTTTCGATGGCAGCGCCAAACTGGGATACGAGATGGTGCGATTTTCCGCCAGATGCTTCTGAAGATGACATTGGGAATTCGGCAAATAGATGGTTAAAACTACACTCACTGAAAATACAAAGTAGAAACATTTTTGTAAATTCTAATTTCACCGAAGTGATATTTAATTCAACTTGTAAAAAAAACAACGAATCAGTTCATTACTTACGTCTGTAAAATGATAAGAAATCGTTCATTGAATCCACGTAAAAGCAAAAATCAAAATTTCATTATTCTTCTTCAAATAAAAATAATTTAAAATTTCGAAAAAGAAAATTATCACTTCACTTTTATCAATTTTTTCGGCTCTCCGACAAAGGATTCACTCCAAGACACGAAAACAGAATCACGGCTAACCTATAAGTGTAGACTACCAGTGTACACTTCCGTGAACTACCTGTATGTGCATGTGCACCATATTTCGTGATTCTCTAAATACGGTTTTTGCTACGTAGTGCTACCTACTTGATTTTGCGGACGAGGAGTACTGACACTTAGTGCTGGGCAATATCGATAGTTTTGGACTATCGATAGTCGGACTATCGGGTAACCAAACTATCGATAGTTTACTATCGAAGTTATGAAACTATCGATACTATCGACGATAGTATCGAATGTTTTTCAAACTCCTAATTTACCACCTTTTATCGGCCATTTTTTGCTTTTTCCTCTAGTTTTTCCTTCCCCTTACCTTGAAAAGTGTTTTTTTATTGTTTTGGGACAAAATTTTCAAGCTTTTTGTAATATTTTTCATCATGATGGAAGTAAAGGGTACACAGAAATGAAAACAGCCGTCTTTTCCCCCCTCCCTTTTCAGTTATAACTCGGATTTTTATAATTTGGAGCAAGTATAAACGTTAAACTATGGAAAGGAAATCATAATTACGATTATTTCAAACAAAAATTTCATTTTTTTGAACGAAAATTGCACTTTTTACGTCAAAAAAACTATCGATACTATCAATGAAACCATCGATAGTTTTGACTATCGTCGCCAAAGAAAACTATCGATAGTTTTCGATAGTTGAAAAAGAAACTATCGATACTATCGACGATAGTATCGAAGATCGCCCAGCACTACTGACACTGACACTACTGACGTAAATTGAAAAACAAGAAGTCAAAAATTCAACCAAACAATCTCAATATTATCAATACCGCAGAAACTTTTCGAAAAGAAGAGTATTGAACATTTTTCATAAATTCTAAATTTAATTATTGATTGCTGATTTCTCTATTGAATTGTTTAGATCACTGTAGAAATGGATGGTCTATTGAATTGTTTAGATCACTGTAGAAATGGATGGTACCCAATCGTCTGATGAATCAAATCCACTGGTGTTGCCGTGCAAGGAAAAACAATCAGCTGTAAAATGGAAAAACGAAACTAAATCGATGAAAATATATACAAAGAAACAAAGGAAATTGTTAGAAGTAGGTGTAGAAAAGAAGACGAAGATGAAAGTACATGTAAGTATTTCATATTCCATCGTGAACTTGGTTATCAATATACTAACTTGATTGAATTACTGTCGAAAATTACACCATTTCGACACAAGAAAGGGGATTCGTTGAAATTGCTTATTATGAGTGGTTTGAGTCTAAAAAAATACTCCACTGTTCAAAGCTCCTGCTCCTGTTGTTAACGTAAGCAGTTAAAGTTCTTTTCGTATGGAAATGATCTACGATAGATATAAATCCTTTATTATGGGTTTCAGGGCGATTCGAGACAATGTCCGGTTACTGTTCATTCCAGTAAGATCAAACGCTTTCCTGGTGCATTTTACCTCAAAAATAGTCACTCCAGTCAGTGCTTTAATTGTACAATCGAACCTTGGTACGACCACTATCGATGGCGAATATATTTCATTGAAGGTACGGTTAACGAATGTGGCGGAAACAGCGTTAACCGTACCTTCAATGAAATATATTCGCCATCGATAGTGGTCGTACCAAGGTTCGATTGTACAATTAAAGCACTGACTGGAGTGACTATTTTTGAGGTAAATTGCACCAGGAAAGCGTTTGATGATCAGAGAGCAATCGAGCTGGCCATACTACTGTCGTACAGTGCTACTGATTTGATTTAAATTAGATTTTTCAGTGCTAGGGAAGAAAATTGCTTCAATTATTCAAATTGTTTTCAGGCTCTACTCATCTGCTGTATTCAACGACGAATTCGAAGAATGGAGTGATCGTGAAATGCAACATAAACTTGTCGACGATGTTACCTATACTCCAAATGAAATTGTTACAAACTCATCGAGTAGTAGATTTCCTACATTTTTAATTGCTCACGTTAACGATTCCGTACAACTTTTTTTCTGTTTTAATGGCAATTACGTTGCGTTAAATGGGTCGACACGATGTGTTCGAAGATTTACTACACGGTGTAAATGTTTACTACTTTCAGCTGGTCGTTTCGCCGCCCGTTATCAGCACTAGAACTTTCATTACGGTTTTAAGAATGTTATCGACGATGTGCGCCAGTTGTTCCGATTTGGCCGTCGAGTTACTTGTAAATAACATCGCAGATACGTTGTGTTATCTATTGACTGTATCGCCGAATGGTGCAAATGGAAAGGAAGAGGTACGTTGGTACCTGGTGGAAGATCGTATTGAAAAAATATAATAAATTGAATGGTTTTTTTCTTAGATCGAACTAATTTCGCGAAGTCCGCAAGAGTTTTATGAAATCGTCTGTTTGATCGGCGAATTAATGCCGAAGCTCCCAAGCCACGGAATGTTCGCCGTAGATAGTCTTCTTGAGAAATCATCGCCGCTACCCGGAGCTAATCATCAAGATATTCCTATCGTATGGCAATGGAAAGACGATAGATCTCAATGGCATCCATACTCATCGACGGATTGTAGAATTATCGAAGTAAGCTCCGCGTTTCTTCTCCGTTAAGTTTTATCGAACGAATTCAAATTGAAATTTTTTTCCCGGGCGTCTCATCAGTTTGGAGAAGAAGACGTGAGCTTGACTACTCAAGGACGAACGTACACGATTGAATTTCATTTCATGCAGCAGATTAATGACGATACAGGCACAACGAGACCAGTTAAGCGTACCATAAATACAGTATTTTTAGCCAATTCTGTTTCGACTAACGATACTAATGCCGATGCTAGCGGCGGATTGGCCGGTGCTAATAATAATCAATAAGATTCTGATCTCAAATTTGCGTAAGTTTAGTGTATTTTTTTTCTCGACGAGAATTTTTTGGAAAGATTTACGATTAATTTTGATTTGTTTTTCTGCAGCGAAAGCGGTTTGGCGTCTTCTTTCATAAAATCGTTATTCAGCATTTTATACGAAGTGTACAGCAGCTCAGCCGGAAACTTCGGTTAGATATAAATGCCTCAGGGCTTTGCTACGAATGGTTTACTAAGCTTCACCGTATTTGTTACAAGTTCGTGTGAAATATTTGAAGAAATTGTATTCGATGGGTCAAAATATGATAGAAACTAATGCAATGATATTACTTTACAGGAAGTGCTAAAAAACAAATTGGTTTCGAATCGTAGTAGGCGCCTTACAAATGGCTGAAATTCTAATGCACAAACTGCCAACCGTTTTCGAAGTTCAGTTTACTCGCGAAGGTAACGAATTGCGATCTCTGTCACGAAATCGTGAAATTTTAAATTAAAGTGGCATGTTTTTTGGTAAATTTTCAGGAGTAATTTATCAAGTTCAACAATTGATCAATATGCCCGTGTTACCTCCTTGTATGGTCCCATCTACCTCAGAATATTATATCCTCAGCTTACCTCTTAGTCCGAATATCTCGAGTATCTCTTCGAATAACGTTCCTGCTAGCAATAACTCCTCTCTCAGAGCAGTAATAACAACAATAGTACTAATGTAAATAACAATAACAGTAGTAATAATACGAGTAGTAGTAGTAACGGCACAACCGCTAGTAACAACGATAATAACGGTAACGTTGATAATTCGACGACATCCACCGGCGCCGGAGGCACATCGACGACTACGACTACCACCACAGCGACGGCTCAGGCAACTGGCACCGGAACTTCGACATCTTCGACGGCCAGTGGCGACGCTGATAATGATAATAGCTTTAATGGGAGCGATTTGAGCAATAATCGAGATACCTCTCAGATGGTTACCACGGTTCAGTACGATAATTTGTTGACTAGTCACTAGTCGACTTTAGCTTCGGTATCGTCGGCCAATGGAAGCATACCGTGTATTAGTAAGTAGCCTCGTAGAATCACAGATTTGTAATCTAAACGGCGACCTAACCAATGGCTCATTTTACAGATAATAGTTACGAAAATGCCATACCACCGCCGTTCGCCAATGTTCTACTCGCGGCGTCACAAAGCGACACGAATTACGCTCCGTTGCCCAGTGATTTTCCATCTTTACCCGTCAACGACAGGTCGAATAGTCGTAGTACTTCGCATACTCACATGTAAGTTATTAATCGACGAAGAAACGTTGGATTTTTTGCTGAAAGAAAAATTAAGGATAAGTTTTTCGTTTTTCCTGCTTCCTAGACGATTAACCGATAATGAAACGTAAACGTACAGCCAAACGTCCAGCTACTTCTAAGACAAGATGATCTATCCTCTTCGGTCATGATGCAGGAAATGTTCAGCCGAGGATCGAGCAACAGTCACGTAAGTGGCAATGTCGTCAGCAGCGGTAGTAGCGCTTCTTCCAGATCTCGTTTATCGGTAGCCACGATGAAAACTAGCAGCTTTTTCGCGTCGCTGAATTCTGCTCGAAGGGGCAGACATGCCGAACGTACTTTCCAAAAGGTGATCATTACAAATGAGTCGTTTGATGGAAAATTGACTTCTTTTTCCATCAAATACCAGCTACAAATATGCAGATTTCTGATGACGAAAAAAACTTCCAAATGTGGTAAATAATTTGAATAAAAAAAAATAGCATTAAATGGGAATTTGGTATCTACTTATATTTCGTATCTGCAATTTTGTATTATCTTATTTCGTAATGGTTGTGACCTTGTTATGAAAGAGAAAAAAATACATCGATGTAGTTAGGTAAGGTACCTCGACTCGATTTGTACGCACGAGGCAATAGTTCACGCAATTGAAAGGAAAAGAGGGAATTGAAGAAAAACTGTGTCATTCACGAAAGATTATTTATCTTTATTTTCATTGCGAAAATTATGAAAAAATTACAAATAGTACGACTGCAGGTTTAGCGTGAAAATTTATTACTCTAGGTGAACATGCAACTGGCTTGTTATTCGCTTTAAATGAGTTAAGAATGAGTGCCTGGGTCTGTGGTACAATCTTCTTCGTATCTGTTTACCACTGAAGTTTATTTGAATTGACGCAGAAGGCTGGTAGGAGGAGTATAGGTGGCGAAAAGGCGAAAAAAAGGGGCAAGTTCTGAAGAATTCTTCGATACTTTATCCATTAAATTTAATAATAGCGTAAACGTAGTTTTTAGTTAGTTTTACATTTGTTCGTACATATCAACAGTTTTCCCTTCCTCTGTACAGACTATCATGATATCTTCTCGTTCTTCACAGGAATTGGGAACATTATCGAAGAGCGTCAGCAACGTTAGTATCAGCGCCGGTAATCGCGAAAAAGCAGAGATATGGATACGCGAAAGAGCAGCCATTTTTATGAACTTGTATAATACGAAATTGAACAGCTCGACTACGGTTGAAAGCGGTTTCCATCCAGCTACGTCGATTCTTACTCAGCTCATAGCTGCTATTAAGAAATCAGCCAAAGAGGTACGGTTTAAATTTACATTTTATCAAGTAGGTATTTGAAATTTTTTAACTGATGATCGATTTTCATTTGTGCAGCCTGCCGATGGTATCCCGCCGTTGTTAGATTTAAAGCAAATTTTACTTTTGTCAGACATATCATCGTTCGAAGTTAACCACAGCGGAATGGTGGATGCGCTGTTGTTGTATGTACTTGACTCGTTTGGACGATCAATTTGCTAATGTTGATCTTAATCAAAGATTTCGTAATTTCATCCACGTGTTTGCCAGCTGTCCAGTGAGTGTCGTTGGTAGTATATTTTGTGAATTTTTTGAGGAGAGGTTGATTAATTTTTTTGATTTGCTTGGCACAGACCGGCTTCTTACAGACGAATTTAAAAACTGTAATGGGGCAATCGCTGGATATGCTGACATGTCAAACTTTTCAAAAAAAGCGAAAATTGGATAAATTCACGATGGATCGCTATAAAGCAATCGCAAAGTACAAAACAGCTTATTACTCTTTTCATCTCCCAGTCGCATTATCGATGTACATGGTAAATTCATTCTATCGATAATTTTTATTACATAATTGAAGAAATTCTATAATTTATAAATGTTATGTCATTTCCACCAGTCCGGAAGTTATGATCCAGCATAGGCAAGTGAAGTTTATACTTCTTGAAATGGGGCATTATTTCCAACTTCAGGTAATTCATTAAATAGTTGCGTACAGACGAGTGCCTGAGATCATTAATAAAATCCTGTATATTTTCAGGACGATTATTTGGACTGTTTGGGAGACGCAGATGTGATTGGTAAAAGTGGCACTGATATTCAAGATGATAAATGCAGCTGGTTAAAAGTGGTAGCGTTGCAAAGAGCATCTAATCAGCAAAAACAAACGTTGGAGGTCTACAAAGTTTCAAAAACCGAATAATTTTTGGTAATTTTTTATTGCACGATTTTCCAAAATTCGAAACAGTTTTTTAAAAATAGGGCGAACTTCCAAAAATTGAGAAATATTTTCAAAATGTGGACTATTTTCTAGAATTTGAACAATTTCTTCTAAGTGGGACGATTTTTTTCATAAGTGCGATATTCAATGTTGTCAAAAATTCGGCGGCATGGGCGCGGCGGTTTTCTAAAATTTGGACAATATTTTCTGAAAATTGAATTATTTCCTGAAACGTGAACGATTTTTTTTTTAATTGGTCAGATGTTCATCAATTGGACGAATTTATGTGCGGAAAGAGAAATATAAATTAAGTACGGATTACCTATTAATAATAATTTGAAAAAGAACAAAAAGAATAAAATCATAATGAAAAAAAGAACTCGTTTAATTCGGCTTTTTCACCAATTGGACTAATTTATATGCAGAAAAAGTAATCTAAATTAAGTACATATTAGGTAAGACTTTGAAAAACAAACAAAAAATTACAAATTAAGAAAAGAATTATAAAAAAAAGAATTAGAGTCTATGATGTATGCTCAGATTTAGAGGCTGTGGATCCGCGATCGGCGGGATCACCACCGCATTACGGCTCTTCATTTCAAATGAAAATTTGGTCATAAGTCATATTTTAAAACGATTATTTTTTGGGGAAATGAAAACACATATATTTCTGTACTTTTAGTGAGATTTCTTGTAATTTTGTTAAAAATTTACCAATTTCAGCACTTTTTAAATATTTTTTAATTTTTAAAATTTATATTTCTTTCAAAAACTAAAAAAGCCGTTTTCCCCATGTTTCACGACGCCGCGGTGGAATTTCAAAATTCAGAAAATGTGTGATTTTCATCCCTTTTCATCATACCTACCTAAATTAAAAAGATTCTGAAACTTGGATTGCGACCTATCAAAATGGGTTGAAATTTTACAAGCAGAACGAAATTAATAGTGAAAATTGAATTTAAGCATTTTTGACCCTTTTTGAGCCTCAAATTGAGCCCCATTTTTGAGTATTTCCCAACAATTGGCATGTGACCTATGACAGAGGGCTAGAACTTCGTCCAAACTTAAAAAATGTCATCCAAAACTATTTTTGAACAAATTTTGAGAATTTTGAGCCTCAAAAAGGATCAAGTTCTGAGTATTTTCCTAAAATTGGTACGTGACCTATTGAAATGGGATAAAATTTCTTCAAAAATTGAAAAATGTTATCCAAAACCATTTTTGAGCAACTTTTGAGAATTTTGAGCCCAAAATAGAATCAATTTCTGAGTATTTTCGAAAAATTGGCATGTGACCTATGGAAGAGGGATAGAATTTCGCCAAAAATTCAAATATGTCACCTACAACTATTTTCGAGTACTTTTTCAAAAATTTTGAGTCTCAAATTGAGCAAATTTTTTAGTATTTTGGACGAGATGGGCTGAATACCCGTTCATCAGGGTAAACTAAAAGTTTCCTCCAGCGACGTTTTGTCCACCAATATCGATGTACATTGTCTGACTCAAATGAATATAATGTCACCAACCCTAATAACCCCCAACATCGCCCCGCCTTGAAGGCCTAGAGAAAAAATAACCTCGAATTCGAAATCCTCGACCTAAAAAACCTAGAATTTCACACATGTCGATTTTTTTTCAATTTTTCTCAAAATGGTATCCTCACTGCCGCCCTTTGAGGTTTGAGGGAAAATTTTTTTAAAACTTTGAATTCAGCGTGAAAAAATAATAAGGTTATAGACCATGAACATATTTTCTATTTTTGGGATCTTTCTGTGAGAATAAAACTTGATGAACAGGTATTTTACCAATTCGGTCCACTGTGCCGGTACCCTTTGCTCAAAACTAGTTTTGGATGACATTTTTTAATTTTTGACGAACTTCTAGCCCTCTGTCATAGGTCACATGCCAATTTTTGGGAAATACTCAAAAATGGGGCTCAATTTGAGGCTCAAAAAGGGTCAAAATTGCTTAAATTCAATTTTCACTATTAATTTCGTTCTGCTTGTAAAATTTCAACCCATTTTGATAGGTCGCAACCCAAGTTTCAGACTTTTTTCAATTTATGACGAAAACTTGCTGAATTTTTTATTTATTTATTTTTTAATTTCAGGAGCTACTTTGTCTTCGTTGGGAATCGAGTCTTATAGTATCCGATTGGCCAGAAGAAATGCGGCGGGGTTCGATAAAACACGTCCTTTTAAAAAATCAAATTACATTTATGTGAGTAACCATTCTTTGTGATTTTAAATGTGTTTGTATCAATCTCCAGTTTAATATTAATTTCTTACAGGTTTTCGATTATTTAAAAAATGTCTGTCACAATTATTGCACCGCGGACATAGGATTACTCTTGAGGGTGATCACAACAATGGCCACGGATGAAGAGGTAATGGCAGATTGTATTTTGATAATTCAAAAAATGGTCAACAGCATGGTGGAATCCATACCAGTTTGGAACAATGAGATGGTATGAAATACTTAGTTCATTTTGCATTCTTTTACAGATACATCTACCTGTTCTATGTACTCGAAATTCATGTTATAGGTTGTGTCCCTGTGTAACGTAATATATAATGGAAAACTGTGCCCACAAAATCAGCTCACCATTCTCAAAAAGGTTCTGCTACTGACAGGCCGAGGTGGTGAGCTGAACAGTGCAATTGCACTGTTCATGTTAAGGAAATTGGCACATCCAAATTCACGGCAAACTTTTCAATTTCCTTATGAAGTAAGAATTTACTGATGATGCAAAGTCCTAGCACTAGCGAAAATTTTTAATTTTTAACACTTTTTCCAGAACGATGAACTGATTATAAACAGTACAGAACTCAAAAAATGTGATTACGATAACCTAATGACGTTTGCGCTCATAATTTCACACCTCATCCATCTTCGAAAACTGGAAAAAGATAAGGTAACACAGACAGCTAAGTTATGTATAGATGTGTAATGTATGTAGGTAATAGGTATACCTACCTATATCATGTGTTTTGTAATATTAATTTCAGGCGCTCGTTTTAAAAATAATCGGAGACTTGAGGAGTAAAGTGGGAGAAGGAATTTTCGCATTGCGCATCCTACAATTAATCACTTGCCTAGATGTGACACAGCCAAGCAGCGGAGAAGTTATAATACTCTGAGTTTCGTATTTTTTTTCTTTTTATTCCTTTGGTTTCAAATGTTCATTTATGGACGTGTACGCCGCCGCCGATACTTCAAAGCTTAAAAATTCGCCGCCGATTAGATTCTGCAAACCAGCAACCTCCGCCGCCGCCAATGATTTTTCGAGGTGCATGATCGGCGCATGGTGAATTACAAATTTTATACTAATAAAAAAAAAATCTGAAATCAATACAGGTCAAATTTTTATTCTAATTTTATTTTATTTTTTTACTTCTAAATTTTTTCAAAGCTGCGTTCAATTTTGAAAATTTTCCTCCTTTCGGTCTTCGAAGGCGACTAATTTGCATAATTAGTTGCGCTAAACACCGTTCAAAATAATCTTACTTACTATTTGTAACCTGTATTTACTATTTCATTTACTTATCCCGATTTTTCTCTTCTTTTTGATTTCGCCGATGAAACGCAGGGGCGGTTCGATAAGGGGGAGGAGGGAAAATACCCCACAGTTCATTTCCAGTCGGCAATTTCGGCAAAATTTCGGAGATTTCAAGTAATTCGGCAAAATCTTTGAATTTTTGGCAAATTAAAAAACGGTTTGGTAATTTTGCGGCATAACTAGGTAATGAAAAACTGAGCATTTTAAAATTTAAAGTTTACTGTCCTCTTTCAGAAATCACAATCCAACTCTAAAATTACTTACTCCTCAAATCAAAATTTTTAAAAAATTTCGACCTCGCTGTACTCGGCCTTATTGAATTTTTTCTTTCCTAATTTCAAAACAATCCAAATCCCACAAAAATATTTTTTTCGTATTTATCCTCAAAATTATTCCATCTCATTTTATCAAATTTTTCCTCATTAAAACTCATTTTTGTTGTTCGGAAATCAATTTTTTCAAAAGCTTTGGCCTGGCTGCGCTTGGACATGTCGTATTCTTCTCGACTAAATTTTGAGTAAAATTGGCCGATTTTTTATTCAAGTTAATTAATTTAAAACATTGTTTTATTGCATTTTGACTTTAAGGTCTTCTACTTAAAATTTCCGCCCTCGTTTCGCTCGGGTCATAAAATTCTCAAATTTTTGAATTCTTATTCGGAAATTCTGAATTTTTTACTCGGCCTTTTTGAACCTCAACACCCCCCCCCCCCTAAATTTGGGTTTGAACCGCCTCTGATGAAACGCTACCGCCGCCGGTAATTTTTTAATTGAAATTTCGTCGCCAAATAAATAATGAAAAATTTGTGAACTCCGTCGTCGCTGGCATAGTGTTCAACAAATATCCGGTGCTTTGGAAGCATCGTCTGAAGGCAGGATTGGCTCGATTTTGCGGGTTGCATTTTTCATGAAATTTATTATGACGTCACTGTATCTTTTGATGTTGTTGCTGTTTGTGCTGTTATCGTTTGGGTATCTTATCAAACTGGTGTTTATTTTCGATCTTTTTACCTGTAATTTTTACACCTGTAATTTTTGCACCTGTTTTCGTTTGAAATATTATAATGGATCGTGCTAAACGTGTTTCTTTCACTTGTGACTAGAGATGTGCGCCGCCGAAAAATTACGCCGCCGCCGCCAATTTTTCTTGGTTTTCGGCCGCCGCCGCCGCCGAGTCAATTTACCGGCGCCGCCGCCGCCGCCGCCGCCGATTTTTATCTCGGCGGCGAGCTTTTTTTATCATTTTTTGACTCCCTTATGTGTCGTTTTTTTAATTTTTTTTTACCAATTGGTACCTTTTTTCCAAACGCACGCACGTAATTTGACGCACGCACGTAATTTGGTAACCCAGAAAAGAATTTTTCATTTACAAATATTTTATACATTTTATACCATAAAATATTTGTAAATGAAAAATTCTTTTCTGGGTTACCAAATTATGTGCGTGTGTTTGGAAAAAAGGTACCAATTGGTAAAAAAAAAAACACATAAGGGAGTCAAAAAATTGATAAAAAAAAACTAAAAAAGCACGCCGCCGAATTCGCCGCCGCCGATTGAGGTCGGCGGCGCGCCGATGGCGTCCCCGCCGCCGTAAGATTTTGGAAGTTCGCCGCCGCCGCCGATTTTACCTCGGCGCACATCTCTACTTGTGACGATTGTGGATCTGTATATTCCTATAAAAATAGTCTGGTGAAACATATAAAACGGAATCATCTAGCTGCTGCTACGTCAGGTATTCATAATTGTTTTCATTTTAGAACTCATTGAACTGTACAAGAAAATTTACAATAAATAAATTATCGTTTTTCGTTTTATAGGTAATGGGACTCGCAACAAGAAAAAAAAGAATGAAAAACGAATTATTTGTGCTATTGATTGTGGGCAAAAATTTACGTTCCTTCATCAGTATTTTCACCACTTGGATGATTTTCATGATATCAAGGTGGAAAATGAAAAAATAACTTTCCAAGACGACGAAGGTAGGTAGTAAAATAAAATATCAAAGTCCCATTCATTTTATTAGCTACTTTGGTTGCTACCCATTTAGGATCGAATTAATTCTTATTTGTTAATCATTTATTAGAATTTGAATCTTGGAAGAAACGTATGGAAGATGAAACATCGTCTCAATATGTGAAGGATTTTCAAGCTAAAAAACAGAAAAATGGAGACTATGTAAGCTGGTATCACTGCCATCGATCATTTAATTTCCGGTTGCATCGGAAGTCAGGGGTACCTGTAATCTCTAAAGATAGCCGAATAAAGAAACAACTAGGAACAAATAAACTGAACTTTACATGTCCTTCATATTTCAAATTGATTCGAAAAAAAGATCGATTAATTATAGAATTTTATAAAACTCATCTTGGTCATGACTGTGAAGTCGTACGAATGCGTTTACACCCGGATACTCGTTGCTCTATAGCAGGTAAAGTTTCAATCAGTTTTCATCTTTTTTAAATTATTGTAATAAAATCAACCAAGATATTTGAATTATGATCTACGTGCATTTATTAAATTAATACCTGGTGTTCATTTTTCAACAGGAAAACTATCACTTGGCGTGCCAATATCTCGTGTGCTTGCTGATATTCGAAATGAAAAGTCCCTCGATGATCTTGAAAAACAAAAAAGTTTGACGCGTTTGGAGCTTACCACCAGAAAAGACGTGTACAATATCGCAGCCAGTTTTAACATCAATAATCCAATTCAAACCCACAGCGATGATGGTGAAAGTGTCGAATTATTCATCAATAAATTACAAAAACAGGGCGAAAATAATCCCATTCTATTATTCAAAAAACAAGGGCAATCCTCAGATACTGGATTGCGAGATGATGATTTTGTTATTGTTTTTGCAACAAAATTTCAAAGACGTATGCTGCAAAAATTTGGCCCCAAAGCGATATGTATCGATGGAACCCATGGAACAAATGCCTACAAATTCTTACTTTATACAATTATTGTGTTGGATGAATGGGACGAAGGAATTCCTGTTGCGTTTGCCATATCGAATAGAGAAGATGAAGAATTTTTCAAAATTTTTTTCGAGACTATTAAAATTGCAGTTGGAAAAATTAGTACGAAAGTATTCATGAGTGATGATGCCTCAGCCTTTTACAACGCCTGGGTTCGAGTAATGGACACGCCAAAACAAAAACTACTCTGTCTATGGCATGTCCATAAAAATTGGACAATTAATCAAAGTAAAATAAAAAACGAGAAACAGAAAGCTGTCATTCAAACGCTGAGTAGTATCGCTGAAGAATTAGATGAAAGCAGTTTTATAAAGGAATTCAACAATTTTATTATTCGATGTGAAAAAGATCCGGATACCAAGGAATTTGCTGCCTATATTCGAAGAGCTTATTATAATAATATGCGATCTTGGGCAAGATGTTTCCGTAAGCACGTACCCATTCAAACAAATATGAATTTAGAAGCATTCCATAAAACCCTGAAGTATGATTACTTAGGTGGGGTAACATGCACCAGAATCGATAAACTTATCTATGCTTTGCTGTCTATTGTACGTGATAAACGTTACCAACGAGAAATAAAAACACTTAAAAAAACGCCCTATAAAAATATCCAACGTATTGTCAAAAGCCATTTGGATAGTGCAGAAATTGAAGATATACGAGTGAAGGTGAAAAAAATACTTGGATAGTAAAGAATAAATATCTGGTTCAACGATTAGAAGATGTCATTTCAATATGTTGCCGAAGAGTCTGTGAGACGTGTAAAATATGTGTGCATATGTTCATTTGTTCCTGCCGGAATAATGCTGTTGATTACAATATTTGTAAGCATATACATGCATGTGCGGCAAAATTCTTTACTCCATCTTTAGCAAGTACCCAGAATGACCAGGTAATGATTGAAGAAATCGTGGTAGTACCTTCGGAAATCGAAGTGGAAGATGTACCTGTGCCATCGACATGTTTACGACGAGATTCCGACCTTGACGAAGAAATTCTCCTGAAAAACGAACTAATTCAAGGATTTGTGAACACTCAAAGCATACCAGTTGATAGGAAAGAAGAACTCATTAGGCTGCAAGATCGAATAATCGGGTTATATCGGACCTACGCAGAAGTAAACCCAGCACCGCCTAAACCAAAGAATTGTGGTAAAATTGTTAAGCAGACTTTCTATCCCACTCGTAAAACCACTGTGAAACAAAAACCAAAGCTACCTCAAGTATCGGCCGCCGGAAAAGAAGCAATACAGACGATTTTTAAAACTCAGGACGTAAATAAAGATCTTATCATTATACACGACGAGTTTGATCATATGTATGAGTAAAATAATGTTAAGGATGTTATATTTTTCTAGTTTTATGTTCATGATCAACATTTTTAGTTATAAATGTTATTTCTTTATTTGAATAAAAAGAAAATTCAAGTTATCTAGAGAAAAAGCATTTAAAAGATCGAAAATAAACTCTAGTTTGATAAGATACCCAAACGATAACAAAACAAACAGCAACAACATCAAAAAATACAGTGACGTCATAATAAATTTCATGAAAAATGCAACCCGCAAAATCGAGCCAATCCTGCCTTCAGACGATGCTTTATTAGGATAGCTATCCGATTATCCGGATAATTGCCAAATATCCGAATAATCGAAAAAATAAGAATTTCGGTAAATATTCCGCTAGGAGCGCTAAATACAGATTCTGAAAGAAGTAGGTTGTTTTGATTTCCTATCTGTGACAACCAATGGGAAGCAACATGATCTGCGTGACGTAAACAAAACTCGTTCGTTCATTTTTGTAAATTGAATGAACGGTTTGTTTTTCGTTCTGTTCGAGTTGTGACTCGTCTCGGGTGTTAAAATAGTTGCAGTACGTAAAAGAAAAGGCGGTAGAACGCGAGATTTCGAATACTTTTAAATAATTTTTATTATTCTTTTACGTTTTTTTAAAAAGTACGACGTTCTTTTTGAATAAAAACAATGCCGCGTGGCGGACGAGTACGAAAAACGAATTCGAATAGAAACCAGCCTTTAGCAGTAGCAGGTGGAAGCAGAAATAGAATAATTATTCAACCTGTAGCATCGGGCTCCGGTAGGTTATGAATAAATTTGCTGACTTAGCGTATAGAGTAGGAATACTTTTATGTGACAAAGGTTTCGAAGTGTCTGATGGATGTATTTTCACGACTACGATCTATTGATTCGAATTGGACGATTATTAAAACCACAAATACGTGTACTTTCGTTAGGTACTTTTGAATAGAGCAAAGCGGACGAGTTAGAATCGTAGGTAGGCTGGAGGGGTACGGTACTTGGACGGTACGTGTATTTACGGTGTTTCGAGTACGCAATTTATTAGCATCAAAAATGAAACCGAATAGCTAGAATCGTAGGTAGGCTGGAGGGGTACGCAGTATCTTAGTCGGATAGGTGGAAGCAGAAATATAATAATTATTCAACCTGTAGCATGGGGCTCCGGTAGGTTATGAATAAATTTGCTGACTTAGCGTATAGAGTAGGAATATTTTTATGCGACAAAGGTTTCGAAGTGTCTGATGAATGTATTTTCACGACTACGATCTATTGATTCGAATTGGACGATTATTAAAACCACAAATACGTGTACTTTCGTTAGGTACTTTTGAATAGAGCAAAGCGGAAGAGTTAGAATCGTAGGTAGGCTGGAGGGGTACGGTACTTGGACGGTACGTGTATTTACGGCGTTTCGAGTATGCAATTTACTAGCATCAAAAATGAAACCGAATAGCTAGAATCGTAGATAGACGGTGGGGGGGGGGGGTGCGGCGTTCATGAATAGATTATACACGAAACTTTACCACAAACAATTTATTGACAGACGTAAAAAACAGAAAAAGGAAACAGCGAAACAGCTAATATACGAATACATATGTACTAACAACAGGTACCTCAAATCGTAAAATTTTTATTATCAGAAGCTATTCCTTATAAAAATTTTCCACATAATAAATGCTTCAAGCGCGGCAACATGGCATTAAGAGCCACTGGTTTGTAACACGTAGCACAAAAGTGCAAATAGTGAAGAGCGAAAAAGTAGCGAATAGACAATTTGTGAGCTTCCGGTAACCACGTCCGCTTAACATACCTACACATAAATTATAATACAACAGGCGATCGATACGTAATGGATTTATGCATTTCGCCGCTGCACTTGGGTTTTAAGGTTGATCGAACGGTACACAGAGATTTTTGTCACCACTGATAAGTGTTGTGCTCCCATTGTGCTTCCTCTGAAATGGAAAAATTGCGTTGATTAGTTAGTACAGGGATGGCGGTGTAAAAACGAAATGAAAGAAACAGGAATTTATACTCGGCGCTGTCGTCTTTGATATCATCGTCGCAGTACACTTCACAGCAAAAAGGAGAATATGATTACATACATTGCTTTCGTTTAATTTTTACACAAACGTGAGCCAGTCTTCCCGCAAGATGGTGTGAGTTTTCAGACCAGCTTCCACTCTGCGTTGAAAAATGTGAAGAAAAAACAATATTATTAATACGAATACTACAATTTCCTGATATCGGAATTTCATTTACAATTTTTCCACTATCTTTTTTACAAGGTCTGTCCCAATACTATTAAGACTGGTCGCCGTACGCGTGTCGATCGTGTCGTAGTGAAAAACTTCTTTCCTCTCCTTAAACAGCATTCAATTAGCTACATATGTACAGAGCGCTCAGCGATGTTTTTTAGGAACATTTCTCGCTGAGCTATGAGTAGACATGTGCGTCGATTTCAAATTACTCGGCGGCGACGTTGCCCTATTTTGCTTCAGCGTGACGGGGTTTTTCCGTCGCACGCCGAATCTACACCGAATCTATGATTTCCGGCGGCGTTTCAGCGGCGTTGAATTGGCACGCCGAATGTACGCTTTGACTTTCCATTTGGCGTGGAAAATGAAAATATCGGCGGCGCACATGTTTAGCTATGAGCATTTCACTGAAAATACTTTCGTTTACCCCTCGCACTTTTTAAAACTAGAGAAAAACTGAGAACAAAATTCATTTAAAAATTGGAAACAACAAATCGGAGCCATCGCTACCGTTATCAAGTCTCACATGACGTTTTTCGAAACGTAGGCCATCGCTTTTGATGCAGAGGTACACGAAAACGAATTTCCACGAGTTGCTCATTCATTGCATCCGTAGGAAACATGACAATTCAGAGGGGTAGCAGTAATTTGGTTTACGCGAACTGATCTAGCTCAAAGACATCTCGACGTACAGCGCTCAACAGGTAATCATAGTAACCGGAATTGAACGCTTTTTCTGTCGGGATGACGACTTTTTTCCTACGACTTGTTCCGCGTACATACGGCAACCAGTTTGTACCCGAATTTTCTCCAATTTTACAAAGTACGAGAGGTAAACGAAGGTACTTTCAGTAAAATGCTGACAGCTCAGCGAAAAATGGGCTTAAAAAAAAACGCCGGGCACTCTTTGGATAGAAAATTGAATGCTCTTCAAAGAGGGGTAAAAAAATTTTTCCTTCGGCGATATCGGCGCGCGTATGGTGACCAGTCTCAGTAGTATTGGGACAAGCCTTGTAATGCGGACTTAGATCGAATCGCTTTTCAAACGAACCTCGTCAGCAGTACCCGTACGTACGGCGATGAGTTGATTTGGTTTTTAAAGAGTAGGGCCTAATTCGATTCTCAAACGGTAAACCTTTCGATTCGTAATGATTGAATTTCCAATTGAAGTAGTAATTGTCGCGTAAATCGCCGAAGACTTCGATACCGGATAATCGTGAGAATATTAGGTACATGTGTGCAGGACTTTTCAATAGCTTAGCGATGTTCTTGATTCCAGTTTCATACTCATTGAAATACCGTATGGGACGATGACAATCTGCAGAAAAAACATTCTCCAATTAATTAAATTTCAATAGTTCGGTGGGTTGAGGAGAGAGTTAGAAGGACATCGGTACACTGTACAGCTGTTCGTACTTGAATGTTGGCAACTCTAGATAGGTGAAAGAAACATTAATTATCACCGTGGAATATCGTCCCATGACCAATGGTTCGCGTCGTTAAACTTGACGAATTCTGGTAAACGATTTCATTTCATGGGTTACTGGATCGTAATGTACGATATGAAACAGTTTGAAGAAATGCTGATCCAAATCACGAGAGGTACCACCCTACAATGGAAACCATCGGTCAACAATGCGGTAGAATTATTTTTACAACACAGGAGGAGGATTTTACTCAAAAATATAAGACGAATCTATTATTCAAAGTTCATCGACCAACTTTAATTCTTTCTTCGCTGGAGCCGAAATGAAGCCTTCAACGGTTTCTCAGAAATCAGTTCCGGGGAATTTTTTCTCCTTCAGTTTTTTGCCTTCAATGACTGACACAGCAAACAATTCCGCGTACACATACGAATTCAGATCTGAAAACGAACCAATTGCAGATCAACGTCATGGTATCGACTTCAGCTTCGGCATTTCTTTGCGACTGCGATGCTGTATGAAATTCTTGTCAAACATGCCACAAATACGCGAAAACCTTTTGAATTCGGTGAAAAACCGTAACAGAATACTTTCTTCATTTCTTATAGCGACGTTACTCCATCGAGGCAGCCAGATTTGTAAAGTTCGGCGTATGCTGGATACATGACAGTTTCGCTGGTCGGTCGGCTGGCGCTCAGTTCTTTGAAATTTAATTTCCTGGACTCGGTAACCCAAGCTACGTGTTAAAAACACACGTCGATTTATTCGATAATTCAGATTCTTGTACTGCAATCAAGAGCGAAACATTTACTTTAAGAGCAAAATCAGAAATAAGGGGTATATCTTTTTCAAATACACGTATACATGTTTACAGACAAAAATAAGGAATAAGTACCTAATATTCGCGTGCTGCTGAGTTGGTGTTTTGTTCATCGAACCAGGCTTCAATTTCATTCCGAACAGCGAAATTCCTAATTCTCAATGTGTAACATCGGCTAACGTCTTAATATTTGATTAATTTGCCTGCACGGATGACGTGAATAAATTTCAAATAAATTATCATCTATTTAAGAAGATTGATTTTTCCCACATCAATGATGCTTTTACTTACATTCGCGTACCACTACCATTCGGCAAGATTTCATTCTTCGGAAGCTTCTAAACAGAGATGGGTTTGTTTCTTCGGGACCTCCGGCAGATAAATAGTGTATCAAAAGCGAAGTTGAATTAACATTATGTTATCTTCGAGTCTCGTTTCAATTATTGCTCCAACGGTGTCGGAAAAAAGATATCTGTGAGAAATACAGTTTGAAATAATCACAAAGAAATACGTTCAGGTATTTAAATGAAAAACTTATCTGAGCAAAGGTTTCATCTTCGGCATAATCGGAAAATACCAGCGAAAACTAAGATTCTTTATTGTTGCAGCGATCGACGAACAGATTGCCACGGAGGAAGGCGAACAAGAAGAGCCAAGCACCCTCCAACAGAATAACCGGCTTCTTCGGTACGCCGATTTGAGATCTGGGGTATGGGATGAAATGACGCTCATCTACCACCCAGAACTAGGATTTTACAAGGCGCATTGCAAACACTGTCCGTCTACACTGAAATATTGTTACGGCACTTCGAGCTTAATAACACATCTGGTGAAGCAACATCATTTGGTAAGAAAAGGTTATAAATTAAATATAGAATGGCAATGAAACATACACTAATAACACTATACCTTTCAGGTTATTAATAAACTGCGATCAGATACCGGAGGAGTAGTGCTACCATGTACCCGGAAGGGTAGGAATTCTCGTAATGTTGATGGGAAAATCAGTGCGGAGGTGCAAAAAATTTACGACAGATCTCTAACTCATTGGTTTGCTGTTGATTGCATTCCGTTCAATCACGTATCGAGCCCGGAAATGCAACGCCATATGGAAACTGTTTGCCCAGGCTATGAAATGCCCAGCGACACCCAAATGAACCGGATATTGGACGAGCTGTACGACGAACTGAAACAAGATTTAAGAGATCATATGAAGGAGTGTCCAATGGCCCTAACCGCGGACGGCTGGTCATCATATGGGCACAAGTACCTCGGAATGACTGTTCATTATATCAAAGATGGAATACTCCACAATGGCCTGCTGTGCTGCCGAGAGCTGTCGATTTAAACAGCAGAAGAAGTAACCAGATTCGTTGAAAACATTTGCGACGAATTTCAGATCGATATCGTCCAACAGGTAAGTTCAATCACAACGGATAACGCCGCCAACATGATGGCTAGCCAACGGCAATTGGGCGCCACTTTCCAAGTGGGATGTTACGCCCACTTGTTGAATCTAGCGACCAAAGACGTAGAGAACCTGCTAATTGACAGTTTAGGAAGAGTAAGTATACCTTTACCTTCAAAATGAAATTAATCTTTACTTGCTCACCGAATTTTCTTTGACAGGCAAAACGAACAATCGCTCACTTTAAAGAGTCGAATCCGTTGTTGGCGGCACTCCGAGAGAGGCAGTTAGCGGCCTTCCCCGAAATGGAGCCAATGATCTTGATACAGAGCTGCGAAACGAGGTGGATGAGCACCTATACGATGATCGAGCGATTGCTGCAACTGCGCCACCACATAAGCTCTATAATATCTGAACGAGAAAAAGAAGAGGAGAAAGAGTTCTATGTATCTTCGAATGATGCAAAACTTTTTGGCGATGTGATTAAACCTCTAAAATTCGTCAACGATGCGCTGAAAGACATGTCCGCCGAAAACATAACAGGAGGTCTTCCGTACGTTTCGACCATGGGTCTGCTGCTCAGAAAAACAGAATTAATTACAGCTTGCACAACGAAATTAGGCAAACAGTACTGCACGCAACTGTTCGAAGCCCTAAAAACTCGACTGAATCCCTTCATCACAGAACCGCATTTCCGAATCGCAGCGCTACTAGACCCCCACTACAAGCAGGGCGCATTCAGGAGTGAGGAAATAAAGGGGAGTACCATAACCGCCGTAACCAGAGAACTTACAACACTGATGGAGGACGCCGGACAATTACACCTCGACCCGGAGCCAACGAGCATGCGAAATCCGGACAGCTTATTGAATTATGTGTACGAAGCGAATAGGGAATCAACTCGAATCCTCCCCGCCGAAGAAGCAGTAACCCAATACCTATGTAATTTCAAACCCATCGATGAAAAGCAGTGCGCAATTCAATTCTGGGAAAAGTATCCGAACTGTTTTTTAAAGAAACTAGCCTTCAAATATTTAGTGATTAGGCCTACATCCGTAGCCTCGGAACGGGTATTTTCTTCCGCCGGGCATCTGGTGACGGATACAACAAATCGATTGCTCCCTCCCAAAGTCGATAAAGCACTGATGATTAAAAAAAATGTTCATGTCAGCAGGTTTCAGTGAAGGTAATTACTTTATTATTTCGACAAGACGTTAATTTAGATTTACTGTACTAATTTCAACAATAACTTTCAGATACGTATCGAATGTGTATCAGTCCAAAGAAGTGTTTTTGTTTTTTAGTTCCTGTTCGATTTTAAAGGTACCTAACTAGTTTCCTATGCTATGGAGTTGGTAATTTTAAATTACTTACAAAAATCTAATGGGAAATGATTTTTTGTTTTCAGGTTTTGAAATGCCCGGAAGCGGCCTAGTTTATATTTTTGTTTTTCATTGTTGTGTTTTTCTTATTTTTTTAATCCTTGACCCAGATGTAATTGGAATTAATAAATGTTCAATTTTCGTATACAAACTGTGAAACTTGCCTCATCTGTACAGAAGATCTCCGCCATTGAATGATTTCTCTGGGTTTTTTTCCGCATCGTTGAGAATGTTGAATGTGGAGGTGCATATAGACGCAAACTGCGACGTATTTCAGCTTTCAGTTCAGCGTTGCTCTGTTTATGAGAAGCATACTGAAAAATATGAAACATTAATGGAGCGTAAAAATAAAACACATGCGACTGTTATTTAAACTTTCTGTTATTTCGCCAACACCTGCAAACTTTTTCAAAACAGAGGACGCTGCTTTTCCCACGATGTAAGGTCGATTTCGGTAGGAAAGATTGTTCAATTCTTTCATGAAAGTCAGCGAAGGTAAAGTATTCCGTTACCTTAATTTACCATACCTATCTGGAGCGAAATGGACATTTGCAATCTCTTCCAATAAATCAGGCACGGTTACGGTGCCTTTCATCTTTCAATTTTGGCCGGAGCGGTCTCAAATTGACCGGAACATCGCTCCGGTCAATATATTTCTGAAGGGTTTTTGTGATTTTTGGTCTTTCTTCCAAAGAAACGACCAAAACCCATTCTACAAAATGTAACATTGTGCCAAAGAACAGAAAATTTCCTTCACTTCCGTTGAAATTGAAAATTCTTGGAAAATAAAATAGATTTTATGCATTTTTAGTCATTAATAAAGTTGATTTCTTGCAAAAAAAATAGGTATAATGTATCAAAATGTACAAATCATCCCTATAGCAATTCATAAATATGTACATTTCAGCAGTATTATCGATGCTTAAGAAAACGAATTTTTGAACGAAAATGGATATTATGATTTTTCCAACACCTACACCACAAATCCAGAAGCCATTGTAACATGTAGTTCACCAAGTTAAATGAAATCTACTCTACCTCCGATTTTTATCCCCCCCCCCCCAAAAAAAGGTGTCCTTTGATATGAAAAAATTTTACCTCTACTCCCTCATTTGAAATTATGGCCATTTTACTGCATTATTTTCAAAAAAAAAAAACTTATTTCAACGGAAACATGTAATTAATGGAAGTGGATTTATAATTTTTTCATCAACTTTGGTGAGCTCTTTCGCGTTTTTACGAAAAAATGCCATATAAGCGAGCAACCACTACCCTAGAAAATTTTCTGAAAAATTATTTTTGGTAGATTCATTTTTGGTTTTGCCGTTGTTTTTTTTGGAAGAAAGACCAAAAATCACAAAAACCCTTCAGAAATATTGTTATTTAGGCTGATTTTTCAAATCTTGAGCATTTTATACGCAGAGAAATGGCCAAATGAAAAAACTAACATCGGATTCGTGTTAAGCAGGTCAAAATACCCCGATAAACACCCTTTTCGCGATCATTTTACTTTAAATGTCGAAATTCACTTTTTTCACTGATTTTTCAAGACAATAAAACTAAATTTCGAGATTTAAAGTAAAATGATCGCAAAAAGGGTGTTTATCGGGATATTTTGACCTGCTGAACACGAATACGGGATTGGTTTTTTAATTTTCTCATTTCTTTCCGTATAAAATGCTCAAAATTTCAAAAAACCTGCCAAAAAAACAACATTTTTTACGGTTTTTTGCAATTTTTGGCCCTTGCGCCACCTCAATCGCCAAAACTGAATACGTGACGTGAATCTACGTCAAAAAAAACACTTATTTAGGATATTTTCAAAAATTAGTCGAACTTCGCTGTTAGGTCTTTTTTTTACAGTTGAAAATTTCAAATAGCCAAAACCTCATGAAGGAGTGCACCAAAATTAATGAAAAAATTATCGCGAATAGACCTCTACGAGATGTAACTTTGTGCCAAAGAACAGAAAATTTCATTCACTTCCATCGGAATTAAAAATTATTGAAAAATGATGCAATAAAATGGCCATAGCTCCGAAAGGGAGGGGGTTGGGGGGGCCAAAATTTTTTCCAGAATTTTTTT